>JACEFZ010004481.1:0-360000 GCA_014155875.1 Cepaea nemoralis
GCTGACATGTCTAAATCTATCAAAAGCCTTTGTATAGTCAATAAAGCAAAGATGTATATCCTTGTTTACTTCTATAGCACGTTCAATAACTGTTCGCAGCATATACACATCATTTACTGTACCCTTTCCTTCTACAAACCCGCATTGTTCTTCCCCTATTTCAGTTTGTATCTTCTTCCTCACTCTTTGCATGATAATTCTTAGCAAACTCTTTGTGATGTGACTCATTATACTAATTGTTCTATGTTGATCATAATAATAACATTGTCATAAGTAAAACAGAGATAATGATTATTACCAAAGATTAATAACAACAGCAAAGATTCACTTGAAAGAACGCCCTCTAAAGCAAGTGAAGAACTTCAAGTACTAAGGAAGTATAATATCATCAAATGGCAAATTATAATACGAAATCGAAAATAGATGCAATAATGCAAATCAAGTTATTGGACAAATGACACAAATGCTAAAGAACAAACTCGTAAAAGTATATACTTAAAACACTCTACAACACAGTCTCCCTGCCGACTCTGCGCTATCACAAATCAAGACTAAAGTGGGGAAAGGGTTATAGCAGTGCTAGATTTTATTTGATAATAACTAGTTAATGGTTCGGACATATACCAGCTAACAGTATACCACAAGAGACAATAATGTACAGACAAATAAACAGACATAGTGGCCAAACATATAACGGATGGACAGGGAATAACGGCTTGTGATCGTACCATGTAAGTCGGTTTGTAAGTCGGCTTAATGTCGAGACAGTGATGAGCGGACCGAGTAAAGGGTGAGAAACGAATATGTTTTATTTCCACCAACTTCCCCTTTTAGAAAGAACATTGACATAAAACGTGTCAAATGTTGGGTGACTGAGAGTCATTGCAGTTGAACACATCAGACGGCGGCGTGTCTTCGCTAGGATCAAACACAACGGCTTCGTCAAGGCAGTCATCATCGACTGCCTTGATCCACTTGTGAAGCAAAGACGTTAATCGACATCATCTGTCTCTTCGTGCCAGTACAAATCTTTACGGACATGTGTTATATCATTATAAGGCACATGGGTATGTGCCAGCCAAAAATATCATTTCACCACACGCATAAAAACTTAAACGGAAACCGATAGTGCATACGATATATTATCCCGTAGGTAGACTGCACGACGTTTGAGATATTATCCCCACGTGAGGTTACATACTGAAATTCTAATAGATCACTATTACTTACATTTATTTTAGTAGCTATTGATCATAACGGCAGATAGATGACTTATAAATCATGTCAGAAGTTCTTCAAAATAACAATTTGCATTACACAGCATCTACGTATACTCATCACACAAAAAAACATGTTTCTTTTCTCCCTTGGTGATTAAAAGCATTTCTTTCTTATTTTCCTTGGGACTATGATTTCCTATTATACGGATGTCTGCATTTTTACATATGAAACATTACAATAATGGAAATGATTTGCAATATTTTTAATACCACGAGGTAAGCGGGCAGAATACATAATACCAGAGGTGTCTAGTGGAAATTACTGCACATTATTTCAAGTCTATACTTTGTATTTGTTGTTCCCTGCATCTACCTGTCTCCACCAATATGTTGCAGGGCTGGTGGTCGGTGCCATGGTGTCTCAGCATCATCATCATGACCAGGTGCCATGCCGATAAATGTGGGGCGCTTATGTCTCGCCATCTCATACGATCAGCTATGCGTTTTTGGCTCCACCATGCCATGTGGCCATATATATGTTTGCCTCTCGTTCTTCCTCTTGTTCTTTTCCTTCCACTTGCCAGTTGTAACCAAGTTCTCTATTTTATTTCTGCTCGTAGCGTGCCCAAATTATTTCTTGACAGTCGACATCTAATTGTTCTCATTAATTTACTGTTTCCAATTAATATGTATAGGGCCTGATCATTTATTGTCCATGGTATACATTGTCATTCCCTAGAAACCAGATTTCAAATACCATAAGATGGTATTCAGCTTGTCTGTTCATTGTCCACGTTCCACATACAATCAAAAGTAGACATTTTTTGTATCACTTCAACAATCTTGTTCTCGTTGCACTTGGCATCTTTATATTGTCAATATGTTTCGATCTTGCAAACGGGTAACATTGTCATAGCGATTCTTGTCCTAATTTCTTTTAGACATCTCCCAGTAGATGTTATAACTGTTCCGAGTTAGTTGTACCGATTCACTTGTATAAGAATAGTACTATTCGCTTATATATTATATAGTGACATATTGATTGATTGATTAATTGATTGATTGATTGAGGAACCGACATCACAGCATTCGGGGTATTCCCATAAGCGCTCCGACCCCATCCTCAGAAGCCAGCGAAGAGTACCGACCCCAATAGTACCAGTTGCAATCTGTTTATATGTGCGAATCGTCTTTCCTCTAAGCGTCGAGCATCGGCCAGATCCCCTCGTCAACTCCTCGCTGTCGCATTCTTGCCAGACCATGGTGATCCATTTGCTCCACCGAGGTGTACACATGCTCCCACAAGGCTGCAACTACGTCTGCCTTATCATGCATCAATACTCCACCAAGTTATGCAGAGCCAGCCAATCTGTCTGCCTGTTCATTCCTCAGCACACCAGCATGCCCCGGAGAAAAGATCCAGACGATGCTTGCCACACGTGACTTCCGAAGCGAAGCAAGCCACTCTGCACGAAGCTTGCCTGTCCTCACCCTACTCAGCATGCTTTCTGAGTCAGTTACAATCACGATGTGTGTATGTGTATATATCGTATTCTCCATCCAGTGGAAAGCTGCACTGACTGCCTCCACCTCCATTCTTAATCTAGATGATGTAGTATCATATGTCAGGCTCTCCTGCACCAAAAGTCTACCATTAGCCTTTGCCAAGAACACTTCTACTACCTCGCAACACCGAACCATATGTGTAGATAATCACATCACCCGAGCGAGCATTATCCTGAATTAGTTGCTGGATTTCCACTTCCGGGGCCCCTGATGGCCACTCCCTGCACTCCCGCTCAATGTGATTATAACTCTGAACAAGTCTAACTGCTCCTCTGGCACTCTGACCCACTCCTCTCCTTGCCTAATGTTCTCCAAGATACATGAGGAAGTAATATTTGTGCCACATAATAATAATACTTAGTCAACCGGCATGTTAGAATGGTTAAGATCCATAGTGCCTGAATATGGATTAAGTATATCACATAAATTGTATGTATTTGATGAGAGCATGAGGTGACTCCTGGATTTCATGTTGCTAAATCCTGGGTGAATTTCATAAGTGTGCCTAATGATCACATGTCTATGCCATTGAAGAGCATGCTTGTGGCATATGAGATTCCCTTGTAATGTCATTCTTGTTGAATCTGTGAATGTATTCTGTGTAAAGCACCTACATAGGCATGATTGTCATTCCTACAGATATGATGTGTATGATGAGTGATTGTGAAAAGAGATATTTCATTGGGATATCAATGATGGTAAACATGTTAAGTTATCATTGGGAAATCACATAAGTATAATTACCCACCTTACATGCCAGTATAAAGGATGTGTGATGAATGATTCCTATATGATCACCCATACTAATGTAAATGTGTCTATAGACTGAGTGAAATGATCATCCATGCATATGAATGATGTCTGAGATGAGGGAATTGACCCCACATGCACAGATGGATATGTTGACTGATGCATGAGGAGTTTGAGTGAGTGAGTGAAGTTACAGGCTGAGAGAGAAGGAGTATAGGCCAACAGTTAATCTCAGGATAGCCGGCAACTTGATGTGAAATGCCATGACTATCACCATAGAACTGGTTCGGCGTAACCCATAAACTAAATAATAATTTAGTACACTCCGGCGGATAACAACACTTTGTATAAAATATCATTCATGTTATAATCATCTGGTTTTGCTAAGCACGACACAACCAGTATCATACATTACGCATACTACCCGCATCTGTGATTGTAATTTAAGCAAAATACCACTTCATGTCACTCCTGTTAACACATATGGTCTATTGTAATGATAATAATGTACTACAAAGATGATGATGATGACTGTAATGTAATGATAATGATGTAATAATGATTATGATGATAATGTTTGATTGATGTAATGATTTCTAAGGTAAAAAGCATGATAATAATGATAATGATTGTAATTACAATGATATAAGGAGACAATGATGATGTTGATGATGATGATAATAAATAGTACATCCATGAGAGTGGAAGAAAACTTCTCACTTGAAGCATTTAATGAAGAAGAATACACCTGAATGCTATACAAGAATGATACCATAATGTGCTTATATTGTTTATAAGCACATACTCATTGAAATAGCAACTTATTTTTAAAAGCCCTTAATGTTTGAGACCCTTTTTCTTGAATAGAAAAAGATGAAGAAGAGAATTAACAAGGTACAGAATGGGATGGGAAACATAGTCGTTAATTCCAAATCAATCAAGGTATTACTTAACCGTTAGACCTGAGGACAGACATAGGTGAAGATGAAACTGCACATCTGCTAGTCTAAAATCTTGAACACCATATAATGGAAGATGGAATGGAGAGCAACCAATTATGTTGTGGATATATATTTGAGAGCACCAAGACTATTTACCATCCACTGTTTATTTTCCTAGGATCACAATTCTTTTAGGTATCTTCTTTGTGATGTTCTTGAGAAAAATATTGAACATTTCAGTTCTGATGTTCATACTGCTGATACTTTTAGATTTATGATGGATGCTAAAATTTCAGGTAGTGGCCATTATCCAGACCTGACTTTGTGAATGCAGCACTTTGTGAAAGTAGTTGTAGAAGCTCGACTGAACGCAATAGCCACTTAACTGAGTGAGGCAGCTGAAATAGTGAAGCCAAATACTATTCCACAGCAACTTCCTGCCAATTTTCACCACCTTTCCAGGACAGGTATTAAATATCCTTTTTCCTGGGTATAGGTGGAAGAAACACAGTGAGCCATAAGATTAAATAAAACCGGGGGGAAAACATAAAAGAATTCTCCAGAATATTCTAAACTGGCTGTATGCTACCGAGATCCAAGAACTACATGGGAAACCAACCAGGGTGTACCCAGTTTCTTTCCACAGATTAGGCCAGCAGAAGAGGCCCAATATTTATAATTAAGAACGGATGCAACTCTGAGGACCATGTATGATACAGTGGCACAACCAGGAGATAGATAATTAGTTAGAGATGAATATGTAAATAATCTGGTAATTGTACTGCATTGATTGTTGTATGTTATTACATGTATATGCAGCAACTTCATTTATATAGATATAATAAATGATGAAAATTACAGGTTATTTTCTCTTTTGAGTGTTCTCTTGTCATAGTAAAATTGTTGTAAGCAATTACCCTAGATTAATTATTTAGTTGGTAGAGGAGAGGCAAGGAACCATCCATAAGGACATTTGGGATTCTCAGTAAAAATTTCATCTTTTCCTTGAGGTATTCCTTGGTTCTCCAAAACTCTATTTAATGGTCTCAAATCATTGAGCCAGTGACAGCTAAATTAATTTTAACGGGCAGGAATCACATTGAGACAGATGAACTCTGGATCCTTGATCTCTTTGGGGCCGAGCCGTCAACTATTTATCCGTTATTCAAATATTATTAAAGTAGACAAATGCTTAAATATATCGACGTTTCTAGAATGATTTCATTCACTTTGAAATTGCACTTGGGTTTGCAATTGTTTATTGCAACTACCTTTTCTGCTGTTTTTCTATCATTGAGACTATTGAGAGTTTATGTTGCAACAGAATATACCGTACTTATAAGAATACGATGGACATAAAGTTGAACGCGCACGTGCCTCAAGTAGTGACAGCTTAAAGGAAAGGTCATGATTACTGTGACACAATAGAATTCTGAAGACATATGGTAGCTGGTCAACTAAATGGGAATGCCAAATTTTGAGATATTTGAGACATCGAAGTAAACCCTCTGACTGATATATCGACGTTGTTGTAAAGCTCTCGGATCACACAATATTTATTTATGAGGCCTACACTTCACTAAATAATGTATACTGACTGGCCGTATGATTTACATATTTTAATGAACTTAACACTGTGTACATGTTAAATCATATATTGCAGCATTGTTTTCCGTATTGACGTGTCTGTATGTTATGTTTATATCCCTTTTTTATTGGAATTGAACTGACACAATTATAAGCCAGTGATATGTTCACGGGGTCATGGTGGGGTAGTTGCCAGAGGACATTTGTCACGGGTAATTAAAGTAGTGTACAACACACGGTAGCCGGATTGTGAAACATCGTGCTTTTAAAAATTGTACAAGGCATCAGGTCATTCTGTTACATAATAAGCTAACCACCAAACATCAAAATGATGAAACACATGAATGGTATAACATGTGCGTATAATTACTGTATATATTTTTTATAACATACATAATATTATGTACAATTTATTGTGTGTAGTTTGTTGCATTCTTCAGAGGAAATGTTACCTTATATATAATTAAATAGAAGTCGAAGTGGCTGGTAGTTTTATAGCGGGATGGGATAACAAAATCTAGCATATTTGTATTGTAGTCTTAAGATTACATGTTACCTTATAATTAATTCGAAGTCGGTGTGGCAGGTGATTTTATAGGGTTTATTTATAGGGTTATTTATAGATGGGATAGCTAAATCTAGCACTTTTGGATTGTAGTTAGGTGAAGACCTAAGCCCTCATGGCAGATTATAGCAGACGAAAAATAAAAACTTAAACATTTGTGACACTCCTTTTACATTCTTTTTGTATGGCACATTCAAGCGTGCAAGACAAAAAGTATTTGATTACAAATGCAAAGACATTATTGTAATTAAACGGTCTATAGACCTAAATTACTGCCCGCCCATTGAACACATATAGTGTTGTTAGATAACACCTATCATGTTAACGTCACCTATTTACAGATCTAAGTAATTATAACATCCGCATTATATTAGTTTAAAAAAAAAAAAAAAAATTAAAGTTGCGTCTCCCTTACGGGACGTTGCAGTCAACACCAGCATTTTTCAACTGCTGTTGATGTACTAGGTAAGTGTTATGTTCAGTAGTTTTCCATTGCTTTCTGAATGACCGGCTCCCATACCAGCACGTTATAACACAACGCGACACGGTCTGAAAAATTAAGTTGCATGTCCTTCACGGGACGTAGCAGTCAACCCCAGCATTTTCTCTGTTCGTGATTCCTGGGCAAATTTTACGTTCAGAAGTTTGCCATTGCTTTCTGAATGACCGGCTCCTAGACCTTTTTTTTAAAAAAACCAACACCGCTGTGTTTTGAACAAGGTTATACGGGCTCACAAACCGCGTTCGCAAGCCCTTAGCCACAGAGATTAGTTACACAATCCTAAAGACTATGTAATCCTTACAATACGTTGTTCTTTCTTATTTTTAAAATATTTCTCCTATTCAAAAAGCCTTTACATTATCTACACATATATTACATACTCTCGTCAGGTAACGTGATGACGGTTCAAATCAGCGGTGGTTCGAATCGCATCGGTAACTTACGGGGTATGTGAGCCGGCCGCTCAGAAAGCAATGGCAAACTACTGAGCGTAATCTTGCCAAGAGATCAACATACAGCTGAAAGATGCTGATGTTGACAGCTAAGTCCTGTAAAAAGGATATGCTAAAAAAAAAAACTCTCTATTACTGCTGAAGCGTCGATTTTGATTGTTTCCCCTGATTAGTGTCTTGTCCTCTCCTTAACGTCGTTCTTCTTGAAGACACTTTCTTCAGATATGGTGTTCTAAGCATCTGAAAGTAGGGTAACTTGTCATTGTTTTCCTTCTAGACAATGATCATACTGGTGAGTGATCAAAGACATTGTCTCTGTAATGCGATGATTTGCCAATTGGTGTGACCCATCAGAAACATCTAGCTGTCGGCGACTCCCCAACTCCATCCTCCACCTGTTTGCGTGATTTTAGGTTTCCCTATACTGGTCTAGAGATGGATCATGCTGTATGGGCAACACATGGTCTCTAAATTCAGCCCAGGCTTTGTGTTATAGAGAGGTATAACTCCATTTTACAAACTATCGTCTATCAAGACGGCATGGTGAGAATCAATTCGGGAGACTGAACTGGAATTAGTCTGAATATCCCAAACAAGTAAACACAGTCCAATCTTAGTTGTCCCATGCAGCTTCCTCCACGCCTAACCCTATATTATTATTTTCTCTTTATACTTCTCTCTTCATTGTGTTTTAGGTCTTCTACTATTTCCTTTGCAGTGTGGATTCCAGACAACTGATTTACTAATAATACCATTCTGGCGTTTTGTCATGCGTGTCATATTCAGGGCTAGTCTGTTTGTTTACTCTTGATTCACTGGTATTTGTTTCATTCTGCCCATGAGCTCCCACGTTGTTGATTCTTTCACACAACTCTAGTCGTTCTATTTGTTATTTATATGTCATCGTGTTAGCCCGTCTTCGTGTGTCTGTTACACATAAAGATATAGACATAACGTTATATTTGAATATTCTATAATTGGTTCTTCTACTAGCATTCTCTCTATTATGTTTAAACCGACAGGTTAGTTCTTGTGATGCAATCAACAGTGTTTGTGCATCTCCTCTTTTATTCCATACATATTCGAATGCAGTGCCGTCTCACTAGGTCAGTAATCCTGTCTATGCTGACTGTAGGTGGAGAAATCCGGGAGAACGTGATCGCTCTTTCCATCATGCCGTCATGAGAATGTTTGTGAGTCTCTCGAAATATGTACATGTGCGAGTTCAGTCTGTTTGCCTTTCCGAAGACTTCAAACGGTGACCTGCCATTCTAGGCCAATAGACTGGTAGTCATCATTGTTCTGATTGTGTTCTTTTCTGGTAATCCAGATAATACTAGTATGTTTTATAATTTATAAGTTCGTTTTCTTCCTGTTTACATATTTCACATTTCTTGGCACATCTCTCTGCCTTCTCATTGCCGGATTCGACAGTGCAAGATTAGCCAACACCGGATACAATTTTCAGTGTATAGCCGTTAAGGCTAACACCAGTGACAACCTTACTGTTAATATTAGATACATAAGAATGGCATTTGTTATGACAACGTTAGAAAGAGTGTTTGTAGATTAAGTAGTGTATAAGGTTGTCTTGGTATCAGATTGCTACATGCTTTTAAATATAGCAGCTAATGAATAAGAAACTGTAGAATTGTTTTCGTATTCACAGTATTGTAGAGTGGTATAAATAAAACCGACAGACAGACAGCCAACCAACCAGGCAGACAGATAAATAGGCAAACAGTCAGGCAGGGAAGCAGGTAGGCAGACAGACATACAGACAGAAAGACAGACAGATAGACAGACAAGCAGGCAAGCAGGCAGACAGGCGTGCAGTTAAATGGATAGATATAACTATCTATGGAATAAAACGCTATGGATATAGCAGTAAGTATGTCTGTCTGCCTCTCTATCTAGCTATCTATCTATGGAAACACCAATCAAGATATCTTGAACTAAGTGAACTCACAATGAGAACTGGATACTCGCGCACACACACACACACACACACGCACACATACGCACACACGAAACAATCCACACTCTATGGGCATGTCATGAGGCGACGAAACTTGAGTGTGTCGCCACAGCGGGAAAGTTGGAGGGGAAGAGAGAAAGGAGGAGAACAAGAAAGAAGATGCTGGACAGTTTGGCAACATTACATGGAGGAACAAAGGTATCAGACATGATTCGCAGCATGAAGAGGCGGACGATTGTGGACAGCTATGGGCACCTACAAATCATGCTATGCGCTATAAGAAGACAATAGATTAATCAAGGGGAATAACATCATACAATATGCTACAAGAGTTATTTCCTTATTGCCTACACTTACGCTTTATGTGTAACAATACAGTTTCTGTCCCTGGTGACGTCATTAATTAATTATGATGTTAAGTTAGATAAATGTGTTCTACACACGACTTTCCTTATTGCCTACACTTACGCTTTATGTGTAACAATACAGTTTCTGTCCACGGTGTGGTCATTAATTAATTATGATGTTAAGTTAGATAAATGTGTTCTACACACGACTTTCCTTATTGCCTACACTTACGCTTTATGTGTAACAATACAGTTTCTGTCCACGGTGTGGTCATTAATTAATTATGATGTTAAGTTAGATAAATGTGTTCTACACACGACTTTCCTTATTGCCTACACTTACGCTTTATGTGTAACAATACAGTTTCTGTCCACGGTGTGGTCATTAATTAATTATGATGTTAAGTTAGATAAATGTGTTCTACACACGACTTTCCTTATTGCCTACACTTACGCTTTATGTGTAACAATACAGTTTCTGTCCATGGTGTGGTCATTAATTAATTATGATGTTAAGTTAGATAAATGTGTTCTACACACGACTTTCCTTATTGCCTACACTTACGCTTTATGTGTAACAATACAGTTTCTGTCCATGGTGTGGTCATTAATTAATTATGATGTTAAGTTAGATAAATGTGTTCTACACACGACTTTCCTTATTGCCTACACTTACGCTTTATGTGTAACAATACAGTTTCTGTCCATGGTGTGGTCATTAATTAATTATGATGTTAAGTTAGATAAATGTGTTCTACACACGACTTTCCTTATTGCCTACACTTACGCTTTATGTGTAACAATACAGTTTCTGTCCATGGTGTCGTCATTAATTAATTATGATGTTAAGTTAGATAAATGTGTTCTACACACGACTTTCCTTATTGCCTACACTTACGCTTTATGTGTAACAATACAGTTTCTGTCCACGGTGTGGTCATTAATTAATTATGATGTTAAGTTAGATAAATGTGTTCTACACACGACTTTCCTTATTGCCTACACTTACGCTTTATGTGTAACAATACAGTTTCTGTCCACGGTGTGGTCATTAATTAATTATGATGTTAAGTTAGATAAATGTGTTCTACACACGACTTTCCTTATTGCCTACACTTACGCTTTAATGTGTAACAATACAGTTTTCTGTCCATGGTGTGGTCATTAATTAATTATGATGTTAAGTTAGATAAATGTGTTCTACACACGACTTTCCTTATTGCCTACACTTACGCTTTATGTGTAACAATACAGTTTCTGTCCATGGTGTGGTCATTAATTAATTATGATGTTAAGTTAGATAAATGTGTTCTACACACGACTTTCCTTATTGCCTACACTTACGCTTTATGTGTAACAATACAGTTTCTGTCCATGGTGTGGTCATTAATTAATTATGATGTTAAGTTAGATAAATGTGTTCTACACACGACTTTCCTTATTGCCTACACTTACGCTTTATGTGTAACAATACAGTTTCTGTCCACGGTGTCGTCATTAATTAATTATGATGTTAAGTTAGATAAATGTGTTCTACACACGACTTTCCTTATTGCCTACACTTACGCTTTATGTGTAACAATACAGTTTCTGTCCACGGTGTCGTCATTAATTAATTATGATGTTAAGTTAGATAAATGTGTTCTACACACGACTATTATTTATTTATACCACTCTACAATACTGTGGATACGAAAACAATACTAGTTTCTTATTCATTAGCTGTTATAGTTAAACGCTTGTAACATTTAATACCAAGCAACCTTACGCATTGCTTAACCTACTCTCTTTCCAACGTTGTCATGACAAATAACATTCTTAAGATTCTAATATTAACAGTATGGTTGTCACTGGTGTTTGCCTTAATGACTATACACTGCAAATTGTATCCGGTGTTGGCTAATCTTGAAAAGGCTAGCCTTTGTTTGAAAAAAAAAATCGAGTCAAATGTTACTGACTGGGAGGTTCTATGTATTCGACTATAAGTATATAAATGCAATTTCTTTATGTTGAATCCACTCGACAGACAGAGTGTGCATTGATAATGTTAGATAATACTTGGTTGTTAGTTTATTTCTTTTGTAATTAAGGATCGTGGTTCCCCGGTGACCAGATTGGTAACATCGAGTTTATATGTTGTGCACCTTTTTTCAGTCTACAGGGACGATTACGGAAATTGTAAATTTCGGTGTGAAATCGAAGTACACTGGCAAAGTCAAAGATCATAATCAAAACATCAAACATCATCGTAATGGCATCCGTGGAAACTGGATCACATATATGTTCATAGTGTTAGTCTGTCTCATTTCTGTAGGGAAGTAATTTGTGTGCTTCCCCTTTCCCAAAACATCTGTAATGTATATGCAATTAACTAACGGTATCATTTATTGATTAATTTGGTTGTTTCGGGGTTTGAGGTTTGAAGATTGAGCACATACCTCTTCTGGCAAGGCTGATCGTATTCCGGAATGAACCTTGAACCTTGTACACGTCAGATTTGAAGCACTAGACTCGAGTTTCGCTGTCGTTTGAGATCGTCAGTGGTGTAATATGCGAAATCACAGTAACAAGGGCCATAATTAGAAGTTATGCTACAGCAGCAAGGGAGACAAAAACACTAATATTTTGGAGTGTAAATGGAGGTTGTGTAATGCAATTAATTAGATGGAAAGACCGTTATAGCATAATTTTTAATTAAACATATTGCACATATGATTAGCAGCTACGATTATTAAGTTAAGTAATTACGATATCTTAGATTTCCATGTAACCTTACGTGGTAGATAATATTTCAAATGTAGCGCAGCCTACCTGCGGGATAATATATATATTACAATATCCGTTTTATCCCATATGGTTTTGTGCGAAGTTAAGAATATTTCTGGCTGGCACATATGCATGTGCCTGATAAGGGTATAATATACAGTCGTTGTAATGTTTAACGAAGAAACAAATGATATCGATTCTTGTCTGTGATACACACATGAATTACGGCAGTCGCTGACGTTTGCTTTAAGGCAGCATATATGTTTCATCCTAGCAAAGACATCTATGTTCGATGTTATAGAGATAGGTTTTCTGATAATAATCCTAGACAAGTAACCATTGGCATTTCATAGTAGTGAAAGTGACAGTGATACTAATTGATCTTCCTCTCAGAACCAGTCATCATAGTAGTTTCTACTCAAATAAGCACAACAGATACCAAAGTAACCCAAGAAAACATAGTAGATAGTATATGGAGCTTACTATCTACTCTGTTTCCTTGGGTTACTTTGGTATATGTTGTGCTTATTTGAGTAGAAACTACTATGATGACTAGTTCTGAGAGGAAGATCAATTAGTATCACTATCTCTAGTCAGAGGGTATGCGTTCTGGTTGTGGCAAATCATCTGTTGATCTGATCATTTTGATCATTCAGTAGCATGACCTTTGCGCCAGATACACCCATCTAGAGATCATCTGCCACATAGAGAAATAGTACGACAACGTATGACATCGAACATATAACATATATAATTCTTTGGTTGTTGCAAGAGTTAGACTGTGACCAAAGAGACTCTACACAGATAAACATACATCTAGCACCAAGATTAATATTATTAACATTCACGATCGTGAAAAGTGCTTTGCGTTTCAACAGCAACTTAAAAACGCTGTCACTGATACATCAGAAAATTGTACAGTAAGTGAAAAGTGGGGTAAACTTACGGAAACTCTTTATAAAACTGCGGTTGGGGGGGGGGGGGTGTTTACGCACTGTGGATTATTACAGGCAGGACTGGTGTGCGGCAAACAGCCAGATATTGCAACACTTGACTGATAAAAAGAAGATAGTTCTCTTAAGAAACAAAAAAAGAACAACGCACAATACTCTCTGTGAGCTGAAGCAAGCTAGGGATGATGTGCAAAAGGCTGCCAGGCAGTGTGCAAATGACTATTGGATCAAGTTATGTGATTCCATTCAAATCGCAAGTGATCAGGGAAACATCACAAGCATGTATGAAGGAATAAAGAAAACTTGTGGTCCAATGATCAAAAGAAGTGCACCACTGAATACCTTGACTGGCGAAATCATCACTGATAAGAAACAGCAGATGGATAGATGGGTAGAGCACTATTTAGGGCTTTACTCAAGTGAGACCAAACCATTACATCACACATCGAGAGAAAGTCGCCTTATCGGAAGCGTGGTAGAAAATGGCACGTTGTAACAAAACCTCCACTAGACACCCGACGTTCAAAACGAGCAGCGTGGAAGCCGCCAAGACTATCAAAATGATGCAAGAATGCAGCACAATGCCAGAACCTGAAGAAACACTAGATAAAGCTACCACTTCAACACAAGATGAAGCCGCACACGCAGCTCAACAGACATCAGAGACTACAACTTGAACTGAAGCCAGCAGCAGCCGTGAAGTTTTCAACAACACCAAGACGAAGCAGCCCAGTTTACCAAGGATCTAAACATCGGAGGAAACTACAACAACCGAGGACTTCACAGGCAAAATTCTGCTAAAACAGACAAGGGTGGGAGAAGCCAAACTATCGGCGCTACCAACAGACAAGATAATCAAGCTGCTGGAAAATGAACTGGGAAGAAACAGCATCTACAAGCTACGCAAGACACATGATGGAGTATTGGTCTCCATCAACAAAATCCAAAAGACCACAGCACTTATGCAGAAAAGCGCACAAGGACAGAAGGCCGACATTAAGCCTCACCACGGCATCTTATTGGAAGCCACCCGACACAGTAAGATGACACGATGGGTCATTAAACGAGTCAAGAACCATCTCACCAACGACCAGATCTGGGAGTGGCTGACAAGGGAGAACAAGAAACTCAAGATCACCAGTGCCGAGAGGATCATCGGAAAGAACAACATCCCCTCCACAGTCGTCATAGTAACATCGGAGGAGCCAGTGATCCCCCATTACATCAGATGAGACAAGAGAGACCAAGTTCCAGAGCACTACATACCGAGAGTGCTGCAGTGCTCTAAGTGCCAGAAACGTTGGCAACCCGTGACACATGCAAGAGTGAGGTTACGGATCACGGAGAAAGACGTTAAATCCCTAAGCCAGGGAGACCGGCATATATATATATATATATATATATATATATATATATATTATATATATATATATATATATATATATATATATATATATATAGTGAGAGAGAGACAGAGAGAGAGAGAGAGAGAGAGAGAGAGAGAGAGAGAGAGAGAGAGAGAGAGAGAGAGAGAGAGAGAGAGAGAGAGAGAGAGAGAGAGAGAGAGAGAGATGTATCAAGAGATAAGCAGACATTGAAAGAGACAGAGAGATACACTAGGTTTTCCAGACATTTTGCTCCTGACAGAATCAACAATGTGGAGCTCATGGGGAGAGCTAAAGGAAAACCAGTGAACCAAGTGAAAAGTCGCCGGCGCTGGATAGGGTATGCGTTAACATACACCTCAGAATAGTATTACTAGTAAATCAGTTGTCTGGAATCCACATGACAAAAGTAATATATAAAGATCTAAAACACAAGGAGAAGAGCATTATGAACATAGATGAATAATGTGGAAAGGATGTGGACGGATCTGCATGGTGAAGCTAAGGGTATGGCGGCTTGTGGTTGGTTAGTTGAAGACCTAAACCCCCATTGTAGATAACAGGCGTACAATAAAAACTGAAACGTCCGTGAACATATACGTTATTGTGGAAAGCACATAAAAAAAAAAAAAATCTTGTATTGAGTGTTAAACCTTCTGCATTTGTATTGTTAGTATTTTAACAGGTGTACTGCGAGTATGGTATTTGTGTAGGTCTTTTAAACAGGGCGTTTGTGTGTCGAATCGGTGTGCAATGCGTTTCAACATCACATTACAAAGAATATTTACATAGTATGCATAAAGTATGAACAAAAACATTCACTTAAGAATGTGCTTCCAAACACCATGTGTTCTCTTTCACACCCACAACATTGAATGAAAGTTAGTGTGATAGTGGAAAACACATTCACGTGTGCCAGTCAATAACTGCTAAATGGTTACAGAAGCATAACTGAAATTAAACGCACAATAGAATTGAAATATATCCGCCTCATTTGAATAAATATTATAGGTAGATATCAAGTGAAGCTACATATTTAAAGATCAAACTAAGTAGTGGCAGCTAACATTTACGTTAGTCGCAGCACCCAAAGAATATAAGTGCACCTTACAAAATGACATACAGTTTTAATTTTACAATATTTTTAACAATCAAATCTTCTTCAAATTGTCTAAACCTATTTAACGTTGTCTTATCTCCCTTAATGCTTAACCATCACTTTTATTTGTCTCCCTTGATCACATGACTCTAACTCACCTTGGTGTCGTTGATGCTAAAACATTTTCCTCAGATACAGTGGAACCTCGCTTAACGAGCACCTCTCATAACGAGTAATTCGCATAACGAGCAAAATAAATTGTAAAAAAAAATATTCGCTGAACGAGTGACGTTTCACATAACGAGTGACGAGGGGAGGGGCAGAACCGAAATTGTACGCCTGCAATAGCGAAGAGAAGGTAACAGCAAACCAACAATCTTCTGGCGCAATAAGAGAAATGCTGAAAGCATGGGAAACTTGCGTCGTACATTTAGAACCTTCGCCCTAATAAGGCGCCCTATGAGAGCTACTAATTTATTTAATGTTAATGCTGTGTCGCAGACAGAAGATGCACAACAGAGATTAAGAACATACGAGAGCAAAAAAAACAACAACTGTATTTCAGAAAATGAAAAGTACTGTATACATTAAGATACTATTATTGCATGTAAGAAAACTAGTGTCGAAATGCTATATAGACCATGTTTTGCTGTATGGCAGCGAATCCTGGAATGTAAATGAACACATTAGAAAGAACTTGGAAGCAACAGAGATGTTGCTCTGAGGGGAATTTTGCGAATGTTGCTTTAGATGTATAGACTTGCCAGGCTGCTTAGCAAATGCAAAGACATAAAACTGTGGCTTTCCATGAGGTGGATGTGCATATGAGCAAAATTGTTTCGGATCTTACGTGGCTATCGCCTTCAGTATTTTATGTGTCAAAGCATCAGCTATAAACTCCATCCCATCAACCACCTATTTAGAGGCCGGTTCAACAAAATAACTTATTAATGAAGCACATAAAAAAAGCACCACTATCATTATAATGAAGCACTGAAGCTGAATAAAAAAAAGTGTGGGAATGGATTTTCTCCGTGTTTGTAATGAGGTAGAGAGCGAATGGCGGCTGAAATGGAAGGTGCATGATTCAACCGACGGGTGTGTGTGCAGACTACATGAAAACAATAAAAGTGCAGCACGATTTCAAACATATGACTCTGAAAATGTGTACGCGTTGTGGCAGTATACGTGGTATAAACAGGTCGTTGAGATAAAACACCCAATACAGGTGCTTTAAATGTCATAACTATCTGAAAATGTGTACGCGTTGTGGCAGTATACGTGGTGTAAACAGGTCGTTGAGATAAAACATCCAGTACAGGTGCTTTAAATGTCATAACTATCTGAAAATGACCGCCAACGTGCAATTTGAATGTTGGGGACAGGAATGAGCTTGCGGGCCATTGCCAGAAGGACGGGTTGCCACCACAGCACTAGAGTGCGTCTTAATGGACGTCACTGAACTACTGGCAGTGCCCGGGATAGACTTCGGAGTGGGCAACCCCGAGTTACGTCACGATCGTCATAATGTGCTGAGTCACCCATTGAATCTTTTATATTCTCCCAGCAGTTCACACAACAGCAATAGTGGGCAGAATCTGACGAGTCTCTGGAATGACAGTCATACGACGACTCAGAGATACAGACCTTACTGCACCACGCCCTGATGTTGGACTAAAATTGACTCAAAGACATAGCAGCGCCTGCAATGAGCATAGCAGCTTGTCAGTTGGACTAGACTGCAGTGGAATGTGGTCCTATTCACAGACTTGAGCAGATTCAACCTTTCCTTTGCTGATGAACGCATGCAGATTTGGCGACGGTGTGGAGAGCGCTTAGCAGATTGCTGTGTTCAGCACAACCGATTTGGAGGTGACAGTATTCACATTTGAGGCGGATTCAGCTTTCACCATCGCTACTTCTTCACATCTTCCATGGAAATGTTAATGCTGGGACATACCGGGATGAAGTTCTGGATGCATTAGTTGCTCCTGCGTTCACAAATTAGCCAGAAGTGCAGCTGCTCCAGCAGGATTATCACGTACGCACACCACATACATTACGCAGCAATATCTACAGCAGCAGAACATTGTGACAAATGATTGGCTGCCATATCACCAGAAATGTCCCCTATAGAACGACTGTGGGAGTAGCTTGGATGCAAAGTCTACAGCAACAGTTCTGCAGCTAATCTGCAACAGTCCAAGTCTGCTCGTTCACTTGAATTAGGCTTGATTTACTGGAATTTCCTTCAGAGACTTGTTCCTTCCAAGAAGAGCAGCTGTCAAACGTGTTTGCAAGGTCATTGTGGGCATACCAGACACTGAGGATAATGTGAATACATCTCCTCTGGCAGCACGTCAAACTCAAGACCACGCAGCGAAAGCCGTGTGCAAAGTTGAAAGAAGTTTCAAGGAATACAGCTAGCAATGGCAATGAAACAATTCAAGCATTTTGTGACAGTCGCAGTCTGAAGGTCCACAACAAAGTTGCCCAGCGCCACACCAACAACAAAAAGCCGTCTGCCGGTCGATGCGACCCGCCATGTCTGTAAGTAGGTCACAGTATGTTAGCTAATAACTGAGTTGTGCGACAATTAGAGTGGTCCAGTGATGCTCTGGGCGATAGTGGCTAGCGACAGAAGTTTGAATGAATTAACAAGTGCTAGGAACACCTCTGTAACATCCGACAGACTGTGATGAACACCTGTTGGGCAGTGCGCGAACACGTGTGCTGCTATATGATCTCCATTAAAGATGTCGACTACCTAGGACGCCGGTGTTTACTGTCAGTCTATTGTCAGCGTATCTTGTCTCTAGCATGCCACTGACTAGCCAATAAGCCAAGCAAGTATTTGGCAATGATGATGACCCTGAGACACCATGTCACTATCCTCAACCCTTGCGGCGTATTGGTGGAGACAATCAGGAAACACAAGCACAACCGACATACTTTAAATAATGTGCAGTGACTTTCACTACAAACTACTGAGCGTAATCTTGCCAAGAAATCAACATACAGCTGAAAGATGCTGGTGTTGACAGCGATGACTTGTAAAGGATATGCAAAAAAAAAAAAACAACAACAGCTTTCACTAGTCACCTCTGGTATTCGTGTGCTACCCGTGATCCACATTCCATCCATCCATCATGTGTCGTGACGGCTTCCTGGCCTAGAGGTTAGCGACATTTCTCCGTAATCTAGTATACTCTCGTAAGTAACGTGACGACGGTGAGAATCAGCAGTGGTTCGAGTCGGGTTGTTAACTTACGGGGTATGTGAGCCGGCCGCTCAGAAAGCAATGTCAAACTACTGAGCGTAATATTGGCAAGAAATCAACAATCAGCTGAAAGATGATGATGTTGACGGCAATGTCATGTAAAGGATATGAAATTTTTTTTTTTAAATCATGTATCAAACCGGTAAGCGTGGGCGGTCATGTTTTGCCATCTCACTCGATCACCAGAGTCGTGGATCAGCTCCGTGTTGCTGGTCCACACAACATGATTTTCTTGGCATCTGTAAAGAATGTAGTTTGCCATTGCTTTCCACATTGCGTTGATAATATTGCAACTCGTTTCGATCATTGTAATTGATTACATGTAGTAATCGTCATAATAATAATAAATCCTAGACTAAAGGGACATAAATTGAAAAATGTGCTTTAAGTGACAAGGGAGAAAAGAAAGAAATAATTTATTGGAGTATAAATATAGGTTGTTTTGTGCAAATATTTAGTTTGAAGAAAGTGTAGTACAATTTATAAATAGAAATAGTGCCCTTCTGATCAGAATCTATAAAATACTTTTAAATAAGTGTGATTTCCAAGATTTACATCATGTCACCTCACGTAGTATATAATATCTAAATGAAAATGCAGTCTACTTACAGGACAATATAGCTGGTGCAATGTCCGTTTCATATCCATGTAACATATATTGCGCTTGTTTATTTTTGGCTGGCACATGTGCATGTGCCTGATAATAATAATGTCAAATAGGCTCGTAGAGATGTTTAATGGTTAGAAGAAACAGGTGAAATCGATGTCTGTCTTTGTTGCACACATGGATAGCGGCAGTCGCCGATGTATGCCTTAACGCAGCCATTATGAATTCTCCTAGCAAAGAATAGCCGCCGTTTGAGGTGTTCAACTGCAATGACCTTCAGTCGCCAAACATGTAACTTTTGTTTTATTTCTAATACTAGAGTTTGGTGCCAAAACACATCCGTGTCTTATCCCTTTAGTCGAATCATAATGAACTAGGCACTTTTAAAGAGGTAGTTTGCCGTTGCTTTCCTCTATGGCAGTGACCATACTAGCCGGGTGACCGCAGCCATTGTCTCGTGAAAGAGATCCTCTGCCTTCTGTCGCGAAACTTGAGACCATAACCAACAAATATCTGTCGGCTGCCCTCAAAATTTAATTTCAGCCTTCCGTGGCTTCTTTTGAACACTTCCAATAAACGAATATAAAATAACACCACATAATCCACAGGAAAACACTAAACAGCGTCTCCCGAAGAATAAAAAAACAACATGTTGACCAATAAAAAGATGTCAACTGAATCGAGAAAACGAGTGTTGAAGGGATGCATACAGCCTGTTCTTTTGTATGGATGTGAAACTTGGACAATGAGCAGTCAAGCTGAAAAACATATGAAGGCTGCAGAAATGTGGTTTCTGAGGAAAATGCAAAGAATACCATGGACAGACAGAAAAACCAATGACCAAGTACTATAGGAGACAAATGAAAATCGTAAAATGATTAGAGAAATTAGACGTAGACAGTCAAAATTGTTTGGACATGTTATGAGAAGAAATGGATTAGATAACTTAGTGACAACTGGCAAGATCGAGGGGAACAGACCAAGAGGAAGACCGAGAGGAAATACCTGGACGAGACTGGAATACTGAGCCGATCCACGACTCTGGTGATCGAGTGAAATGACGAGTTATGACCGCCCACGCTTTACGGCATGGCACATGATTGATTGATTGATTGAATGATTGATTGATCGTCTTATCCCTGATTTGGTCCGCTTATCACTGCCTCAGCATTAAACAGTTTTACTTAGTCAGCTAAAAACCAAGGTGTTTTCCCCTCTGTCCATCGTTTACATGGTTGGCCTCATCTTCTGGTCCCATATGGTCTGTACATCATTGCGTGTTGTGTTATTCTGTTTGTTTGTACATTAGCTGTGTGGCCGAACAATTTAACTTGCTTTTTTTTCTTATAAAATCTAGCATATCTGTACACACACCTCCCCCCTCTTAGTCCTGATGAGGATTCATGGGATAGCTAAGGTTGGGACGCCTTACCGTTAGTTAGTTGATCACATAGACGCCAATGGCAGATGCAGTGTTCAAAACAAACATGAACTCAACGAACTGTTATACTCGAATAAAACCATTCGTGTAGCTTAACGCACAGTAGACTTGAAATACTGCCCGTTCATTGAATAAATGTTATTATCAAATAGTATATTTCAAGGTAAATCACCGAAGTAATTAATCACAATCCACCTTTAATTAGTTGCAGCACGCTTACAACATAGGTGCACCTTTGAAAACGTCATTTTCTTAATTTTAAAATATTTCTCTGGATCCAAACTCCTTCACAGTTTCTGCACCAATATGCTGTTGCCCCAACCCACCCACCCCCCTCTTTACATCTGAAACATCAACGTTTACTTGTATCCCTTGAATACAAGTCTTGAACTCTCCTTTACGTCTTTCTTGTAGAAACTTTTTCTTTCGACATGGTGTTTCAAGTGTCTGAAAAGAAGGTGGTTTGCCATTGCTTTCCTTTGTGATATTGACCATACCGATGAATATCCAAATAAATTGTCTCTGTGATGAGATGCTCTGCCAATCGGTGTGATTTATAAGACCATAATCAACAATTATCTGTCGGCGACATTCCAACTCCAACCACCACCTGTTCCGCGATTTCAGGCAACACTAATTAGAATACTAAACTGTAACACCCAAACAGGAGAAAGCAGTGAATATAGTATAGAGGAATTTTATAATGACATGGAGATTGCTTTGAAGAAATGTAAAAATTCAGAAATAAATATAATAATGGGTGACTTAAATGCGAAAGTGGTAAATAAAGGCAATTGGTGTACAGTAGGCAAACATGATGTGGAAGAACGAAACGAAAGATGATACGGACTGTTAGAATCGACAAAAAGGCGTGGAATGATTCTCGGAAACACCTGTTTTAAGCAAAAGGTTTAGAAATTCGTTAACAAAACCAACAGAAGTAGGCTTCTTTTTCTTCTTCTGCGTTCATCCGGAATATTTTTGACGAAATTGCGCTTTGCCTGTTTACAGCAGAGCTGATATATTTGCCTCTTTTGGCAGACACACCCGACTTCTGCTTGAATTTCTTAACCGGGTTAACCTACCCGGGTGTTTCGAGGATGGTCAGCTCTCACTGATGTGGTGTCGTCCCCATATCAGCTGGTTCATTCAGATTAGCTGGAGACATAACGGTCAGCCCTCAAGGGAAGACAGGTTCAGACTATGGGCATTCCCTGCCATCCTAGGAGGCTTCCATAATTGCAAAGCCGACGAATAACGCTCTGGTGCTGGGCTCATCCAAGGAATCGTCACGTCCTGCACATGGCTGCTTAGCCTCACTTCCGTATATTGGACCTGTCGTCCACCACAGGCATTGAATACCATCATGACGACTGGAATGAGCATCGGTAGAAGAGGCAGACGGCGACGAAGAGAAGAGATGCTTGGTGATCAAAGTCTGTGGTATTGAGGGTTTTTCAACAATACAATTAATCTGGAATAACAAGGGCATAAATTTGTCGACAGTCTTTAACCCATAAATAGCCACTGTGTAAGGTCCATGATGATGATGATGTCAATGATAATGATGATGATGGAGTCAACCTAACACAATATGCTGGAAGGATTGCTGCTATTCATATCGTGAAATTTCCACCCAAAACAAACGTACACTAAGAGTTAATGACATGTGATCACATGACACGTCAGTGTCCATCCTTGATGTGCTGATATATTTACCAGTTTGTCTCTTGATATGCGGCTGTATCCAGATATACTTGGTCCTTGTAGTGACCAAGGCATCAGATGGAATGACATAAAACAGGCAACCATAGTCGCAGTCTTCACCTAGTCTACGGTGGTCAACACAGACGTGGAAGCATCATGTATGAGGTATTCTCAGATGTCCTTGCATGCGGGCCTGCCTTAGTGCACAAACCTGACCAACGCTTCTAAAACTGTTTAGTACAGTGTCGCTGGTACCTCTAGCTGCTTCAAATGTAACATTATATTATACCCACAGACATATTTTTTTGTTAAATTGGCCAGCTTCGATACCTCTAATACTGTTGTTGTAAATCGCTGTTGAGAAAAAGAAAGAGATGAAATGACAAATATATGTTGTTATCTTAAATTTGGTTTTATGTCTTCATACAGATCACGTTATTTTCCCATTTAAATGCTGCATCTTGTTTTACGCATATTCCATCTGCTCTGTGATTCGCGACATGTATGTCATTGCATCATGCATCTCTTTGTCACATGCGTAGATGTAATATGTAACAATACTGCACGTGCCTCTATTCATCCCTCTATTAGTGTTTGTGGTAAACGATAAAATATGCTTATACATATTTAAAAAATATTAACACCTATACAAACGTCAGTTAAGCAAGGTATACACATCAAATAGTAATTTAAAAATAATGAGAGACAAGAAAGAGGTAATTGGTGTATATAATTTAAAGGCATTTTGATTGAGTGACATATTTTAAAACTACATGTACATACTATATCGTAAGACATTCGAATTGTATGATGACTAAGCCATACATTCATTTATGAATGCGCTGTGTTCATACAAATGACAAGAAGTAAGTTCACTCGATTTATAATATATCACATTACTTTCACTTACTTAGACGACACTATATCCAGTCTGTTATCCATGTAATAACCGCATTTCTTGTTAGAACTGATGTAACATTGTTTTCGCTACACTTGTATGTACTTTATACACATTGTCCTACTCTTGGCCACCAGAGGAGGCTCTCATTCGTATGAGATGCAGGGACGTAGAAACTCGTGGTGCAGCTCTCGCCACTTGGGATCCTTGAGCTGTGGGAAGTTAGTTAGTTAGTCGACAGATCATCCTCATTGCACATCGAACCATTCAGTCCATAAGTGCTCGGATCCCCTCCTCAGCAAATCCTGCAACGTGTAGCGGCTAACGACGCCAGTTCTGTGTTGGTTTATCAATCTTCTTTGGCTTCCAGCGTAGTGTTCTTGTTTGGCCACCCCTCTTTTAATTTGCTGCTCTCGCAGTCTGGCCATTGTTGTAGATTCACAGTCATCACTTGGTTCTCGCAAAAGTCTTACTTCTCGTAGAGCATTCAGAATGTCGGCCTGGTCCTTGGCGCGTCCGCCCTCCACAGTAGCCTCACCTGCGAGCTTGTCAGCCCGCTCATTTCCTTGTACTCCCGCATGCCCTGGCACGAAGATGAAACTAATCTTTGCCAGCCGAGATCGCTCCAGAGGCAGTACCCATTCTCTTCGGACCGACCCCTCCTCTATCCTCTTGATCATGTTCATTGAGTCGCTAAGGAAACAAGCCCTAGTGAATGTCTGTGTCTCGAGCCATGTTATTGCTTTACTTACTGCCATGACTTCCATAGTCAGGCTACTTGTGGTTTCAGTGAAAGCACCAGAGTCCTCCTTCACAATTCTCCCTCCGGCCTGAGCTGTAAAGGCCCATGAGCTTCTCACATGTCGGACGACAGACCCATCTGTGTAGATGACCGCGTCACCGTCTAGCGAATTCTCGAAAATCAACGCTTGTACTTCAGCCTCAACAGCAGCCGGATTTTCTTGTCTGCATTTTCTATCTAGTTGGATGCAAACTGAAAAGGATGTGCAGAAGTTGGCACTTAAGTGCAGTTGGTGGAAGATGCATTAATAGAACGATAGAGGCAGACAGACAGACAGACAGACAGACAGACAGACAGACAGACAGACAGACAGACAGACAGACAGACAGACAGACAGATAGATAGATAGATAGATAGATAGATAGATAGATAGATAGATAGATAGATAGATAGATAGATAGATAGATAGATAGATAGATAGATAGATAGATAGATAGATAGATAGATAGATAGAACGAACGAACGAACGAACGAACAAACAAACTTTATTTTCAAAGGGTTAAGAATTGGGCACGCAGGCCCGTCTAACATTCTGCCCTTCTATCACTCTCTTTCATACATTATTTCATTCACACTTCATTCAAGGCTAACAGAGAACAACAACAATATAAACGATATGCATTATAAAGGCATGGGCAAAATGCGAACATCAAAGCTACACGACACAGTAATATTAGATAATGGTCTGACACTTGTTGTTAGCCATGTGGAATATACTGGCCTACCAAAAGGGGACTGGCTGTTATACTAGGGTTTTGTTATTATTATTATTATCTCTATTATTAAGGGGGAAGGTAATCCATATTGAGATAGTGTTCGAATAATTTGCGATTATATGAAAAGGGATTGGTGATGTCTTTGATTTCTTGTGGAAGATTGTTCCACAGCTGAGCTGCAGAGTACGTTAAGCTTGTTTTGTATAAGTCAATCCTAGGCTTCGGAATGTGTAATATATTTAAAAGTTTACTGTGTCTAGCATTTTATTTAAACAATGGTCAAAGGTAAATTGGGGCATTCCGATGCAGGATTTTGTGAATTAGTTTAGCTTTATTGAAAAGCAGGCGTTTACGGAGTGGTAGTAACTGAAGGCGTTTATACAGGCTAGGATTGTCAGTTAAATGTTTGCTATAAATTAGACTCATGGCCCGTTTCTGGAGTGAGTAAAGTCGCTTGGTGTTTGAATTAGAACAACCGTCCCAGATCGTAGAGCAGTAGTCAAAGTGTGTCTGTATATGAGAAGTATAGAATAGTTTCCTTGTGTCCTCATCAAGGAAGTTGTTAATTTTGGCGAGTTGGTAGACGTTTTTCGCTGTTTGTTTAATGAGCACTTGAACGTGGGAATTAAAGGTTAGGTTTCTATCAATGATTAGGCCTAATGTTTTGTGCTCAATTACACTTTCTACTGGCATGTTATCGATGTGAAGTTCGATAGATAGATATCAATCTATCGAAGTTCGATAGATAGATATCTATCTATCTATCTATCTATCTATCTATCTATCTATCTATCTATCTATCTATCGATAGATAGATAGATAGATAGATAGATAGATAGATAGATAGATAGATAGATGGATGGATGGATGGATGGATGGATGGATGGATGGATGGATGGATGGATGGATAGATAGATAGATAGATAGATAGATAGATTATATAGATAGATAGATAGATAGATAGATAGATAGATAGATAGATAGATAGATAGATAGAAAGTCATTAGAGAACATCGTGTCAGCTCGCCGAGGGGAAAGGAGGAGATCTAGACCATAGGAAATGATGCTGGATGGATTGAGGCTGTGGCAAGAGAGAATATCAATAGCACAGTTGACGCAGAACACCAAAGACCAAGATCTATGGAGATACTTGAACGCCTACGCCAGCTGACAGAACTTATGATGATGATGTTGATGATTATTCATATGAAATATGCACACACAAATCAGTGAGCTCACCGGAAGAAAAAGAGTAAACGCAGTGTGTTTGAAATTACAAACAGGAAAGATAATATTGGAGGAAAGTGCTATAATGGTGAGATAGAATGAGTATACAAGAAAATTATATGACGGAGAAAAGGAGCAATAAAATGGGAAGATTTTCGTAAAATTAACCGAATAAACTAAATCAGAAAGCTTTTACTCAGACGTATGAGAAGAACAAGAAAGGAAATAAAAATATAAATTTATGAAGAACATTAACGATGTCTTTCAGTGCAATAATATGCACATTATGGTTATGGGCACTAATAGAAAGATCAATAAACACACAGAAAGACCTATATTTGTTCTTTATAAATTATACCAAGGCATTTGATAAATTAAAATATGACATATGTTGGAAGGTAGCAACATTGATGGCAAAGCTCTAAGAATGATAAAGAATAGTTATTTGAATCAAGTAACAGCAAGAACAATGGGAAATACAGACGATGATTATGAACATATAAGGCTAGGAGAACGACAGGGCTGTGTTTTGTCACATTATCTATTCTCTCTCTCTCTCTCTCTCTCTCTCTCTCTCTCTCTCTCTCTCTCTCTCTCTCTCTCTGTCTCTCTCTCTCTCTCTCTCTCTCTCTCTCTCTCTCTCTCTCTCTCTCTCTCTCTCTCTCTCACACACACACACTCACTATCGCAAAGTAATAATGAGGGAGATCAACTTGAAGTCAGGAATACTAATTGTTATAAACATGACACAGTATTGATGGCGAATAATTATCTATAATAATCATTGTAGCAAAGAGAAAATGCCAAGAATATTCTCTCCGTGTATATCAAGATAATAGTAATAATGGTGATATCAAAGACAGAGGTGACACCAAAACGGGACATGGAAATAGAAGGGGAAATTCTTAACCAAGTGGATAATGTTAAACACACAGAGGCAATTATAACATCAGACAGAAGATGAACAACAGAGATTAAGAACATACGAGAGCAAAAAAAAAACAACTGTATTTCAGAAAATAAAAAGTACTGTATGCATTAAGATACTATCATTGCAATGTAAGACAACTAGTGTCGAAATGCTATATAGACCATGTTTTGATGTATGGCAGCTAACCCTGGAATGTAAATGAACAAATTAGAAAGAACTTGGACGCACCAGAGATGTTGTTCTGAGGGGAATTTTGCGAATGTTGCTTTAGATGTATAGACTTGCCAGGCTGCTTAGCAAATGCAAAGACATAAAACTGTTGCTTTCCATGAGGTGGATGTGCATATGAGCAAAATGGTTCCGGATCTTACGTGGCTATCGCCTTCAGTATTTTATGTGTCAAAGCATCAGCTGTAAACTCCATCCCATCAACCACATATTTAGAGGTCGGTTCCACAAAATAACTTATTAATGAAGCACATAAAAAACGCACCACTATCATTATACTGAAGCACTGAAGCTGAATAAAAAAAAGTGTGGGGATGGATTTTCTCCGTGTTTGTAATGAGGTAGAGAGCGAATGGCGGCTGAAATGGAAGGTGCATGATTCAACCGACGGGTGTGTGTGCAGACTGAAAACATAAAATGAGCACGATTTCAAACATATGACTCTGAAAATGTGTACGCGTTGTGGCAGTATACGTGGTATAAACAAGTCGTTGAGATAAAACACCCAGTACAGGTGCTTTAAATGCCATAACTATCTGAAAATGTGTACGCGTTGTGGCAGTATACGTGGTGTAAACAGGTCGTTGAGATAAAACACCCAGTACAGGTGCTTTAACTGCCATAACTATCTGTAAATGACAGCCAACGTGCAATTTGTATGTTGGGGACAGGAATGAGCTTGCGGGCCATTGCCAGAAGGACGCATTGCTACCACAGCACTAGAGTGCGTCTTAATGGACGTCACTGAACTACTGGCAGTGCCCGGGATAGACTTCGGAGTGGGCAACCCCGAGTTACGTCACGATCGTCATATTGTGCTGAGTCACCCATTGAATCTTTTATATTCTCCCAGCAGTTCACACAACAGCAATAGTGGGCAGAATCTGACGAGTCCCTGGAATGACAGTCATACGACGACTCAGAGATACAGACCTTACTGCACCACGCCCTGATGTTGGACTAAAATTGACTCAAAGACATAGCAGCGCCTGCAATGAGCATAGCAGCTTGTCAGTTGGACTAGACTGCAGTGGAATGTGGTCCTATTCACAGACTTGAGCAGATTCAACCTTTCCTTTGCTGATGAACGCATGCAGATTTGGCGACGGTGTGGAGAGCGCTTAGCAGATTGCTGTGTTCAGCACAACCGATTTGGAGGTGACAGTATTCACATTTGAGGCGGATTCAGTTTTCACCATCGCTACTTCTTCACATCTTCCATGGAAATATTAATGCTGGGACATACCGAGATGAAGTTCTGGATGCATTAGTTGCTCCTGCGTTCACAAATTAGCCAGAAGTGCAGCTGCTCCAGCAGGATTATCACGTACGCACACCACATACATTACGCAGCAATATCTACAGCAGCAGAACATTGTGACAAATGATTGGCTGCCATATCACCAGACATGTCCCCTATAGAACGACTATGGGAGTAGCTTGGCTGCAAAGTCTACAGCAACAGTTCTGCAGCTAATCTGCAACAGTCCAAGTCTGCCCGTTCACTTGAATTGGGCTTGATTTACTGGAATTTCCTTCAGAGACTTGTTCCTTCCATGAGGAGCAGCTGTCAAGCGTGTTTGCAAGGTCATTGTGGGCATACCAGACACTGAGGATAATGTGAATACATCTCCTCTGGCAGCACGTTAAACTCAAGACCACGCAGCGAAAGCCATGTGCAAAGTTGAAAGAAGTTTTAAGGAATACAGCTAGCAATGGGAATGAAACAATTCAAGCATTTTGTGACAGCCGCAGTCTGAAGGTCCACAACAAAGTTGCCCAGCGCCACACCAACAACAACAAGCCGTCTGCCGGTCGATGCGACCCGCCATGTCTGTAAGTAAGTCACAGTACGTTAGCTAATAACTGAGTTGTGCGACAATTAGAGTGGTCCAGTGATGCTCTGGGCGATAGTGGCTAGCGACAGAAGTTTGAATGAATTAACAAGTGCTAGGAACACCTCTGTAACATCCGACAGACTGTGATGAAAACCTGTTGGGCAGTGCGCGAACACGTGTGCTGCTATATGATCTCCATTAAAGATGTCGACTACCTAGGACGCCGGTGTTTACTGTCAGTCTATTGTCAGCGTATCTTGTCACTAGCATGCCACTTACTAACCAACAAGCCAAGCAAGTATTTGGCAATGATGATGACCCTGAGACACCATGTCACTAACCACATTCCTTGCGGCGTATTGATGGAGACAATCAGGAAACACAAGCACAACCGACATACTTTAAATAATGTGCAGTGACTTTCACTACAAACTACTGAGCGTAATCTTGCCAAGAAATCAACATACAGCTGAAAGATGCTGGTGTTGACAGCGATGTCTTGTAAAGGATATGCACAAAAAAAAACAACACAGCTTTCACTAAGTCACCTCTTGTATTCGTGTGCTACCCGTGATCCACATTCCATCCATCCATCATGTGTCGTGCCGGCTTTCTGGCCTAGAGGTTAGCGACTTTTCTCCGTAATCTCGTATACTCTCGTAAGTAACGTGACGACGGTGAGAATCAGCAGTGGTTCGAGTCGCGTTGGTAACTTACAGGGTATGTGAGCCGGCCGCTCAGAAAGCAATGGCAAACTACTGAGTGTAATCTTGGCAAGAAATCAACAATCAGCTGAAAGATGATGATGTTGACGGCAATGTCCTGTAAAGGATATGCAAAAAAAATTTTAAAATCATGTATCATACCTATAAGCGTGGGCGGTCACGTTTTGCCATCTCACTCGATCACCAGAGTCGTGGATCTGCTCCGTGTTTCTGGTCCACACAACATGATTTTCTTGGCATCTGTAAAGAATGTAGGTTGCCATTGCTTTCCACATTGCGTTGATAATAGTGCAACTCGTTTCGATTACATGTAGGGTAGTAATCGTCATAATAATAAATCTTAGACTAAAGGGACATAAATTAAAAATGTGCTTTACGTAACAAGGGAGAAAAGAAAGAAATAATTTATTGGAGTATAAATGTAGGTTGTTTTGTGCAAATATTTAGTTTGAAGAAAGTGTAGCATAATTTCTAAATACACATAGTGCCCTTCTGATCAACAGCTACTAAAATACTTTTAAATAAGTGTGATATCCAAGATTTACAGCATGTCACCTCAAGCAGTATATAATATCTAAATGAAAGTGCAGTCTACTTACGGGACAATATAGCTGATGCAATGTCCGTTTAATATCCAGTTATAGTATGTTAAGTTTGTATATTTTTTGGCTGGCACATGTGCATGTGCCTGATAATAATAATATCAAATAGGGTCGTAGAGATGTTTAATGGTTAGAAGAAACAGGTGAAATCGATGTCTGTCTTTTTTGCACACATGGATTGCTGCAGTCGCTGATGTTTGCCTTAACGCTGCAGTTATGAATTCTCCTAGCAAAGACTAGCCGCCGTTTGAGGTGTTCAACTGCAATGACCTGCAGTCGCCAAACATGTAACTTTTGTTTTATTTCTAATACTAGAGTTTGGTGACAAAACACATCCGTGTCTTATCCCTTTAGGCGAATCATAATGTACAATTGTTTTTTGCTTTGGTTTTGAAATGGTGGGAAAGAAAACTAATTGTTTTCCCTCACCTTGATTAAAACGGCTTCTATATTTAATTTTGACTTTCAAATCTCCTAAGCCTATCAGAAACTGACACGCATCAGCTGCCTAGAGAACTCACTGCCCTGCTCCTTCGTAGTCATAGTCATAATCTCCATATTCATATTCGCCATAATCTCCGAAATCCATGGGGGGGGGGGGGGGGGGGGGAAAGGTGAGGGGGGGGGGGCCTGGTGGAGGCGAGCAGCATTTCCTTTCACGTGGTGGGCAACAAGGCTCAGGACAGGCGGGACAGCATAGTTGTGGAGGACAGCTTGGGGGACAGCAGCCTCCATCATCCTCCTCCTCTTCGCATGGGGAATGAGCAGGAGGCGGTGCTCAGCATCCGCCACTTCTACAAGGGGTTTCAACAATTTTGGGTCTGAAAGTGGGACATGTGTTAATCCTGCATGGATGACACCAAATAATATTAATAGGATATTACATTTGAATTAGTATCCGCATCCGCTTGGAATTGTAAACTTTCGTGCTAAATTATATATCAACATAAATCATCATAGGATAAATCTAAGACATCGCAATTATTTAGATTCAATTTAGTAGCTAATACTCGTCAGGGATTTATTCCTCAGACATTATGCTGTCATCAGCATCAACATCATAACCCACTTCTATAACCTATTTTCATTACACCGCCTTAATTTACTTAGTATAACACATTAGTCTTATTGTTCCCCTTGAAGGTTAAAACTTCTATTAATGTTATGTCCCCTGATAATCGCTAACCTGATCTAAAGATTTCCACTTTGTTACCTATGACAATTTTGATGTACTCTACACTCATCATAATGCAATGTGGAAAGCGGGTAGCACACAAAATATGAGAGGTGGCTAGTGGAAATTACTGCATATTATTGTAACCCTGTACTTTGCGCTTGTGTTTCCTGCATCTGCCTTTATTCACCACTATGAGACGGGGGTGGTGGTCCGTGCAATGGTATCCGTGTCTGGCCCCTTACTTGGTCCACTCATCACTGTCTCGGTAGTAAGCTGACATACACACCAACCTACGTGGTCCGCTTATCACTGTCTCGGCAGTAAGCTGACATACAAACCAACCTACGTGGTCTGCTCATCACTATCTCGGCAGTAAGATGACATACACACCAACCTACGTGGTCCGCTCATCACTATCTCGGCAGTAAGCTGACATACAAACCAACCTACGTGGTCCACTCAGAAACAAATTGTGTTATTCCCTATATCCATTATGTACATGGTAGGCCTCTTCGTCTGGTTCCATTTCATCCGTACATCTGTTGTGTTGTACTGTTAGTTGGTAGACAATGTATATTATCGAACCATTTAACATACTGTTTTCTAATAACATCCAGCACTGCTATAACCCCCACTTCAGTACTGATGTTTTTTTTGTTTTTTTTTGTTTTTTTTTTGGTGGGGTGGGGGGGGGGGGGGGGGAGTCTCTGTGGCGAAGTGATCAAGCCGTTTGACTCGTGCTCCGAAGGTTGTGGGTTAGATTCCGGGCCGCACCCTTCGGTTTAATGTTAAATGTTTCGGAGACTCCTGTGGGTCGTCGCTATAAGCTACGGATGTCGTGCTTTGTGCGACGCTTTCCGCGCTGCGGAAAGAGATCGAGCCATATGGGATAAAACCCGGTGCAATGAAGTCGACCCTGTCGACTTTTAAGTGACTTTTTTTTCAGTGCTGATTTGTGGTAGCACAGAGTTCGTAGGAAGATTGTGTTGTTGTGTTTATGAGCATCTACTGAGACATGTTTGTTCTTTAGAATTTGCGCCATTTGTTCAAATACATGGTTTGCCCCATTACATCTATTTTATATCTCGTATTATGATTGTCATTTGATAATATTATGCTGCCATAATACGTTAAGCTCTTTATTTGTTTTAGGGGGTGTTCTTTTACAATTTTGTTTTTGTTTTTTGATTTTATTGATTATTGTCTTTATCTTTGTTTTACTGATGCTAATGTTCATGTTAGGTTCTTTACACACTTCGTTGACAGCAATTATGTGGCCGTGTAATTCTGCTTCTGATGTTGCTATTACTGCTTGATCAGCTGCAAATAAGATTTCTTTAATGGTGTAATTTGCCATTGATTCTTCTTCTTTGTGTTTTGTTCCTTATGATGTGTTGTTAATATCCCTGTTTGGCTGGGTTTTATACAATATAAACAAGAGTACGGACATAAAACAATCTTGCCTTACTCCATATCATATGGTGAAGGATTAAAAGTGTTCTCCGCGTGGTCTTACTGAAGCAGAATGGAAAAAGAAAAGTATAGTAATAACACAGTAAACTACTGCTATACTATTTAGGGTGATGTAACGTTATGGCTCAACGTTGACTGCATTCAGGTCAAGAGGAAAAAGAGACGAAACGTCTTACCACCCCCATACTACAAGAAAATGGAAAGCGAAAAGAAAAGAAAAAATATTTTCAGGGTTCTAGTATATCAGCGAGGTTTGCGGTATTATTTCAGCAGCCAAAATAAATACTTTCTTATATTGTGGGATGTTGATTGTAATATATGATAATTATTTGCTAAGTGTCTAGGGGATTTAGTTAGATTCTCTTTTCACTTCTAGAATGCAAGGTGATCAGGGAAATATACCACAAATACAAGGAGAAAAAAACACTTCAATCCTTGAAACAATGGTATCTGTGTGTAGGTTTCCCCTCCCACTCCATCACCTTCTAAAGTTTATATAGTGCTAGAGGACATTGGTTGTTTACAACATATAAAACAACCACGGTTAAACAAACATCAACAATGGACAACTGTTCAGGAATTCAATCAAGGCAATGAATTAATCACCCAAATAAACGAGAAGTAAATTGTGAGCTTTACTAAAACACGACTACAAGAGACAAATTGGACGTTGCGGCCAAAGCCTTCGTCAGCACAGGACAAACAAATACAAACCAACACAAAACTACATGAAACACACTATGACAATATTAAACTATTAAACTAATTAAAATAAAATGTACTCATCTGAATACTGTGTCCTAGCTTGGAAGGTCTGACACACGTAGGGCGCCAGTGGATCAATAGACCGGATGTATGGTACACGGGTCAAAGGTCAAGCGGGAAGGGAGTGGGGTGGAGACGCGCCCATGTGTGCGGAAAAGTGAAATTAGAGACCGGCAAAGATGTTACGGACGCAGATGACAATTAGCAATTATCGTTAAGCGCTCGAAACACAGCTGCGGAAACCTATATAGTGTTAGTAAACACAGAGAGGCATGAGTGGCGGTCGTTCAGAAAATGATGGCAAAACACCGAACGTAAATCCGCCAAGAGAGTTGACTATGATGTCATACAAAGGATCTGCACGTACCCAGATGGTGGACTGTAAGCTAGGGGTGGGAGGGGTGGGGTGGGAAGTTAAATGAAGCTGTGTTGGACATTAAGGCCGTGAGGGGAGAGTGTGCCCAACTGGAAGATGAGACGGTGTTCCAATGTCTTCCGATCCCGTTCGTGGGATGCGCATGATTTGATGGCCGTGACCTGTATGTCGGCTACGCCATGGTGGTCAGGACTGTTGAAATGTATGGATACTGGTTTCTGGGCGCCGCTGGTGATGTCAGAAAGATGTTGTCGAAATCTGTCCCCAAGACGTAATCCTGTCTCCCCGACATATCTCATGTCGCAACGTGTGCAGGTAATCGCATAGATGACGTTGCGACTGATGCATGAGAAACCCTCACGGATGTGGAAGGTCGTCTTAGGGAATGTCAGACTCTGGGTTTGAAGTACGTATGGACAGGTCTTGCAAACCGATCGAAGACACGCCACCGTGCCAGGAAGAGACTGGTGAGGTTGGGGTAGCCTGCTATGGACCAGCACATCTTTGAGGTTACGATCCCGCTTATATGCCACTAGAGGAGCCTCTGAGAAGACATCACGAGTGGTCGATTCCGCCCGGAGAATGGATAGATGTTTAAAAAGGATATTCTTGGCAGCAATATTGTGGGGGTGATAAGTAAGTGAGAGGACAGGTCTATTGTTTCGTGGTTTCGGCCTGAAGGAGAGAGCCTCAGTGCGACTGATAGATTGGCAGCGGTGGAGAGCTGTAGATAGAACATTCAATCAAGATCTGGGATAACATTTCTACAAGTGTAGTGACCACTGTGAGCTTCTTGAATATGCCTCACATGACATATGTATACATGCACTTGAAATATGGCAGAGGTATACATTCACATACATATATTGACTATACTGAAATACTGGAACAGGCATGGAATGAAATATGACATACCAAATACACATTAAAAGTGCTATCCCTTGGTCCCCCAAATTTCAACATCTTCACAACCCACCAATACATATCAGTTGGTTCCCAACACCATTGACTAACCTAATAATTAAAAAAAAAACATTGGCATGTGTTCAAAAAACACCAAACACTACATTTGTTATATAATACTTAATTATTTAGTTTCCTGTACAGAATCTTCAATAGGATGTCTGCTGAGAAAGTCTGCTCCTTCATTTATCCTTCCTGGGGTCAGTTGTTGGATCTAATATGTGAGAATTTTGGCTTTGGCGTATGGAACAGGGTAAGTCTTTGACACGCACAGGTGTTGGTGTCATATAGCAAATGACAGTAGCATAGGATTCATTTGATGAGTTAGCGCATCAAGAGCAAGTTACAGAGTGTCACAAACGTTGCACGTAGTGACCCATACATTGAACGCAATGAAGACGTCATTGTAATACGTCACCTAACACCGTGACGGTTAGATGGCCAGTGTGTGATCCAGCAAAGACAGCGTTAGGACGTGCTTCACCTCCATTCACGGAATACCGGCCGTTATACTGCTGCCAGTCCTCGGTGTCCACATGAAGTCGCTCTGGTTTGTGTCCGGCAAGTGACTACAGGTACTCCTGGCTCTACTGACGCCACGGTCGCTGGCATCTCTGGTATTCGCTATATGACAGTGGAAGGTAGGCGTTTGTTATGCATTCATTCTCATAGCAGGTGGCCAGCTTGGTGCCCAACTATACACACAGTCTAGAGAGATGATGCGCGACGGAGAAGCAAGAGCGAAAGTGCGGTGCGAAAGACTGAAGTCTGGATGTGCTCAATCGCTCATGTTTGCTGTTGAAGTTGCCTGCGATAAACTATATCTCAGTTCACTCTAATTACTTTGTTGTTGGATTTATGTTGGAGTCAGCGGAGTGAGGCTGTCCTATATGTGATTGTACAATACAGTTCTAGCGGTTAAACGTCAGGTCAATATCATGAGAGGAAGCGGAGACCAGCGTTTGACCCATGACAGATGTGTTTTGTCATCATATTCCAGTATTAGAAAGAACATCGAGGTAAAACATGTTGAGACGTTTGGCGGCTGAGAGTCATTGCAGCTGATCACCTCAAACGGCGGCATCAGTGCTAGGATCAAACATGACTGCAGCGCTAAAGCAAACGCAAGAGACTGCCGTAATCCACATGTGTATCCATATCATATGTTTCTTCGCGCCATTAAAAATCTCTACGACTATATTTGGAATGATTATGAGGCACATGCACATGAGCCAGCCAAAATATTAATTAAGACATAACCTGAAAATATGTATGAAAACGGGTATTGCACTAAATATATTTTTCGTAAGTAGACTCTACAAAGTTTGCGATATTATCTACCACGCCAGATTACATACCAGAAATCTAAGATATCACAATTACTTACATTAATCTTGGAAGGCTATGATTGCTTGAGCAATGTATGTCGTTATAAATCATGTTATACTTTCTTCAAACTAATAATATGCATTATACAACCGTCATGTATACTACAAAAAGTTAATGCTATTGTTGCCATTGTTTGTTAAAAATATCATTTCTTTCTATGTCTCTTGTGACTATGATTTCCTTGTGTACAATTTTCTACACGGCTACTTATAAAATATTACAATGATCTAAGCGAGTTACGCGTAACACATCTGAAAGGCAATGAGGGAAAGCGAGTAGCAGACAACATACCAGATGTGTCCAGTGAAAATTATAGCACACTTTCAAGTCTTTACTGTGTACTTGTTTTCCTGCATCTGCCTTTCTATACTAATAAGTTGCAGGGGCGGTGGTCAGTGTCCTGGTGTCTCAGGATCATGACCAAGAACAAATGCCAAGCCAATAAACGTGGGCTTCATGTTGCGCCATTTCATACGATCACCAGAGTCATGGAGCAGGCTTGTGGTTTTGATTGTACCGTGCTATGTGGCCAGTTCAAATAGATATTTGCCTGTTTGCCTACCCCGTGTTCTTTTCCCTTCAAACTTGCTTCAAGTATTTGGGAAGTTTAATATCATCACATAGTAAATTGTATGACGCGATCGAAAATAGATGCAACAAGAGAAACCTCTGCGAGTTACAAGAGGAACAAGATGAGACGAGATGAGATACAACAAGTGTCTGTCCACATTTGATACTACGTACTATGTATGTGTCCACATTTCTTTTATGTGTACGGTGTATATGTCCACATTTCATACATTTATGTATGGTATAATTCCATATTTCTTACGTTATACATTATATATTTCCACACTTCATACATTTATATATGGTATAATTCCATATTTCTAACGTTATACATTATATATGCCCACATTTCATACACTTATACAGTGTATATGTCCCGTATCACATAATTATACATCTTATATGTCCACATTGCTTGTGTATATCCACATGAATATTTCGTTATAGTATAATAAGAATGCTGCTAACAGAACGTATCCTTATATTACACTTTGATTTATACTGTTACCCACTTTTTTCCTCATTTTACTTGCATCTAATTATATCCAGCAAATATACTTTAACATTCTGAGATCTAGAAGCTTCCTGAGATCCATCAGTGGTAATATACTCATTTTGATACAGTGGAAACACACATTGTCTCTGATTAGGAAGGAGAAAATAAAATCAAGACGCAGGAATCCGCTGGGAAAGTCAGATGACCATCTTTATGGATACCAAGGGTTTTATATAGGGGCACGTCCATGCTAGGGGTGAAACTGTGCCTTGCGCTCAATCCAGTTTCATGCTAGTGAACAAAGTGAAGCCCACATTCGACTTCTTTATTTCGTGGTTTAAACCAGCTTTGTGGAATTACAGATTTCGTATAAACTGCAGATTACCGCGTGGATAACACACGCAGCACATCCGAACAATATCTGTGATTATATGGTTTATGTTTTTCAGCTAAATTATGATTAAGTTAATCCCTTCACGTAATGTATAACTCTGCAATATGCAGCTGGCGAGAAGTGGCTAACTATGATAGTCAACATGTCACCAATCTTTATACCATCGAATCCTGGTATATATATATATATTGTCCTGCATACACATGACTTGGTTTATGTGGTACCATAGCTATATTTCTTTTTCTCGCAAATCCTCTACAGGACATCGCTGTCAACATCAGCATCTGTCAGCTGACTGTTGATTTCTTGGCAAGATTACGCTCAGTAGTTTGCATCATAGGTATAGGCGCCGTATACAGTCAGGCTTTTATTATCACCATGCCCTCATTATCTGGGTTAAAGAGGCAGCAGGCAAAAATATTACGTTGCCTTCCTCCATGTACCCCGAGCGATTCATTGTGTAAAAATCGTTTCTGTTCATACTTCTAATGCAATGTTTTGATTTCGCGTGAGCATTAGCTATTCATTGTACAAGTGTCCCTCGCGATCAGACGAATCCACTGCGACTTCTGACATAATGTACGTCCCCAAATCAAGGAGGAGGAGGAATTAATATTTTACTCAACCTGACCGGTGTAGGGGTTTAACCGGCTACTTCGGCATCAACATCATAATGATTAATAACCAGTGATCTTATCCCTTTAACCATGCTGATCTCATTATTGTTATTATGGTTGTTGTTTGTTGTGCTGCTGCGGCGTCCAAGCATCGTCATAAAACTTAACGCATTGTATCGACATCTGCACACTTCCTTAGGGGGGGGGGGGGGGTGGGGGGGGTTATTAGGTAGGTTCACAGCTTCCACCAAAGACTATAGTTCCCGTACGGCAATTATATAGATATTTGCAACATAATCCTATAAATACAATACACCTAATTTACAAGCTTTAGTTATCGATGAATCCGCTGGACATTTCCAACACTCAGTGTTCCTCCGTCTGTGTTACCTAGTCTAGATTAGTGTATAACTATAATAATTGCACGTGTACCTAATTCCAACTGACTCCCTGAACATGCAGTGAACCAAACATATCTGACGGCAACGTCATGACAAGAAATACCCATTATTTTAAAGCTAACTAAAAAATGTTTTGCATATCCTTTACAGGACATCGCTGTCAAAATCAGCATCTTTCAGCTGTATGTTCTTCTTCTTCTTCTTCTTCTTCTTCTTCTTCTTCTTCTTCTTCTTCTTCTTCTTCTTCTTCTTCTTCTTCTTCTTCTTCTTCTTCTTCTTCTTCTTCTTCTTCTTCTTTCGTTCGCCTGAAATATGTTTATAACTGCAATGTTGTCTCTTGTATGAATCTAACAGTCTTTTTTAGTTCACTCAGCGGTCCATAGAGTTTATCTTCCACTGTTGTCTCTCTAGGCCAGAAGGTTCGCCTGGATATGTTGTAGTTTGGGCAATCCTGGAGAATATGCTCTGTTGTCTGCGACGCCAAACCACATGTGCACATGGCTGAGTCATCAATCTTGAATTTTGTATACATATGGTTGCGTAATCTATTGTGTCCTGTTCTGAGGCGCAGAAGAATGACCTTTTCTGGTCTGTGCATAACGTGGTAGTCGTCTTGAGTAAGGTTTGGTGGCCTTCTGACTGATTTGATCATTCTTTTCTTTTGGTGGTATGTAATGGGCACATATGGTTGTTCTTCTTTTGCTCTTTCCTTAGCCAATCGATCAGCTCTGTCGTTTCCGGGGACTCCACAGTGGGATGGTATCCACTGCATGGTGATCTTACGCTGACTGCTAAGTTCAGAAAGTAGTGTCCTTAGAACTGGCAATTTCCCAGTCAGGAGCGCCTCGAGTACTGATTTTGCATCTGTCAATATCACCGCAGGTTGTGTACCATGGCTGGTATTTTGTAATTTCTCTGTGGCTAAATTGATTGCCTCAATTTCAGCATCATAGTTATGGCAGTTCTTTCCTGTTGGAACTCTGGCCGTGTCTCTAGTATTTTTTGGGTATTCTATACACACTCCCGCTCCTCCATTTCAAACATCATTTTGTGCTGACCCATCTGTGTAGACTCGGATCCAGAGGTCCTGTGGGTATTCGTCATCAAGGAAGCTGAGAGTGGCTGTTCTGCGATTTACACTGTTCTGTTCTTCCTTGATAAATATTCCTCTCACTTTTGTCTGGATTTGTAGCGATAGTCTATGTTCATCTTTCCACAGGGTTCGCTCTGGAATAGTTGTCAGGGGGATACCAACTGTGGGAAGATCGATGGTTTCTCTGCAGAGTTGTTTGGTCTGGTGGATGAACCTACTTCTTTTCAACCGCCCATAGCTAACATAACATAACATAGCTGTATGTTGATTTCTTGGCAAGATTACGCTCAGTAGTTTGCCACTGCTTTCTGAGCGGCCGGCTCACATACCCCGTAAGTTACCGACGGGATTCGAACCACTGCTGATTCTCACTGTCGTCACGTTACTTACGAGAGTATACAAGATTATGGAGAAAAGTCGCTAACTTCTAGGCCAGGAAGCCGGCGTACAACTAACTACCAGCTCATACACTTGGATCACCTATAGATCAGTGATCCCATTGTTTAATTCAATGTAGATACTCAAGCTCATATATTGAGATTAAAAGTTGTATCATGATTGTTAGTAGTCATTAGACGACATTTGAATCAGAAATGTATCTCTTAAAATGCCACCACATGTCAGCTGACGGATTACCAGAAGTTAATTATATGTGCCATGACCGTTACTGATTCTGAGCGTGTGGTATCTCAATCTCTCCACGTGGAGTTTAACACATTTCGTGTCAATTTAGGATCCAATTCTAGTACGCAGCATGAATAATGTTTATATTACCATAATTGATATTATTTCAAGGCACATACGTATGTGCCAGCCAAAAATACGGACACAGTATTCAAGATCCTTAATATGTAAACTAATCAAATACTTTATATAATGATTTCTATATTTACAAATCTGGTTGTTATATATTAATACGTAAATTAATATATCTTAATGTCGAATCTAAAATACATGTGATCTCATATTTAAAATACTTAAAGTATCTTCAACAATACATTTAGCTTGCAAAAAGGTATAATGTTGTGTTAAAATAAATTTATAACGCATGTATGATGCTGAAAAGTTGTGCACATCCATAATAACTATTCTTGTCTCCCCTGCAGCATAGTCCAAGATTTGTATCCCTTGGTTAAATACTTCATATTCTAGATGTCCTTATTTAATATAATGCTGAGTGTTTGTGTTACGATCTGATTAATTACACATGGCCACCTTCCTCGTCTGTGATCTTCGCAGCCAGTTAACATACGCGATACCTCATTTAATCAAGACTGATCGAGAACATGCTTCAAGAGATGTGTCAACATGTACAACAATTCAGCTATTGCCTATATTATATCCTCGCTGCCTTCGTGTGTGTCTATAATACGTGTTTTTAAAGCCAAGAGAGCCATTAGATGATTTTAAGAACAACTACACAGTGACAGAGATCAACAGAAAAGAAAAGTAATGGAGAGAAACACAGTGACAGAGCGAGACACAAAACGTTACGCAAAGAGATGTAGAAGCAGATGGTGGAACATTGGTCACGGATAAGAAAGAAATCCTTCAACGCTAGGCAGAGCATTTTAGCACATGTTTTGTACTATCTTATATTAATCAGAACGTGATTTTTCTTTCCTATAAAGTTTTCTTTCCTATAATGTTGTACATCATATTATTTTGCTGACATAGTTATGGGACGGAGCTACCATCTGCTTAAATAGAAGATACTTAGCGAATGTGCTCTTATCCTTATTTGCGGCAGGCACACGCATTAGTGTACCTTTTAATTGTAATTAATGTAGTCATCTGAAAAATGCGTGTGATGTCCAGGCTAGATACATGTCGCCAGCACCACCATTGGATAGCAAGTAGACGGCAATGAATATACAACTATCTCCAGCACGCGGCAATATGCTGCAGGGATGGTAGTCAGTGCCATAGTGTCTCAGGATCACCATCATGATCAGGTGCCATGCCGATAAACATGGCCGGTCACGTTTTGCCATTGCATAAGATCAACAGAGTCATGTAATCATCGCTTTTGGACACGAACATGGCAATGTGGCCAAGCCATATAGATATGTAGCACTTCAACAATCTTTTTTTCTCCCTTGCACTTGACATTTTTCTATTATTTAGTATGTTTTCCGTCTTGCAAAAGACTTCTCTTTTATTGTGATGTGATTTCTGTTCTAATCGCTTCAATGTACATCTCATAAGATATTACAACAAATCCGAGATAGTTGTAACGTTTCACATGTTTAAGAATGTTACTATTTGTAATTATATTCTATTCTGTGGCATTTCTTTCTTCATAGACACGCACATAAACTATGCTTTCTTAAAATTGAATTCTAACCCTAGCTGTTGACTGCGCACAATAAACGCATCTACTAAATGTTGCAGATTGTGTTCATTGTCTGCTGTCAATATAATATTAGCTGCATATCTAAATTATGAGATGCCTTCAAGAGATTGGAACAAGAATTGCCACTGTGAGATGAAAAACATGCTGACCAATAATGAGTTATCAATTGAAACGAGAAAAAGAGTGTTGAAGTGCTGCATAGAACTTATACTTTTGTGTGCATGTGAGGAGTGGACAATGAGCAGTCAAGCTGAAAGACACCTGATGGCTTGACCACATGGCATAGTCGAGACAGGAACACAGAGCTGATCCACGTCTCTGCTAATCGAGTGAGATGACAGAACATGACCACCCATGCTTGTCGGCATGATACATGATGGATTGATCTAAATTATCTAATGTTGTCCCCCAACAGCAATTCTTCTCATAATCTTCTACATTTCTAATGATATTGTCTACTTCCTCCATTGTTTCCCTACATATTTTGTTGTGTGGTTCGGATATCCTTTACAGGACATCGCTGTCAACATCAGCATCTTTCAGCTGATTGTTGATTTCTCGGCAAGATTACGCTCAGTAGTTTCCCACTGCTAACTGAGCGACCGGCTCACATACCCCGTGACTTACCAACGCGGCGAGAACCGCTACCAATTTTCGTGCAGGTTACGTTACTTACGAGAATATACGGGATGACGGAGAAAGACGTTAACCCTGGGTCAAGGAGACCGGTCCCCTACTGATTACCTGCCCAAAAAATGTGGGTTGTCTGCTTCTGATGCGAGTAAACAGTTCTCTTTGTGAGGAGACCTCTTTCAGGATACTTTCCTCACTCTTTATAACAGTCCGATGCAGCTTTAACACAATTCCTCAAGTGTGGGCTAGTTAGTCCATGATACACTTTAGTATGTCATGACTGGTACTACATTTCTTGTAATAACAGTTGTCTTCACATCGACTGGCAAAGATACATTAGAGAGAATACTCTTCATCTTGTGAAATGCTGCTGTAGTGTGGTTATTGTACACCTAGCTGCCTTAATGCATCCTCCATCAGCTGTATTTAACCACCACAATATGTGTATACATTGACTTGTTTCAGATTGGTTCCATTCACCTTGATGTTACATTTGATGTTACATGCGTCCCTTTCTAAGTAATATTACTGTGTGTACTTGTTTGTGTTGTTTAGACTAATTCGTCTCCAAATTAGTGTATTCTGAAATCACGTGAACAGGTGTTGGATGGAATAGGGTAGAACACCTCATTATAGAGACAATGGCTTTGATCATCAACAGTATTGTGACTATAAAGAAGGAAAACAATGGCAATCTACCTTATTTTCAGATGGCTTAGAACATCATATCTGAAGAAACATTGTGTCGAGCATGAATGTCGTCAAAAACAGTTCATAACATGTCATCAAGGGATACAAATATAATTGGTGATTTAGCAGTAAGGGAGATAAGGCAACGTATCATAGATTTTAAAAATGTGCTGGCGTTTTGATGAGAGAACTGTTTTAATATTACGATTGGATGACATTTTTAATGACATACTTTACTTTTCTGGGCGATGAAATTAACGTGAATGTAGATTGTGATTTATACTTAGATCTTTAAATACGTGATTTCACTTTATTAACGAAATAAGACAACATGATTGATTAAATTAGCCAGAAATTTTTCATGTCGTCTATTGTACGTTTACTTATATGGTTGCTTGTGAGACATGATTTTAGTTTTTGGCTGGCACAAATGATTGTGCCGTGCAACAATAACGAATAATAACGTACATTGTGCTAGATCAGTTTCACCAGACCCTGGGTTACTCTGTATGGTCAAACCTTCCACGTCAAAGAGTAAGTCTTGAGTCACTGTTTACACTGGGATCACCAAACCACATTCCACTAACACTGACAGACGGTCGTTGATAGATCACAATGGGCAGAAAGGCACAGAGTGAGACTATGAGGCCCTTACAAATAAAATGAATAGCGAAGATGGCCACAGACGTTTACGTCTTTATTGTTGGCCGTTTACCTGCCATGGGGGTATAGGTCTTCAACTAACCACAAGCCGTTCTAGCCGTAGATATCCCCTGCAGCTCCGTCCACACCCTCCCCATATGATTCATGTCTGTTTATAATTCTCTTCTCCTTGTGTCTTGAGTTTCTAGGTCTCTATTTCATTTCTCCTGTGTATGCCTGACAACTGATGTACTAGTCCACCAAGGCGTGTCTGCCAGTGTTAGTGGTCAGTGATTCGTGTTTGTTAGTTTGGATGACCGCCTCTGCGCCCTGTCCAGATCAAATGTAGATACATCTACACTTTTGATATTTTTTCAACCGCTCGCGGATTCTCAGGTTCCACGTCCCTGTGTCATTTGGATGACCGCCTTTGCTGGTGGCCCTGACAAGATCAATTGCAGATATTACAATGTGATCTTTTTTTCAAGGCCTCTTAGTCCCACTATGTGTCATTCAGCCCATTTTTAGGTCTGCTTTGTGGTTTTGTCTCGGCCATGCCACGTGGCAGTGCCATCCAGATATTTTATTCTATGCCTTCCACTTGATCTTTGCCCTTCAAACTTGTCAGTTGTAACCAACTTCTGTAGATTATTTCTTCTCGTGGAGTGTCAACAATTCTGGACTGCCAAAGTCTACATTTTCTAATTAGTTTAGGGTTTATATTTGTTTCTAATAGGACTTGTTCATTGGTTTTCTGTCTTCATATGGCATTATTTGCCTGTTCCTCAGAGTCCAGACTACCTCTACCATTAGAGGTTTTTCAGTTTCTCTACGCATTGTTCACTTTTCACAGCCATACCAAAGCAAATTTTCTATATAGCACTTCAACAATCTTTTTCTTGTTGCAGTTGCTATATTTCTATTGGTCAGTATGGCTTCCTTCCTGCAAAATGCTACCTTTGTCATTGCATTCTTGTTGTGATCTCTTCACAGCACATCCCATAAGATACCTGTTCCGATATAGCTGTACCGATTCACTTGTTTACGAATTTTACTATTTGCCAGTATATTACATTGTTGCATTTCTGTCTTCTCAGGAAGGTACATAATCTCTGTCTTCTTACAATGTAATTCTAACCTTAGTTGTTTACTAGTGCACAATAACCACATCTAAAACATCCACTTTTCTTCACCAATATAACAATAACTGCTCATTAACACCGTCAAAACACAATTATAACAGCATATTTTGAATCACATTATTTTCACACAGAATTGAAAATGTCAGGAAAACATGAGGCGGATTGGTACTAATTAGAATGAGAACCAATTTATACACCAGTTTCTACTTAATTATGATTATTTAAATACACCTCAACTTATTTGTGATAGGTAAAGCAAACTTAGGGGCACAAAGGTGGCTCATTAGAGAAAGCATGATTCGACATGTTTCAGCTCTTCCTCATGATTGTTCTGGGTCGCTGTGGGAGCCTGGGTTGCTGGGTAGCTGTAGGAGCCTGGGTTGCTGGGTCGATGTAAGAGCCTGGGTTGCTGGGTCGCTGTGGGAGCCTGGGTTGCTGGGTCGATGTAAGAGCATGGGTTGCTGGGTCGATGTAAGAGCATGGGTTGCTGGGTCTATGTATCCCCGTCTAGAAAGGCATTCAAACACGTCACCACCGGTCTGACGGGCAAGCTGACCAATCACTTTGCTGACACGGCTTCCAGTCGCCACCTCACTATTATGGCAACACAGAATTTGCAGCTTTCATAAAATAATCAACCAGCGCAATTAATCAACAGTACTTAATGATAATTTGTTTACATAATATACAACAATGATAATGCAGATTAAGACTGAAGGTCACAGTCATGAATTCAAATGAACAGTTGTATTAATGGATGCATACATCTACCTGTAACTGTTTCTTGACTGTCGCTACTCTTAAACGTGAAACTGTTGCTGATTACAAGTGCACCCGTGTTTCATACGACAAATGTATGTCTGACACCAAGCTTGCACACGTGTCGAGTTTCATGGTCCGGCGACACCCTGTGTTATAAACATTATATTTATATTCTTTTATCTTCAGATATGGTGGTATAACTAATATCAAAGTATTTGGCTAGGCAGTCTACATGTTCGATGCTTTAACAATAGTCTTCAATGTATATGCTTTAAAAACTATCTTCACGTTATATAATGTAAAAAGTATATTTAAGTTATGTTGATTTATCTACAATCGTTAGTTCCTGCGTTTTTACCGCTATCTTCAAGTTCTGGGTTAAACCACCAACTTAAAGTTCTGGTATTTAATCACTGTCTACAAGTTCTTGGTTTTGACTACCATATTCAAATTATTAGTGATAACCACTATCTTTAAGTTATGTGTTGTAACCACTGTCTTCACGCTCTGTGCTTTAACCACTATCTTTACGTTATGTGTTGTAACCACTGTCTTCACGCTCTGTGCTTTAACCACTATCTTTAAGTTATGTGTTGTAACCACTGTCTTCACGCCAGGCTCAAAGAACCTTCTGCCATACACCGCAAGGTACTATATTGGCAGTAAATGACAGTTGACAGAAACGTTCATGTCATTACAGCGAGCGCGTTAACGAAGTTGATGGGAAGCAGCACTGATCATGTCATGAACACCGTCGGATGTGTGTTCGATGCATGGGCTTGTCACCTGCAAAAGTGAGAGTAAGATTGACCACCTATCTCTTCGTGAATGCATGTCTACCAAATGTGTTGGTCCTAACGTATTGACCAAATCAGGAAGCAGCTGCGGGGAAATAATCATTCTACACGGTACATTGCCTGGCCACTGCAGGTATTCGTGCACCGAAACTGTTGAAGTATCCCAGCGCTGTTTTATTCAGGTTATCAAAGATCTAAACATTTAAAAAAAATAACTGTGTTTACATTTCACACATCCTGACTGAACCACTACGAACGTGGTTAACTGAGAGGCTGAATGTGAGGAGAGTGTGGATTTCTACCAGAAAGCCGTAACTGTGCAGTGTCTGTCAACAAACTCAAATGGGCAAGCCGATTAGGTGAATACACATCCAGTTTCAATTCGGAATTCTCTATGTTTAAACATCCACTTCGAACATTCACCTCTTGTAAAGCTCTTGTGATTATTTCTTCAACATGACGAACTCATAGATGTCTACTTGTCTCTCATTAGTGACAATGCGTGTGTCTTCTCAACTGTCCTACTCACTCTATGGAAACTATCTTACTTTTTATAGTTCGAAACAAATTTATTTTGCTACACTTAACTGTAATCTTGTTAACTCATTGGGTGAGTGCAGGCCTGGTCTTGCGGGTGGTCTGTTGTCAATTCTGTCACACTCTTGTTTATGTGCATGTTGAGCGACTATAATAACCCACTCTTCTCTTGACAATATATACTGTTACTCTATGAAAGCACATTGTGAAGAAATGTGTCGGTGTGTGTGAATATTAGTCCCGGATTAATTAACTTTCACCAAGGGGTTTGGATACAAGGATACAGTACCATTTTGCATTTCTGAGAACATTCATGGGAGTGTTCAACAGAAGTAAATAAAGAATTATATTGTTGGCGTATTGACTACACACAGGTTTTCGATAAAGTCAGGCGTGTCGACATGTTGCAGATGCTTGTAGTTCTACAAATTGGTGGGACATAAATTTGATTTGTAAAGGTAACTGCCATGAAGATTGATATTGAAGTAGTTAAATATCCGCCTATTAAGATAGGCATGTGGCGGATATGTGAAATTAGTATTAGAACTAAAGAAGAAATGAGAGGAATTACAGTTGGGGGACATAACTTAGATATGCAGTTTCCACTGTATTGATTTCATACAACGAACAAGATACGACGAACAACATTTGGAAGATGCGGTTATTGCGCACAGTGAGTAACTAGTTTTATAATTAAATTGTAAGAAGACAGAGATTATGTTCAGTTTCTAAGAAGAAAGAAATGCCACCATTTAATATATGGGCAAATAGTAATATTCTTAAACAAGTGAATCGGTATAACTATCTCAGAACAGTTTTCTTATCGGATGTGCGTTGAAGATATTCGAACAAGAATCGCTATGACAAGGGTAGCCTTTTGCAAGATGGAAAACATACTGTTCAATAGAACCTCTGGGACCACACGATATATGTTTCCTTGATTAATGTGGTGCCCTTTCCTTGATGTCGTTCTTGTTGAAAATATGTTGTTCAGACATTGGGTTCTAAGCATCTGAAGGGAAGGTAGCTTGCCATTGCTTTTCTTCTTAATAATGAGCATACTGGCTAGTGACCAAAGCCCGTGTCTATATACTAAAATGTTCTGCCTATCTGTGTGACCTCTTCACTTATTAAAAAAAAAATTACATATGCCTATATATTACATTGTGGTATTTCTTTCTTCCAAGCGACAACCGTAATCTCTGTCTTCTTATGAATTAATTCCAACACTATTTGTTAACAGTTTGCACTAACCTCATCTATTAATTATTACGGATCGTATTAATTGTCTGCAATCAATACTGTTTCAGCAGTATACATCAGTATATCTAATGTCATTGAAGTTATGTCCCTCAATGGTGATCCCTCTCATATCTCAAAAGAATTTTAAAAAAAACACATCACCGATTAGCTTTCAAAATAACTCCCCCCCCCCCCCCCCCCCAAAAAAAAAAAAAATGACAATACAAAAACGAAACTGGAGACATTACACACCTCTGTTGCACCTCTCTCTTAAAAACTTATATTGATCTACTTCATTATCAATCTGTAGGACAGTTTGGTCTCCTTCTTCTTTCGTTCGCTTGAAATATGTCTATAACTGCAATTTTGTCCCTTGTATGAATCTAACAGTCTTTTTTAGTTCACTCATCGGTCCAAAGAGTTTATCTTCCACTGTTGTATCTCTAGGCCAGGAGGTTCCCCTGGATATGTTATAGTTTGGACAGTCCTGGAGTATGTGCTCTGCTGTCTGCGACGCCAAACCACATGTGCACATGGCTGAGTCACCAATCTTGAATTGTGTGGACAGTTTGTTGTTTCTAATACATGCGTTTTTCACAAGTCTAAGTTATTCCCCATCAATTTGTAAATCTGCAAGCATCTTCATCATGCTGACATGATTATCTTTATGAAAAGTCTTTGTGTAGTCATAAAGCAAAGATGTAGGTCTTTGTTTACTTCAATGGACAGCTCAATTAATGTCCATATCGAATACACATTTATGGAATTATTGCCTCGGGTTCTGGTTTCTTCCTAACTGCCAGCATGATAATTATGAGCACATTCTTCGTGATGTGGATAATTATGCTAATTGTTTGATGTGTATCACATTCCAGGGATCCTAATTTCTTCGGGAGTACAATAAACTTTGAATAATTCAGGAAACATCTCATAGATCATATAGCAGGTGAGCACTTCATATGGCGGATTGTCTTTGCCAAGACCAAACTTCAGCGACTGCCGTAAACCACGTGTATATAAAAGACCAACAGAGATATCAGTTGTTTCTTCGTGCCATTGAAACTCACAAAGGCCATATTTAATATCATTATTAGACACATGCATATGTGCCAGCCAAAAATATAAGGTAAGTAGAACGCTGAGATATTCAAATGAACGGATTTTACATTAGATATATTATCCTCTATGTAAACTGCACTTCATTTGGGATATTATCTACCACGTGTGGTCACATTCTGGAAATCTAAGATATCGCATACACTTACATTTTTATCAGGAGCTTTTGATGAAAGTGACAATATATTTCAATAAAAATTAAGTTATGGGGTATTTTCAGCTAACTAATTGCATTACAGTGGCTTCATTTATACTCTAAAAATAGTGTCCTTGTCTCCCTTTTTCCTTAAACCGTCATACCTCGTTATACCTCTTGATACTATTTTTTTTCAGAAACGAACCCATGACTGTCGGAGCCCTGTCTGAATCATTTCACCACGGAGAGGGTGACAGATCTTTACAGACATAAATATGTTGACAGGTAGTGACATAAACCTATACATATAGACAAATACTGCTAGAGAGCGAAACATGATTACACACCCGCACATACACTCACACACACACACACACACACACACACCACACATACACACACACACACACACTCATAGAGAGAGAGAGAGAGAGAGAGAGAGAGAGAGAGAGAGAGATAGCGAGGGAGAGAGAGAGAGAGAGAGAGTAAGTAGAGTTCGTGTGTTAAAATGAATGCTAATCTGATTTCTCACTTTATCTATTCAGTAATGTTCATCTTATTTCACATTTTAAGTGCAGCTGCTTGGTTCCAGTAAATATATTTTATTATTTCCAACTGGGATGACGTCATCATGATACTCTTCATCATATGCATTGATGTACTCTTCAAAGGACAAAGAATATTCCTTTACTGTCTTGATTGAATTATGTATTTATATTCGTAATATACCGTCAACTACGAAAAATAGAAATACATATACGGAATGGAGGAGGGTGTATGTATCGCATAGCGTAGGTTTCTTACGGAAAGGTATGTGAGCTGGGTTTTTTTTTCAGAACGTAGTGTCAAGCTACTGAACGTATAACTTGCCAAGACATTTACAGCAGCTGAAAAATTATGGTGTTGACTGCAATGACCTGTAAATAGGATATGAAGAAGAAAGAAAATACGTGAGGAAATGCAATTAAGGGAAACAACCACAATAGGTATGTATTTGTAAGGGCGATAAGATTGTTTTGTCGGTTGAAAAGGTTTGGGGCAAGTGAAATATAGTGTATCTCAGAGTAACTAATTTTTTTTTTTTACAAGGAATAGAAGTTTCTAGAAGACAACATATACATGTAATGATACAGTGAAATTTTTTAAATAGTTGATGACAAAATTATCTATTATGAAAATAATATATTAACTTTGCATTTGTTTACTAAAGGGGCATTATATCAAGTATATTAACCTTTCAGTTACATTCGAAGTATTTCGCTTTTTCCCATATGTTTGGCTGGTGCAATCACATGCACTTTGTAATAATAATGATATGATCCTTGATGTGCCTGACGTTGTTATCATTCGATCCTGTGTTGTTATTTTGAGTTAATAGTTAAGACTATATACCCTTTAGATGTGAATGAGAATACTTAGAGTTGATCTATTTTCTATTGAAAGATATTACCAGGTATGAGCTCAGATGATTACTTCATCGTCATCAAGTAATACGTAGGCAATTGCACTATGAATGTCGTGAATATTATCGTTTGTGTATACAAAATGGAATACCATGGGCAGACAGAAAGACCAATGAACAAGTCCTTCAAGAAACAAATGGAGATGGCAAACTGATTAGAGACATTATACGTAGACAGTCAAAATTGTTAGGGCATGTTATGAGAAGGGATAAATTGGAGAACTTGGTGACAACTGGTAAGATCGAAGGGAACAGACCAAGGGGAAGACATAGAAGCAAATACCTGGATGGCGTGGACACATGGCATGGTCGAGACAGAAACACGGAGCTGATCTACGATTCCGGTGATCGTGTGAGATGTAAAAACCGCCCACCCTTATCGGCATGACACATAATGATGATGATTGCTTGCATACTGTATCATCGTTTCCATGTCTATATCCAGCCGTCTATACTGTGAACACACGACACAGATACTTGTACTCTCAAACTTGTTTTTTATGATTCTTCATTTATATTTGCGTTATTATTTATTGTTGTCATAAAATGTCATACATAATGTCTTTTGTAAGTTACATAACAGTAGCCTGATTGTGAAAATTATAGTTTGCAAAGATCCTAAAATATGTACATGCCATATTTACATATGATATTTGCATGCCATATTTACATGTGATATGCACATGCCATATTTACGTGTGATATGTACATGCTATATTTACATGCATGCATCCAATGTAGCCGTCACTGTTGCGTAGGAGTTACGCACGCACTTCTGTAATCCCGCATAACGGGGAGGGGGGGGGGGGAGATTTGGAAGCCTTGGGCTGAGTTTTATTCAATGGTATGATTGTCGGTCTTTTAAAAAGCAATAGCCAACTACTGGACGTAAACTTACCAAGAAATCAGATGAGATGACTTATTCCATTTCAAATGTGGACATGAACATTGCTCAGACCAAACATACCTGACTACCACGGCATGTCAAGAGACAACGACTTGTGTACATTCAACTTATCCTACAAAATGACACTGATGGAATATGTTTCCATGACAATAGCTCATATAGCATGTGTTGCCGCTCATTGTTTAGAGACATGACTGGTAGAAGCCAGTAGAAGATATGTGCATTGGTACATGCTATTAATTGCAATTATAAGACCTGTCAGCACATATAATGCCACAAGTTATATGTGTTAAAAATTATGGAATGAAATATAAACAATGTATTTCTCATTATCTGTGGCACATAACGGCACACCATTGCAAACATGACTTATTAAATGTGGGGTGATTGTGTAGCCATTTAACGTGCTCAAATTGTAACAACGTCAGGCACATCAAGGATCATATCATTATTATTACAAAGTGCATGTGATTGCACCAGCCAAAAATATGGGAAAAAGCGAAATACTTCGAATGTAACTGAAAGGTTAATATACTTACTAAAGGGTATATAGTCTTAACTATTAACTCAAAATAACAACACAGGATCGAATGATAACAACGTCAGGCACATCAAGGATCATATCATTATTATTACAAAGTGCATGTGATTGCATTATTATAATGTAATAAAAGAAACGGATTGGGGGTATGCACCATGGGCAATACAATTTACATAAATATTACACACTTGATATCTTTATGCCTAATTATATAATAAATATTACTATCCCAATTTCCGATCGTTGATACCAAAAATTCAAGAACATCCAACGCAATTATAGCACACTTAACTACATATAACTGTTTGTATGTCTCTAGTTAAGATAAACAATGTTTATAAATGTTTATTTCCTGGACGAATCTGGCACTAGTTGATCTTGACACTGGGTATTCTATGGTTCATGATTCCTTGTAGAATGATCTCTGTAGGTATCAATATAGACTAATTGGACGTGCGTAAAGGATGTTGTTTACTTGTGGAATAGTTGTTACGTAGTTTAAGAGTTGTGACGTAGTTGTTTATTAGTTGTTGGCCGCTGGACTTAAATGAGGATACATGGGGTGGTAATGCAACTTAGCTTCATCCTTATGTGGCGGAGTGGCAAATATAAGAAAGCAGATTTCCTCCTTCACTGAGGAATCGCTCCACTTCGGCCAGGGATGATTTCCCTTCTTGGCATCATCACTTGTACCAACAGACCACCTCCCATATCTGTTGTAACATAATGGACAACATAATTGTACCCCTCCTTACAAAATAATTAGAAAACTCCACATCCTCAAAAAAGTGTGGAACAAACACCCATATACTACTACTACCTAGAGATAAATCAGCCAGACCTTTGTCCGCTGACTATAGTGTCACTTACATGATTGGACTTAACTAATGTCCTACATGACATAGGCTTACCTCTAGCATGTTTGCCATGCACGCCTGACTCTTGTGTGCACCAAGCAATCATACTCATTAACATAAGTATTCGCTCAGTGGTCAATGTCTACTGATCTGACTCCGATTAAGAGTGACATCTCACTCTGGTCATTATGCATATGTCCTTTCCTCAGGATAGTGGGTAACATAAAATCATCACACACTCAATGTATATAATGTTCCAGATAATACGTATATATCATATAACATGCATGCGTATTTAGAGACACATAAAAATGACATTTAGATAATCACAAAGAAAGATTATCCTGATAAATTCTCTCGCCAATCCTAGGATAAGAAACATAAGACAATCCAAGGATAGCCTACAAGACATTTACAGTGTCTACAAATTATGGCAGTCCCCCTAAGAAAATGGAGATGCTCCATGATGTATTTCAGAATAGGTCTCTTAGTTAGACTTAAGTCACTAATCACTATCATGACCTAAAGACTGATATTAAACTGACGTTTCCTCGACACAAACAGGGTAGCTTTACAAGTATTTCTCACCTTTTTGTCTCCCGAGACTCGGTAATATTATCCACTGAAAATCACATCCCGTTAGAATCACTTTTACTAGAGAACCCCCTATACTAAATTAGCTACTCCTTATATAAAATCTATTATCCCCCCTGCCACGTTAATTGCGCACTTAGTCTACTCTAGGAGGTTGGTTAAACATGGTTATTCGGACATCCTTTATGTAAGGTAAATATCCGCGGACCTTCTCTTATTAGTTTGACGTAGTTAGTCTGCATTCCATTTCAGCACTATCTGCCGTAAAATAATACTTCATTTGGGAGAATGACAACAAACTTTGGAATACTGGGCGTAATCTGTTATTCCAATTAATAAATTGCCGGTCGTTGTATTTACTGGGCGCTATGAATTTCCAGCCGTATGTGTTTTCACAATCATTGCATTGGTAATATAAACAGGCGTTGTCAACAATGTATAGAAAATAGGCTGTGCCTTGTCGACGGTTCTCAAGCTGTAGTTATGGGGAAATTGAAAATGTCACACATTGCAACAAAAGTCCCAGTTTACAAAGTACATTTAAAACACCAATGTGCGGCGTCTGCGAGGCGCGCCCCAGAGAGAAAGAAAGAAAATTATATATATAAATATATATATATATATATATATATAATATATATATATATATATATATATATAATATATAGATATATATATATAGAGAGAGAGAGAGAGAGAGAGAGAGAGAGAGAGAGAGTGAGAGAGAGAGTGAGAGAGAGAGAGTAATATCTTGAAACAGCATTTGGCATTGTGACATGAATCGGCAGATACATATCATATATGTCACGTACATTTATCCGACCTGCACAATAAACACATCACATACAATGCATGGACACAATGATTACACACATAAAACACCAGTAGAAGACAACAGAAAGAACAAACGAACGAACGAACGAACGGAATGTATTTTCAAAGGCTAACAAATTGAGCACGCAGGTTAGTCTTGCATTCGGCCCTTCCAATCACTCATCTTTCGTTCATCAATAACGCATATTACATTCACATACAAAAAAAAAAAGACACTGTTAAATGAATGTTGTAAACATAAACAATGCATATTTTCATGTTATGAGACACATACCCCACTCAACGACCCATCCCCCATCCATCCACACATCCCCTACCCAACCACACAGTCACACCCCCAGGCACACATACATTCCCTCATACATCCACCCATCCCCCGCCCACACATCCCGCACCCACACACACACACCCCGCCTACATACATCTCCCCAAACACCCACACATCTCCAACCCACCACACACACACCACACACATCCCCCACCCACCCACACACACCCCCAAGCACATATACATGACCCGCCCACCCATCACCCACCCACACATCCCCAACCCACACACATCTCCCCACCCACAAACTCATCCTCCACCCATCCCATAAACAATCAACACTCACCCACTCACATATCCTCAACCACACACGCACAGACCCCCCAACCACCCAGACAAATACACATCCCCACACATACAAACACATATCCCCGCCAACCCACACATCACGCACCTATGCACACACACAACTCAAACCAACCCACACATCCCCCTCTTACACGCATACCACGCCCACACAATATCACCCCACCGACCAACACATTCCGCACCCATACACATATACACCTCCTTCATCACCGAACCAACACACACGTCGCCCACCCACACATCCTCCACCACCCCCACCCCCCAATCACCCCCCCCCAATCATCCCCCCCCCCCCCCTCCAGAACGTAACAGATAGCCCAATGCCAGTTATACAGAAGCAACACACAGGAGACAGAAGAACACATATACACTATGTTTGCGCAACTGTCGCACCCACATATATACCACTCAAACAGTCAAATTATACATACACAGCAACACACACATACATATACAACAAATCGTTCTCAACTCATTACCCAAGCCCAAGAAAGACACACATATAACATTACTAATAACATTTTCTCACTATAGATTTCTAATCTAAACATGCATATATCATTCAAAGAACAACCACCAATATTATAATGCGAACTTAATACTTGTTCAAACAACCAATTTAACAGCTATTTCCTGAATTCAATTTGTACAATTGTTGCTTAACCATTCTTAGTAGGTTTATGTTTTAACTAGTTTTACTACTACTACTACTACTCCTCCTCCTCCTCCCCCTCCCTCTCCTCCTCCTCCATCTCCTCCTACTACTACTACTACTACTACTACTACTACTACTACTACTACTACTACTACTACTACTACAAACTACTACTACTACTACTACTACTACTGCTACTACTACTATTATTACTACTACTACTACTATTACAAACTACTACTACTACTACTACTACTACTACTACTACTACTACTACTACTCCTACTACTACTACTACTACTACTACTACTACTACTACTACTACTACTACTACTACTACTCCTCCTCCTCCCCTCCTCCTCCTCCTACACTACTACTACTACTACTACTACTACTACTACTACTACTACTACTACTACTACCACCACAACTACTCTACTACTACTACTACTACTACTACTACTACTACTACTACTACTACTACTACTACTACTACTACTACCACTACTACTCTATTGCTACTAGTACTACAACTACTACTGATACTTATGCTCTGCTGCTGATACTGCTGCTGCTGCTCATTTTATTCCCAGTTTTTACATTCGTAGTGTCTAAACGCTTACATCTCCACAACGTTGTGTTCTAAACAAAATGGTTTTTAATATCAACACACGGTCGTCCTTCCACTCCCCATTATTCTTAAATAGTTTTATTTATTTGAGTTTATCCATTGTGTAGATCCTGCATTTGCAGATTTACATCAACAGTCATAGGTGACGAATGAATCAGAGTATGTTATACCTTTGTCGTCAGAGATTGGGAAATAGTTCCACAATCAGGGACACACGTTCATTGAGTTACAAAGAACGAAGCTGTTATGTGTCTCATGGGTCCTGACGAAATGACTAGGCGATTCTCACAACAAATTTGACTTTTGGAGAGTATTCCACCCAAGACTAGTTTGAGAGTTGTAGACATGTTATTAATAGTCATTTTTTTCCATATTAAATTAATTAATATGCATATGTGTCTGTAGCATAGGAGACACACTGCAGCACGCGATATTGTGATTGTGTGTGTGTGTGTGTGTGTGTGTGTGTGTGTGTGTGTGTGTGTGTGTGTGTGCGTATGTGGAAATGTAAATATTTGTATGTGTATGTGTTATGTGTGTTTGAGTATGTGCATCAACCCCAGGTAACGTTTACATTTACGTTCGATGGAGGCCCCTTGTTGACTTGCGAGCAATTCTGCGTCGGTGGCCGCGGATAAATCGCCATCTGTCTCCCTCCAGGTTATAGAAAATTTTCAACTTGGCAACATACATTTTTATATTCGGTCCATTGAGAAAGTAAAAGCCCTTTCTAATGTTCCTTTTTGTAGTCTTCCAGACAATGTAGTTGTTGGTGGTCTCCCAGTTTATTGATGGGTTATAGTCCTTGTGAGCCTTTTAAAGCCGCCGATATATATGTATATCCCCTCTTATACTGGTGTTTACTGAGGTATTTCTTCAAGATAACAGGTAAAGGTATCTTTAAGTTTCTCTCTAGTTTTGTTTTCATCCGTTTAATAGTGGAAACTCTGGATTTGTCGAAATTGAAAGAGGCTTCTTCTCTGAACTTATATATCTATATTTATAAAACAAAGTGTATGTATGTAAATATGTATGTATGTAAATATGTATGTCCTTTATTTGTTCGCGAACGGCCCATCCGATTGAGATAAAATTTTCTACACGCCTTCCTTTCATTCCAGAGCTGTCAACTGTCATAGATTTTTTTTTCTTCTTCCTCCTCCTCCCTCCTCCCCCTCCCAAAATACGTACGTAAATATATGATGATGATGATGAAAGAATCCCCGAACCAAAACGCTAGGGAAAGGGAAGAAAATGACGTGACTACACAGAATCGTCACACGGCAATCATCATCATCAAGTGCCGTGCCGGCTGGCGTAGGCGTTCATGGCTCTCCGTAGATCTCAGTCTTTGGTTTTTTGGATCAACTCTGCTGCTGATATTCCTCCATGCCACGGCAATATCAATAACAATTCATCTTTTTATGTGTAAGGAAGTTATCTACAGTCGTGTAGAAGAGAAGAACTAGACGAGTATGAATTCGGAATGGCGAACTCTCTCCTCCTCTCTTCTCCTCCCTCCTCCTCCCTCTACCTCCTCCCTCCACCCTCCTCCTCTTCCTCCTCCCTCTCATCCCTCTCCCTCCTCCTCCTCCTCCTTCTCCCTCTTCCTTCTCCCTCTTCCTCTCCCCTCCTCCTCCATCCTCCTCCCTCCTACTCCCTCCGCCTCCTCCCCCCTCCTCCCTCATCTTCCCTCCTCCTCCCTCTCCCTCCTCATCCCTCCTCCTCATCCTGCCTCCCTCCTCCTCCTCCTGCCTCCTTCTCCCTCATCATCCTCCCTCCTCCTTCTCCCTTCTTCTCCCTCTTCCCTCTTCCTCCTCCTACCTCCTCCCTCCTCCTCCCTCTACCTCCTCCCTCCTCCTCCCTTCTCCTCCTCTTCCTCCTCCCTTTCCTTCCTCCTCCTCCTCCCTCTACCTCCTCCTCCCCCTACCTCTTTCCTCCTCCCTCCTCCTCCTCTTCCACCTCCCTTTCCTTCCTCCCCTCCTCATTCTCCCTCTTTCCTCTCCCTCCTTCCTCCTCCTCATTCCTTCTTCTCCCTCTGCCTCCTCCCTCCTCCTCTCCCCTCCTCCTCCCTCCTCCTCCTTCTCCTCCTCCCTCCTTCTCCCTTCTTCTCCTCCTCTCCCCTCCTCCTCCTACCCTCTTCCTCTTCCCCTCCTCCCTCTCCCTCCTCCTCCTCCCTCTTCCTCCTCCTCCCTCTTCCTCCTCCTTCCTCTTCCTCCCTCTTCCTCCCTCTCCCTCCTCCATCCTCCTCCTCTCTCTTCCTCCTCCTTCTCCCTCCTCCTTCCTTCTCCTCCCTCCTCCACCCTCTTCCTCCTCCTCCTACCTCCTCCCTCCTCCTCCTCCTCCTCCCTCCTCCCTTTTCCTCCCTCCTCCTCGTCCCTCTACCTCCTCCTCCTCCTCTCCACTCTTCCTCCTACCCTCTTCCTCTTCCCCTCCCCCTCCTCCCTATCCCTCCTCCTCCCTTCACATTCCTCCTCCTCCCTCTTCCTCCTCCTCCCTCCTCCTCCTCATCCCTCCTTCTCCCTCCTCCTTCTTCCTCCCTCCTCCTCCCTCCTCCTCCTTCCTCCTCCTTCCTCTCCTCCTACCTCCTCCTCCTCCCTCTACCTCCTCCCTCCTCCTCCCTTCACATTCCTCCTCCTCCCTCTTCCTCCTCCTCCCTTCTCCTCCTCCCTCCTCCTCCCTCCTCCTCCTCCCTCTACCTCCTCCTCCTTCACATTCCTCCTCCTCCCTCTTCCTCCTCCTCCCTCCTCCTCCTCATCCCTCCTTCTCCTCCTCCTTCTTCACCCCTCCCCTCCTCCTTCCTCTCCTCCTCCTCACTCCTCCTCTTCCCTCCTCCTCCTCCCTCTACCTCCTCCCTCCTCCTCCCTTCACATTCCTCCTCCTCCCTCTCCCTCCTCCTCCCTCCTCCTCCTCTCTCCTCCTCCCTCCTCCTCCTCCCTCCTCCTCATCACCCCTCCTCCCTCCTCCTCATCACTCCTCCTCCCTCCTCCTCCTTCTTCCTCTTCCCTCCTCCTCCTTCCTCCTCCTCCCTCTCCGCCTCCTCCCTCCTCCTCCTCCCTCCTCCTCCCTCTACCTCCTCCTCCTCCTCCCCCTCTACCTTCTCCCTCCTCCTCCCTTCACATTCCTCCTCCTCCCTCTTCCTCCTCCTCCCTCCTCCTCCTCTCTCCGCCTCCCTCCTCCTCCTCCTCCTCTACCTCCTCCCTCCTCCCTTCACATTCCTCCTCCTCCCTCCTCCTCCTCCCCTCCTCCTCTTCCCCCTTCTTCTCCTCCTTCTCCCTCCTCCCTCTTCCTTCTCCCTCCGCCTCCTCCCTCCTCCTACTCTCTCCTCCTCTCCCTCCTCCTCCCTCTCCCTCCTCCTCCCTCTCCTCCTCCTGCTCCCTTCTCCTCCTCCCTCCTTCTCCCTCCTCCTCCCTCTTCCTCCTCCCTCCTCCTCGCCTCCTCCTCCACCCTACTCCTCCCTCCTCCTAATCTCTACTCCTCCCTCCTATTCCTCCCTACTCCTCCTGTCTCCTCCCTCCTCCTCCCTCCTCTTCCCTCCTCCACCTCCCTCTTCCTCCTCCCTCCTACATTTACCCAAGACAGACAGACAGTCAGACAGATAGTCGGGAACGGGATCTTATATGACTACTTATATAATTTAAATGAGATGCTCTCCACCATGGGCTGGGCCGGGTCAGACAGACAGACAGATAGATAGACAGATAGATAGACAGACAGACAGACAGACAGACAGACAGACAGACAGACAGACAGACAGACAGACAGACAGACAGACAGACAGACAGACAGACAGACAGACAGACAGACAAACAGACAGACAGACAGACAGTCGGGAACGGGAACTTATATGACTACTTATATGAATTAAATGAGATGCTCCCCATCAGGGTCTGGGCGAAGACGGGCCGGGTCAGACAGACAGACAGACAGACAGACAGACAGACAGACAGTCGGTAACGGGAACAGGAACTTATATGACTATTTATATGAATTAAATGAGATGCTCCCCAAAAAGGACTGGGCGAAGCCGGGCCGGGTCAGCTAGTATATATATATAACTAGCTGGATTCCTGAGTGCTAGTAATCATCAAGCAACCTTTCAGCTAGACGCTCCGAATTGCTTGGGTTGTACACGCTATGGCCCATCTTTAGCTTCTGTTTACTTGTATAAGTATAAGGCGCATCCCTCTCTTCACCGTCAAGAGGTCCGTCTTTATTAACAACCAATTATTTAAATGTTGTTTATGTAATGGGCTGCCCCTAGTCCGCTGATTATTATCAGTTCTTGGGGTTTCATCTCTGTCAGTATGGACATGCTTTTACATATTGAATGCTGGCATACATTATCCAAACCCGAAATGATATGTATAAATCTGTTTCGACTTGCGATTGATTTCTGATTCATCCACCTAATAGTAGGCTTCGAGCGGTATCTAGAATTTGGTGCTCGGTTATATAAAGGAGGTACGTTGAGTTTGCGCGCAATCTTTTGTCCTGCTTATCTGCTTTACATTCCTCACTTAGGAGAAGATTAGATGTGAGTTAGGCAATTAATGAAACAAATGTTTACGTAAGCTATTGGCTGACTAAACGCTGTTTCTCTCCTCTTAGTGACGACTTCATTTAGTGAGGTTAAACTGGAAACTGTTGATGCCATAAATCCACATTACCTGATGTTTACTCTTCATAAAATGATTAGCACAGGTCTTTTTTCGGCATCTCCTGAAATTCAGTCGACATCCCAATTTCTTCAGGGTAATTCTTGTTTTTTTTTCTCCCTCGATGGTGTTTCCATGTTGTCGTGGTGGGGGAGCTTGAGCTTCTCAATGACCCTGAGAGCTATGCCGGCGGTAGCGTAGCTACCAGCAGGGCCTCTCAAGCCGGACAGGTCATCGGGTAGAGAACAGACAAAGAGAAACACCCTGGTCCTCCAGGTTTGGGGTTGAGCGTGGGGTTAACATCCCCACCTTTGTAAAATCCATTTTTGTTACGAAACAGATACATGAGCCTCGAATTCTGACTCACTTATCTGGACAACGACCTTGGAACGTTAAATGACTTTTGAGATTTGGAACATGGAATGTAAGGACACTATATCGAGCTGGAACGGCCGAAGAACTAACCCGGGAGCTGGTTGAATATCAAATGGATATAACAGCAATTCAAGAAATAAGGTGGCCAGGAGAGGGTACTTTAGAGCAAATTGGAGTGATTATAATATATGGTGGAAACACCCAAAATAAACATGAATTAGGAACAGGTTTTGTCATCAAAAAAGAGTTATGAGGGAACGTTTTAAACTTTAAAGCTGGTAATGACAGGATTAGTAAATTACGAATAAAAGGTAAACGGGAAAATATAACTATAATTAATGTATATGCACCCACTGAAGAGAAAGAAGATGATATTAAAGAACACTTTTATAATGATCTGGAAGATGTCACAGAAGAAACCCCCAAACAGGACATACTGATTGTGCTGGGAGACTTCAATGCAAAAATAGGTAGAGAACAAACTAATAAAAAAGTGGCCGGTATGGAAAGCCTACATACAACTTCAAATGATAATGGATGGAGAGTCATCAACCTAGCAGAAGCCAAAGGACTGCAGATTACCAGTACCAGACTACAAAGAAAGGATATACACAAACAAACTTGGAAATCATGTGACAAGAGAACCTATAATCAAATAGATCACATTTTAATTAACAACATAAATGCATCAAACATACAGCAAATTAGAAGTTATAGAGGAACTGAGTGTCACAGTGACCACTTCCTCGTTGGAGCAAAATTTAAAATAAAACTTAAGAGAGCTTTCTATACTAAATTACAAAGATTACACCCAACATATAACAGAGAAAATTTACAAAAAATTACAGTCAAAGAGAAATTTACAGATGAAATAAAATGTAAACTCAAAACTCTACAAAACCCTTTGGAGGAAAGCGTTGACCAAACTTGGTTGAACATCAAGAATACAATTCAATATACCGCAGAAGAATGTATCGGTGTGTTAACCACGCATAGAAATAACAGATGGTTCAATCAAAAATTGGAAGAAGCAGTCATTAGGAAAAAGAATGCCAGACATTTATGGTTAAATGACATCAACAACATCCAAAAGGAAGAGCATTATAGAAATGAATGTAAAGAGGCTACAAATATAGTCCGACAGCAGAAGCGAGAATATATGAGTAATATAATCAAAGATATGGAAACTAATCACCAGAAAAAATGAATCCAGAAAGTTTTTCAAAGAACTGAAGTCAATGAAACGAGGGAACCAACAAACCACATATGGTTTCAAAGACAAAAATGGTTATATGATAAATACCAATGAGGAAATATGCAAAACATGGAAAGAATATTTTGTTGAATTACTAAATTGTGAAGCTCCAAGTAACACTTTCCCACAGGAAGAGGTGCTAACATGTGAAACACAAATTGAAGAACCTACATTTGAAGAAATCCTATATGTAATCACACGACTTAAAAACAATAAGGCAACTGGGACTGATGGAATTGCTGCTGATTTTATAAAGGCAGGTGGCCATGCATTACATCTAAAGCTATACGAACTAATAATAAAAATCTGGAGGACAGAAGAATTACCCCATGACTGGAAAGAGTCATTATTGATACCTATCTTTAAGAAAGGAGACAAGTTCCAATGTGAAAATTATAGAGGAATATCACTATTGTCCACAAGCTATAAGATACTATCTGCAGTATTACTAAATAGACTAAAACCATATTCAGAAGACATATTAGGTGACTACCAGGCGGGTTTTAGACAAAACAGATCAACAATAGATCAGATATTTATCTTACGACAAATAGTCGAGAAAAATTGGGAATATAAAAGAGATCTCCATAACATTTTTGTGGATCTTAAAAAGGCTTATGGTAGTGTGCATAGGAATAGTCTATGGAATGCTATGCAGGAATTTAGAATACCAAGGAAGTTAATCAGCATGACCAGACTATGCATGGAAGATACTTATAATATAGTAACATATAAATGCAGGAAATCAGACCCTTTCCAAATAACATCTGGCTTGAAACAGGGTGATGCACTATCGCCGCTACTCTTCAATCTGGCTCTAGAGAAAGTTGTAAGGAAGGTAAAGGAGGAATGTGATATTGGAGGAACATCCAAGCTGCTTGGTTATGCAGATGATACAGATATTGTAGGGCAAAGTGAACAAAAGACATTGGAAATATTGACTCACTTAAAGGAAAAAGCCCAACAGATTGGTTATCAACCAAGATAAGACATAATATATGGTAATTTCAAGAGACGGAATGGCTAAAAACTCTGGCCACATACAAATAGATAATATAACGAAAGGAGACGAAGCCTTGTTACAAATCTTTGAGAACACAATTTTAAGACGCATCTTTGGACCCATTAGGGATACACAAAATGGAGAGTGGAAAAGAAGAAGTAACAAAGACATTTATGATCTTTTAAGTCCCCGCTAATCACTGGTATCATGAAGGCTAATAGACTACAATGGCTGGGGCATATAGAAAGAATGGAAGATAATAGGGAAACAAAACTCGCTTACACTCAGGAAATAAATGACCGTAGACCTCGAGGTAGACCAAGAAGACGGTGGAGAGATAATACATATACAGACTTACAAGCACTTGGAATCAACGACTGGCAAGAGAAGGTCCACCAGAGAGACGAATGGAGACGGATTGTTTCTGCAGCAAAGAACCTCAATGGCTCGGAACGAAGAAGAAGAAGAAGAAGAAGAAGAAGAAGAAGAAGAAGAAGAAGAAGAAGAAGAAGAAGAAGAAGAAGAAGAAGAAGAAGAAGAAGAAGAAGAAGAAGAAGAAGAAGAAGAAGAAGAAGAAGAAGAAGAAGAAGAAGAAGAAGAAGAAGAAGAAGAAGAAGAAGAAGAAGAAGAAGAAGAAGAAGAAGAAGAAGAAGAAGAAGAAGAAGAAGAAGAAGAAGAAGAAGAAGAAGAAGAAGAAGAAGAAGAAGATGAAGAAGAAGAAGAAGAAGAAGAAGAAGAAGAAGAAGAAGAAGAAGAAGAAGAAGAAGAAGAAGAAGAAGAAGAAGAAGAAGAGAAGAAGAAGAAGAAGAAGAAGAAGAAGAAGAAGAAGAAGAAGAAGAAGAAGAAGAAGAAGAATTCTTGATTTGTTTCGCCTGTGACATACCTATACGGTCTGTTTCCGTTACCAGTGTAAATGGAATTGGGCGACTACTTTAAAGAACCCTGGTATTCAATTTGTTTACTCAGTGAATTGATCAAGTTCACTTTAGAGATTGTACAAACTGAATAATTTAATAACTTGCCTGTGCCTTTTTCGACACTTGGACAGTATGACTTTGTTACAAATAACTCTTAATATCACCGGTAGTGCAGAATAAGTGTATGTTTGTCTCTCTTCATGACTATCCATCATTTATTAACTTTCCTTATTTCCGATGTTGTCGATCATGTTATCTATATATATATATATATATATATATATATATATATATATATATATATATATATATATATATACATATATATATATATATATATATATATATATATATATATATATATATAAAAGAGAATCTATGTCTGTCTGTCTGTCTTTATGTGTGTCCTTTATGCTTTCGCGAACGGTCCATCCGATTGAGATGAAATTTTCTACACGTCTTCTAATCATTCCTGTGCTGCCAACTGTCATAGTTTTTTTTAGTGTACAAACATATTTTCTTCTTATTATTATTTAATACTTAATTTACATTATAATGTATATATATAGCGAGGGGACATAACGTCTAATAGAATTGCTATATATGTAAAATTGTTGCATGTTTCTCAAATAGGTGGACCTTTTCGCTGCAGTTATCTGCAGGCATATGCGTTATAATCCTCCTCCCCCCTCCTCCTCTCCCCTCCTCCTCCAACCCTCTCCCTCCCCCTCTTCCTACACCTCCTCCTTCCTTTTCATCCTCCTCCTCCGTCTTCCTCCCTCCTCCTACCTCCTCCCCTCCTCCCTCCTCCTCACTCTCCTCCTCCCTCCATCTCCTCCCTCCTCCTCCCTCCTCCTCCTCCTAATCCCTTCTCCTCCACCACGTCCTCCTCTCTCCTCCTCCTCCCCCTCCTCCTTCTCCTCCCCCTCATCCCTCCTCCTCCCTCTTTCTTCCTCCTGCTCCTTCTCCCCTCTTCCTCCTATCTCTCCCTCCTCCTCCCTTCTCCTCCTCCCTTCTCCTCCTACCTCCTCCTCGTTCCTCCCTCCTCCTCCCTCCTCCTCCCTCTCCCTCCTCCCTCTCCTTCCTCCTACTCCCTCCTCCTTCTCCCTCCTCCTCCCTTCTCCTCCTCTCTCCTCCTCCTCCCTCCTCCCTCTCACTCCTCCTCCCCCCTCATCCCTTCTCCTCCCTCCTCCTTCTCCCTCCTCCTCCCTCCTTCTCCATCCTCCTCCCTCTTCCTCCTTCTCCCTCCTCCTCGCTCTTCCTCCTATTTCTCCCTCCTCCTCCTCCCCTCATCCTCCCTCCTCCTCCTTCATCCTCATCCCTCCTCCTCCCTCCTCCTCCCTTCTCCTCCTAATCCCTCCACCACCTCCTACTCCTCCCTCCTCTCCTGTCTCCTCCTCCTCCCCCCTGCTTCCGCCTCCTCCTCCCTCCGCCGAATATGAATTAAATGATATGCTGCCCACCAGGGACTGGGCGAAGCCGGGCCGGGTCGTTCTTTTTTTTGGGGGGGCGGGAACAGGAGCAGGGGCCGAATATGAATTAAATAAGACGCTCCATTTAATCAAGTTAATTGTTTGGGGAAGATGTAAAGATCTTTCAAGTGTTCTTTCTAATAATAGACAGACAGCCAGTAGATAGTCGGGAACGGGAACAGGAGCTTATATGACTACTTATATGAATTAAATGAGATGCTCCCCACCAGGAACTGGGCGAAGCCGGGCCGGGTCAGACAGACAGACAGACAGATAGACAGACAGACAGACAGACAGACAGACAGACAGACAGACAGACAGATAGATAGTCGGGAACGGGAACGGGAGCTTATATGACTACTTATATGAATTAAATGAGATACTCCCCACCAGGGTCTGGGCGAAGCCGGGCCTGGTCAGCTAGTGTTATATAAAAGAGGATAAAAGTTCTCATTTTCCCGAATGTATAGTGCCCATGAATACTGCAAATTCTAACAATATTCATTCCCTTCCATTTAACCATGTCGACATTTGCAAGTGGTGTTATGGGCCTTAACATTCAGTGTATTTAAATTTGCTACTGCTATTTTCCCCTGGTTGTTTTTCAGCCCAATGGAATCACTATCTCTTGATTTAAATTTTTCTTTTATAAAAAAAAAAAAAAAAAATTCTGAGGTTTTATTCTATCTGTTGTAGTCATCTATAAAATATGTATATCACTCTCTGCTGCCTTGGTACTTTCCAGTGTTACATGAATTATACAAGGAGATCATGCATGAAACTAAAATGACAACCAATGACAAAATAGTTAATTGACCCATGTTTCATATGTGGGAACATGCAACCTTATCGTACATAATACAGTAGTGAGTTCATGACTACACCACTTTTAAACCATTAAAGAGAATCCCAAAGTAGCAGAAACATACAACACCAATATCACATGGGAATCACTATGAGTTCCTAAACATTCACTGCACCAATTTTATTTGAGTTTATCATCCCAGAGACCTTACTATTTGAGGTTCATTACTGGACTTGGTTTCCCACCAATAAGATGTAAAATATGAGGTTGGCATCTCATAACCAAACAACCAACTTCATGATACATCTACCAGAATCAAGATATCACCTGTGAACAGTATTGGACCAGTAAACCTATTTGTGTCTTAGCCACTATGGGTTCAGATAGCCCTTGACTCAGCTCATACTTATGAGTTATTAGGTCTCTTAACTAACACTAGAAAATCATCAGTGACAAGAGTAGAATCAGGACCACAGACCTATGCAGACGTGTGAAGTGTGAACAGGTAAGATATTAGTCCTAACCCCTATCCACATTCACTCTAGCTGGATTCTCCAAAATGATATCTCCCTCTTATAACTGTGACGGGATGAGTCTAGATCACTATGCAAACACCACCACTACTGCGTTAGTGGAATTACTATTTACATTCTGGATTCAGTAGGCAGCTAAATTACTAATAATGACGTCATATTGGCGACGCAGACATTTGCTGCACTAAAACTACACACTGTACTATTGGGGACAGCACATTTCCACGTCATCATCAAATGATGTCACAAGGGAAATCCCCTGTCTTCAACCCTTATTAATATCAAGTCTAATGACTGGGGATATAGGTCCGTCACTCCCTAGCAACGGGAAAACAGCGATATGCTATTAGTACGGCTGCACCGGAAATTGTGACTACCAACTTCGGGCCGGTTCACCATGACTATAGCTGCTGTGCTAAGCAGACCTTACATGAAGTGGGCTGCCAAATCCAACTCCATCTTTGGTAGATTATACCAAAACCTATCTTAATTGCTGCAATAAGACTGGGGGTGAGTGTAGTAACATAATAATTATGATTATTGTAAGAAGTGTGTACACATTTATATTCTGATATTGGGAAAACCCAAAACTTTCCCGACCATGTATATTTATGAAACGTGGTAGTTGAAAGGGGAGACATTGAGAGAAAACATGTGAGGCCTAGATATATTTATAGATAAAAATATATAGATATAATGTATAAACCTTACTGATTATTTTCATATGCATTTTGTGAATGTATTTACATGTATATTTTGTTGAAAATATGATAACATGATTTTGCCATGTGGGCAGAAGTAGAAGAGACATGTGGAACATGATTCTCACATGCCAGCAATATTACTAGGCGATTTATATTCAAACATAAATTTGCTTACCCCTGATTCACCGCCATGCTGAACTACACGACACTGACGGTCATAAGTTCAAAGCAAATACTATGTGGTGAGGAATCAGAATTTGGGGAGTAAATAACTCAACAAGTGATAACTGAGACATCCTAAAGCCCAATGCCTGGAATATCTCAGCCCCCTTGCTTGCCTGCTGGCCTTCTTCTTATCTTTTAGCTCATATATTCTGTGGGGTATACCTCACGACTTCATGGCGACACTTGATTGCTTTATGCCTAATGACTGATGTGGGATTAGGTTGAATTATTGTTGGCCCTTCCTTAGCTATCTAGGGAAACATCCTGGCTGCCCAGGACTTCCTCACCATGGTGTTAAGGAATACACCAGTAATTATTGCATATGAGTCACTTCAAGTTTTACAACCATGTACATTTTGTAATGTTTTTTTCAAACAAAGATTTGTCTACATGTTCTATTCCAATGGACCATGTGGTCTTAGAATGTGTCCACTTCTGGACCCTTTTTCACCTTGTATCATCATGTCATACAAGGTATAGCCAAGCTGATAAGAACTATTGGCCTTTGCTTTTGATACAGAATAGCAGAGAGGAATATGTTTTATTCCTGTTCTGCATCTGACACATACACAACAGACACACAACACCAACACTCAGACACATTGTTATTGTCAAGACACTAAGGAGTCTGCAACTGTTTGTTTGATTTAAGGAGCCTCGCTGCTGATACTGCTGACACCTAACCTGGTCCGGTTACCGAAACTTTGAGCCACCAACTAGTGGAGACGGAACCTGGAATCCGGAGGAGCATCGTACACCTGTCGAATGCCAGGGTCGACTCCAAGACATAATACCAACGAAAGCCAGCACTATTCCTAACAGAGATCAGATTAGTCTCAGGTGACTCTGTGTCTACATGTGTTCTGAGTGTGTCACTGTCTGGATGGTGTGAATGATGACATGCTATCTGTCTAATCATCAGAAAACTATTTTATTTTTGTACCTGTAACATAATTGTAACTGTCATAGTTCACCACTTGAACGACAATTTTCATTATCTCTTTTACTATTAAAGAGTATTATTGTTTTATACTTGTACCCACGTACTCCCTTCGTGATCATTTGAACGCAAGGCGTGTGCGTGAGTGCGTGAAAGTATTTAAAACAGGGGGCTTATCATTAAATGACGAAGGATCACCGACAGATAAACTAGACATTCGTGTTAGGTCTTCCTACATACACGAGTGTTCTTCACCTTCTGCCTTTGTCTACCAAGTGAATCCCAGTCTCTTCTATCGGGACCATCCCTTTAGACATTCTTATAACGAGCCATAGTTTCTAGAGACTGTCGGCAAACTCTTGGATAGGGATTTCTGTCTATTTCAATAGAAATACCCTAACGGTCGGTGACAACTGTGGTCTCGGTCCGGGATCTACCCAGCTAATTAGAAATATTTCTAATAAATTGTGTTACTCGGTACAAAAAATTTTTTTTTTCTCATCTCAGTAAAGGGTAGAGTAGTTTAGGAAACTCTGTAATTAGTTGTTTCCATTCGATTGAGAAAGTGAAAGTGTGTTTTGTATCATTGTTTGCACTAACCATTTTTGTGTATGTACTAATAAGATTTGTAAATTATTGCAATTGTATTAGTATAACTTGAATTGGGAAGTAGTATAATATTGATATAGAAATTGTAGTCCACTGATCACTCACCCTCTCAGTCAAAACTCAGTCATGAGTTCATCAGCAGATTTGCACGCAGCAGCGGTAGCTATGGGGTTATCGGAGCCCGAAGCAGCCAAATATGTCCATGATATGGAGAGGGAGTTAAGGAAAGAAGACAGGGAAGATAAAATACGTAGGCATGAACTCGAGCTTAAGAAACTGGAAGCAGCGACAGAACTTAAGAAAATCGAGGCTGAGAAAGAACTTAGGCAGTTACAGGAAAATGAAAAAATCCGACAGCATGAGTTTAGGATGAAAGAGCTAGAAAACCAAGCTCTATCAGCAACCTGTTCTAACGCCAGCTCTCCGGCACCCAGCATTGAAACCCAGCTACATTCGACTTCTCATGTGGGTCCTATGAGTTTTCCATTGATGCCGTTCGAGGAAAATCAGGAACAATTGGATAGTTACCTTCAGAAATTCGAGAAATTAGCTGAGTCATTTGGGTTGGCTAGGGAACACTGGAACTTGAAGCTTTCTCAGGCACTGAGGGGACAAGCGTATGTAGTCTTTCAGGGACTACCTCCAGGCCATGAACACTTCTTATGAAAGTTTGAAATCGGCTTTATTGAAGAGATATGAGTTAACCTCAGCTGCTTATCAGCGGAAATTCCGAACCGCAAGACGTCTGAAGGGTGAGTCATTCTCACAATTGTCCGCTCGTCTGCAGAGTTATCTCTGTAAATGGGAGACATTGGGAGAGTATGAACACTCCTATGCGGGCTTGCGGGAGATGGTTTTGTGTGAGCAGCTGAGGAACTGTATGTCGAAGCCGATGGAAACTTTCATTCGTTGAACAAGGGGCACAAACACTGGAGGAAATGATAGTCTTGGCTGAAAGATATCTGACTGCCCATGGGGACTCGGTCCCAACGCAACCTCCCCAACCTCAACAGAACCCACCTCCAACCAATCAGGGACAACCCATAGCAATATACCAGCAGACCAGAGGCAACCTCAGCAGCAGCATAACAAAAAACAAACCACATCTGGGGCTAGAAAACCATACTGCACGAATTGTCATAATAATTCCCACAGTACGGCAGACTGCAAGCGCAGAGCAAAACCCCAGATTGCGGCTTGCTTCTCGGTAGGGAAGAAAACCACTACACTACCACCGCCTCCCGAAATGAGAGGACATCGAGTGGTAGAGAAGATCAATGTCAATGGACAGTTGGTCGAGTGTCTCCATGATACGGGTTTAACGTATGATGCCATAATAGCATCACACTTAGTAAAACCTGGTCAGTTGACGCAAACCATGGTTGAAGTTATGGGTGCGACAAGAAGTTCGCCTACCCTAACTTTACCAATAGCCCAAGTGTTAGTTAACTCTAGATTTGTAAAGGGAACTATATCGGCAGCAGTGATGACTGATCCTATCTATGACATAATACTGGGAAGTAAATATGTTTATTTAGGGGAACCATCCACTCCCATGATAGTAGGCAGTGCACTGACCCATATCCCAACTCTAACACCTGGCTGTAACCAACTTCCTAGTGCTAGGAAGACTCCCCAGAGAGGAAAATTTTCTTCCTCTAAACGTTCGCTAGCGGTAGGGGACCAAGTGTTACTCTTAAGATCTAGTGGGACTAATAAGGAGACTGAGTGGCAAGGACCATTCCCCATAATGGAGAAAGTGTCCAACACCAAATATAAAATCTTCATGAAAGGTAAGATGAAAATCTACCACATTAAATTGCTCCGCAAATATTATGACAGAGCAAAAGAACGACCAGTACCTCTGGTAGCTCTAAATGTTGTTCAGAAAGTAGGGAGGAGGGAAGAACCGCTTAGCTTTCCATACCCACCTCTGACTGGATCCTCACTAAACTTATCTGGAGAAACGCCAGGTCATACCAAAGTACCAAGCCAGCCCCGGAGTCGAAAGAAGTCTAATAGATCCTTCTCTAGAGGGGAACAATTGGTTCAGAGATAAACTATGGGGAGAATGCATAGTCGATCTAGGCTCATCCACCCTAAAAGTTCGCTGAGCCGTACTTTTCTCTAGGGGCGGCATATGTGACGGGATGAGTCTAGATCACTATGCAAACACCACCACTACTGCGTTAGTGGAATTACTATTTACATTCTGGATTCAGTAGGCAGCTAAATTACTAATAATGACGTCATATTGGCGACGCAGACATTTGCTGCACTAAAACTACACACTGTACTATTGGGGACAGCACATTTCCACGTCATCATCAAATGATGTCACAAGGGAAATCCCCTGTCTTCAACCCTTATTAATATCAAGTCTAATGACTGGGGATATAGGTCCGTCACTCCCTAGCAACGGGAAAACAGCGATATGCTATTAGCTACGGCTGCACCGGAAATTGTGACTAAGCAACTTCCGTCCAGTTCACAACGACCTATAGCTGCTGTGCTAAGCAGACCTTACATGAAGTGGGCTGCCAAATCCAACTCCATCTTTGGTAGATTATACCAAAACCTATCTTAATTGCTGCAATAAGACTGGGGGTGAGTGTAGTAACCTAATAATTATGATTATTGTAAGAAGTGTGTACACATTTATATTCTGATATTGGGAAAACCCAAAACTTTCCCGACCATGTATATTTATGACACGTGGTAGTTGAAAGGGGAGACATTGAGAGAAAACATGTGAGGCCTAGATATATTTATAGATAAAAATATATAGATATAATGTATGAACCTTACTGATTATTTTCATATGCATTTTGTGAATGTATTTACAGTGTATATTTTGGTGAAAATATGATAACATGATTTTGCCATGTGGGCAGAAGTAGAAGAGACATGTGGAACATGATTCTCACATGCCAGCAATATTACTAGGCGATTTATATTCAAACATAAATTTGCTTACCCCTGATTCACCGCCATGCCGAACTACACGACACTGACGGTCATAAGTTCAAAGCAAATACTATGTGGTGAGGAATCAGAATTTGGGGAGTAAATAACTCAACAAGGGATAACTGAGACATCCTAAAGCCCAATGCCTGGAATATCTCAGCCCCCTTGCTTGCCTGCTGGCCTTCTTCTTATCTTTTAGCTCGTATATTCTGTGGGGTATACCTCACGACCTCATGGCGACACTTGATTGCTTTATGCCTAATGACTGATGTGGGATTAGGTTGAATTATTGTTGGCCCTTCCTTAGCTATCTAGGGAAACATCCTGGCTGCCCAGGACTTCCTCACCATGGTTTTAAGGAATACACCAGTAATTATTGCATATGAGTCACTTCAAGTTTTACAACCATGTACATTTTGTAATGTTTTTTTCAAACAAAGATTTGTCTACATGTTCTATTCCAATGGACCATGTGGTCTTAGAATGTGTCCACTTCTGGACCCTTTTTCACCTTGTATCATCATGTCATACAAGGTATAGCCAAGCTGATAAGAACTATTGGCCTTTGCTTTTGATACAGAATAGCAGAGAGGAATTGTTTTATTCCTGTTCTGCATCTGACACATACACAACAGACACACAACACCAACACTCAGACACATTGTTATTGTCAAGACACTAAGGAGTCTGCAACTGTTTGTTTGATTTAAGGAGCCTCGCTGCTGATACTGCTGACACCTAACCTGGTCCGGTTACCGAAACTTTGAGCCACCAACTAGTGGAGACGGAACCTGGAATCCGGAGGAGCATCGTACACCTGTCGAATGCCAGGGTCGACTCCAAGCCATAATACAACCGAAAGCCAGCACTATTCCTAACAGAGATCAGATTGTCTCAGGTGACTCTGTGTCTACATGTGTTCTGAGTGTGTCACTGTCTGGATGGTGTGAATGATGACATGCTATCTGTCTAATCATCAGAAAACTATTTTATTTTTGTACCTGTAACATAATTGTAACTGTCATAGTTCACCACTTGAACGACAATTTTCATTATCTCTTTTACTATTAAAGAGTATTATTGTTTTATACTTGTACCCACGTACTCCCTTCGTGATCATTTGAACGCAAGGCGTGTGCGTGAGTGCGTGAAAGTATTTAAAACAGGGGGCTTATCATTAAATGACGAAGGATCACCGACAGATAAACTAGACATTCGTGTTAGGTCTTCCTACATACACGAGTGTTCTTCACCTTCTGCCTTTGTCTACCAAGTGAATCCCAGTCTCTTCTATCGGGACCATCCCTTTAGACATTCTTATAACGAGCCATAGTTTCTAGAGACTGTCGGCAAACTCTTGGATAGGGATTTCTGTCTATTTCAATAGAAATACCCTAACGGTCGGTGACAATAACTAAGGATCCAGTGTCAAAAGACCCCGTTGTCAGAAGATGCCACTGTCAAAGGTTCCTTCTTGCAGGAGATCTCGCTGTCCAAGGATTCCGTTTACGAGAGATCCCGCTGTCCAAAGATTCCGTTTACGAGAGATCCCGCTGTCCAAAGATCACGTTATCGAGCCCCCAATAATGTCGTGTCCTCCTTTAAAGTGTCGTCCCTGGAGTGAAGAGAGTCAACACCCACATTATAATATTTTTTTCCCTATCAATATCCTGGAGAATCCACCAGCTTCCGTCCAACACACTCCATCAGCCAATGGACACCTTTTCCTATCACTCTCTCACTGTCGTACTATGCCCCCTCTCATACTTCCCCAACGCAACATACTCAACAACGCTTGCTTCTAAAAATTAATAAAGATTAATTTATTAAAAGAAAAGTGTAACGTATATGAGACGTGTATGCGAAGAAAATGTGTGACGTGTTCTATAAAGTGTGTAGAATCGGACTCTCAGACAACAACCCAGTCAGCTCATCCTAGCAAGGCTAGACCACAGCACGTTACATCAGAACAGGTACATCTCACCCAGTGCCGAAACCATCTTGCCGGAGACTGACTTGCCTCTGTAGACCTCTGGTAATCCCATTTCATGATCATCCGAAATAGACACCGGCGGTAATAACAGTTAATCATGGACCGGTTGCACCCTACACAATGTACGTTCCTATCGTTCCTAAAGAATGCACAAGTCCTTTGTAGTGTGTACACAGTTATTAATGTTAATTGTTAATGTACTTGATCCTAACTCGTGTCTATCTAGCCTCAAGTATCATGTCTTGTGTTCTATTACACGAGATTATATCACACTATGTAACTATTATAATTAATGTTCTCGGTTAGTTACTACTGTCTGATGCTGTGTGGTGCATCAACAATCATCACCCCTCTTAGGTGAATCATCTTCCTTCTAGCTTTAGTTACGTTCTGTACGAAACTTTATTGACTGTTCAACTGGTGTTCTTCCGAATGGGATTTGAACCTTTCCTAAAACCTTGTTGAGTTGCCTCGGATCTGGTAGGGAACCTAGGATAGAAACAACACATCTGGTGATAGTACTAGTCACTGATCCTACCGGCTGAGTGTAAGCCTATTGCCTTGCTCAGTGATCTTTAGCTAACTAAACTCTGTCATAGAGTAGATTAGCTACCCACCTAGGGCCGAATCAGGCTATGACAAGGAAAGACCCATACAGAGTGCAAAACCCCAGCGGGCAATTTCCCCGTCTCCCAATTATCCATCATTACTCTATTCTTAACTAGCATAGCGTATCACCACTACACTACTCTATTCTTAACTCGGCTACTGCCTAAATTAATTAGAACTAATATTATAATAGGTTATACCTTAAATGGCACTACTGCAGTCCTATCAATCATATCTACATCTGCCATGATAGGCACGTGTAAAATTAAGTCACTAATTAACACACGGTAGACATTATTCCATCAGAACCACAGTGCCCTTGCACTCCCGCCTAGAGCCACATTTTCAAGTCCCCCAGTTGGCCCCAACTCGGGTTTATATGGCAAACTCCCAAAGTTGGCCACGTGACGTTATCCTTTATGCCCACACCGGTGGCACATTGGGCAGATCATCCCCTGTCAGGGATCCATCCCCCCTGGCTCCATCAATGTTAGATTTGTCATCACTGGTTTTGACATCCAAAACAATCTAGAGAGTTACTGTAGAGTTCCAACAAAGGGTTTCGATACCAAGCTGCCAATCATGGTTTCCAAAACAACCTTACATTGTGCACGTGACGTTGTTGATGTCCGGCAGGTGTTCCACTGTTTCCAATAACAAGCCCTCAACTTTCTGTCATGTGGTGACAGTCAAATCCGCCATTCCGTCTGATGTCCGGAACTATAGATGACAGACGGAACTATTCCATATCCTGAGCGGGCAAGGCTATGTGATTCTAACTGTTTATGAACTGCCAACGCGGTGTATCCATTCCTCTCACTCACCACCAAATGTGTATATGTGCTGACCCGATGTAACCCGTGCAGATGTGTTTACTCTGTTAGTACGACTGTTGTGGCCTAGAAAATATACGCCAAGCAAACGTCGGTATTATCATTATCTGGTTAACTCATGGCGATCTCGTGACACGAAGAATGAACTTCTTCTCTTCTTTCCACGTTTCGAAATTTCGTGAAATTTATACATTTGTTTTTTGTTTTTTTTTAGAGTTATTTTCTACTAGCCAGAACCAGCTGCAACAATATAACCAACATGTTGAGTCTGTCTCGTGGGTCCATCCTAGGCGGTTGGGGCACGATGGGTGCTATATAAGATGGCAGAAAATGACCGCCCAGGCTTATTGGCAAGGCACATGATGGATGAATGGTTATATCGACCACGGTCTGCTATATGTTCTGCTACGAAGGGCTGGGGTTGTGTGAAAGCTGGGTTACTAATACGAATTTTGTGTATACCATAGACGGCCGGAGAAAATGACATCTAGTGCTTGGAAGATTCTAATGAAAGTAGAATAGTATACATAACAGTGTATATGCTGAGAACCTTAATTTAGATTATGGTGGTCACTAGGAAGAAGGAAATACTACAATGTAACATACAAGTGAATGGGGATGTTCAGTGACAAGTGAATCGGTACAATTATCTCGGAACAGTTGCCAACATCGGGTTTATAGGATTACACATCATAACATCGTTCAGGAAGAAGTTCGGTCTGTACAAAGAGACCATGCAAAGTGACCCGCCACGAGCGTGAAGAGCGCTCTAGAAGCTTTGTGAAAGGACAAAGTGCCACCTTCAAGATCAGTTGGGCTTGAACTACGATCAAGTGCGGACCTGGTTCTTGGTTTCAAGTAGCGATGGCCACACACTGTGGTTATGCAGTATTAGTTCGATTTATAGTCATTGTGTAGACTCTACGTATTGTACAAGATTGATAAATGTGTGTCTACATGACAATGTGAATTATGCAATATTTAGAGACAATATAATAGTCGAAAAAAATATCGAATTATGTTGTAAATAGTTGGTTGTTATCAAATGTGCAGAGTGGAAGAGCTTATCATAAATAAATATAACAATAGAGGTGGTTACAGTAATAAGACCACGGCATCGCCAGACAGAAATGCATTGGCACAGAAGTGCGACCGCACAATAAGAGATATATAATATTGTACTACGTCAAAATGACCCATGACTAATTGTGTTGTGCCATCCCACAGCTGCAATTACTTATAGCACATGTGCAAAATACTCTTAGGACTGTGGCGACCTAGTTATAGTGCTGTAACAAAGAGTTACACAAGCTGTGGCAATATGGGAACTTGTAGTGGAGATTTGAACAACTAGGAGAATGAAACGCTAGAATAAGAATGTCAGGAGGGAAGAAATAAAGTAGAGTCTACAACGTGTGACGAAAGCTGATTATATCTAAGTTAAAATATCTTCGATGAGAGCATCGACAATTTCAATGAAAAAACAAAAAATGTGTTGATATTGCGTCAGACAAAATTCCAGTGACAAAGGAAAAGAGACAAAAGAAATTGAAGCCTCGGGAATGCATATAAATTTGGAGAATTCATCTGACTGAATGACAACAAGATCAACATACGGGAAAAGTATCATTGTGCAATCACATGAATTGTTGTAAAGTTACGTTTACCATGATTACAAATTTAATGACAGTGAAGACAAAGAGGAATATTGTCTTGCTGTAAGAGCTGTTACCCTAGATATGAACTTAAAGATTGTTATAGCCGTGTAAATAACGGCGAAAAGACTATAGAAACTGAGTTAAACATTAAATTGTAAGGAAGTACAGATACAAAAGGAATTCTACATGTCTGAAAACATAAATGACGTCATAGTAAACAAATATCACTAAACTAGCATTGTATGTTAGAATGTATGTGGTTAAAACATTATACGACATGATGGACATTTAAGAAATCAGTTGTGAACGTGTCTAATGAAATTTCAACGAATTGGAACAGAGAAATGTGTATGTCTTCGTGTGATCGAGCGAAACTACAACAAATAAAAACATTAAAATATAAGCCATTCCCCATAAATGGTTTCACATAAATAATTCTTAATTATGAGTGGGGAAACTGCGCGTGAGATCTCGTGAATAATATTATGACATAGAGACATGTTTGAACTTTTCGCTTCATAATATTCACACAAGACACATCAAAAATAAATGTGTCACTGGTTAGAACGAAGTATAGACATTATTGTGAGCTGATTAAAAAAAAAAACAGTGCGATAATTTTATAGATTTTTAAGAAGATGGACATTGCTATATTGTGTTAAATAAATTAATAAAGGAACGGACACTAATACATTATTAACAACTTTGGAAATAACACGTTACTCAACCCTATTATCATGTACTACACGGGGAAAAACTGTAGGTTGTAGGTCAAGTTCATGAACTCGAAGCGGGATCGCGTTGAATAAAACTATGTTAAAACGTGTGTGTGTTAAACATAACTGTTAATATAAACACTGACATTACTAGGTGATTACAAGAACTGTGTTAAAACTTTAGTAATATGTAGTTATAGTTTATGTAAAATTAATAGACGTGGATGACCAGGGCGCTCTACGTGCCTTGCTGTGCTTATTACGTTCCACAACGCTTTGCAGGTAAACGCCGTCTTGCCCATTGAATCAACAACGATTTCTTTCGCACAGTCTGCCGAGTCCTGTCTTCACATGTTGGGTAGCGTAGCCTAGTTCACCGATTGGTTTGACACAACATCGGCTACCCACGCCTGGTTTAGCCAGCCTGTCACAGTTGTTGACGGGGGGGGGGGGGGGGGTTGCCGCTGGTGCATGCTGACAGATACTATGAGGCACATGTCTCAACTGGATGTCAGGCATGGCCCAGTGGGCGATGTGCCCTGAGAAGAGCCTGACAGTCATCCTTACCAAAGGTACTACCAATGCCTTACACCCCGTACCATCCCAAACTCCATGTAATGCGTTATTCAAAATACCATTACCCATTGTTCTGCACGAGAATGCCCATTCCATATACCTTGCGGTTTGTGTCTTCAGCATGTGCCATTCAAGACCTGCTGCTCTTCAGCTAGTGTCCAATGGCATCATTTAAATTAACTCTGACATTGGTTTCATGGGGGGATTTCATCAGCACAGCTGATCCAGAACACCTCGAACCAATATATGTGAAGATACATAAACGGCTGCGCAAGTTGACACGACACTTGATAATGCTGATTATGCTTACCAATTCATTCGTGCACTCAGACCCACATAATGTGATGGTCTTATTTATTCACATACCTTCAGCAGGTTTCTGATATAGTGTTGTTTTCCGTTTTGCTTTAAACGCACACAAAAATCACCGTGTGAGTCAATCAATTTATGTTACATTTTATGGGTAGGCGTGGAAAGGTCGCCGGTAAAATTTTACATTAACATGATAGCCTCTGGTGCAATATTGTGTTGTTCAGAATTCTAATGACCAACACGAAGAAGAACCTGTCGTTTGTATAGGGCAGTTCTATTATAGTTCACGATCTAGTTGCTAACTTACACCATATCCAAAACCGTGTACATCACAACATCTTAGTTTCCTCTATTATATCCACCCTCTACATACAATGTTGCCAAAATAGGCGGCATGTTTCCCTAATCCTCCATATACATAACACAGAAGACAATGATGAACAGACAAAGTAAGGGGTAAAACAAGAACGTGGTTTGTCACAAAATTTTGTATTAATAAGAAAACTAAGGTAACTCATGTTAAATATTTGTCGCCTGCGAGTCATTGGAGCTGAAATCCGCAAACGGCGGCTTTCCTTTGTAGGATCATAAATAACTGCAGCGTTAAGGCGATTATCAGCAACTGTCGTAATCCACTTGTGAATCAAATCGATATCATTTGTTTCTTCATACTACACTAAGACTATATTTGACAGCATTGTCAGGCACATGCATATTTACTTGTTACGGATATTTCGCCTCTTAATACAGGCAATATTTTATTATTTTTTTTAATTCGTTGTATAGCCCCTTGTATAGTGAAAGATTTTTTTTCAACGTTTATTTCATACAAAGTAATCTATATTTACAAGGTGTAATATGTGTATCTTTTGTTCGTGTATATCGGGATTGTGAAACATCGTTTTGTGTGTGTTTGAAACGAGATGCAAGGCATCAGGTAATTAATTCTATTACAGATTAAGCTAACCGCTAAATATCAAAATAATGAATCACATGTATGGTATACCATCCATCCATCATGTGCCATGCCGGTAAGCGTGGGCGGTCATGTTCTGCCATCTCACTCGATCACCAGAGTCGTGGATCAGCTCCGTGTTTCTGTCTCGACCATGCCACAAGGCCAAGCCATCCAGGTACTTGCTTCTAGGTCTTCCCCTTGGTCTGTTCCCCTCGATCTTACCAGTTGTCACTTAATTCTCCAATCCATTTCTTCTCATAACATGCCCAAAAAATTTTGACTGTCTACGTCTATGTAACAGTAGGGGAATATTGGTTAGTATCTAGTGGGAAATAGATACAGCACGATTGAGCATCGAGAGTGAAAGGGTGAGAGATGCTCAATCGTGACGTATTGGGTTGGCAAGGGCAGTTAACATCAGGCCGTGGACCAGAGAAGAAGCTATATTGTCATCATGTGCAAATAAATTTTATATTAACAACTACAACACGTCTTGCGAGTTCCTGCTTTGTTATAGGACTCGAAATGTTGCCTAGGACCGAGGATGCGAACCTGATATGGTCCGGTTGATAAAGAAAGAAAAAAACAACGCGAAGTAATGCGGAGAAGATGTTCCATGCTCCAGTCCTATGAATAACCAGAAACACTTGCGGCACGTTGAAGAACAATTACTGAACGTAATAAGGCGCACTCAGAAGAAAGCCAGTAAATTGTAAATTTCGGTTATCTGTGAATACAGAGGCCAAAAGCCCGCCCAGGGGTGGTCCTCTGTAAGTCTTCTTCAAGATTTGAGTATAACCGTCACTTGTTTTTGGAATTCACAAATCAAGAGGCTTATCATAGCCGCCGTTCTGCAGTTTTTTACCGCAAGAGGTTTAACATGGACGGTGCCTGAATTGTAACGTTTGCAAGAGGCTTACCATAGCCGTTGTCTAGAATTTTCATTTCCGAAGAACCACCAAAGCCGCTGCCATACATCGTTATGATCGTGTCTGATCGATTTGAAACTTGCTGTTTGGACTTCACGGAACTTTAGAAAAAGAGTTTGACAATCCAGCAACTAACTCCGGACATTTTGTCGGTCGGAACCAGAATTCAAGAATTCCGTGGAGAACATTTTTTCTTACAGGTGAGCGAGAAATTTCAAATAGCTCCCTCAAATTGACCCCTTGCCTCCAATTAAAGTTTCAAGGTTAAATAAAAGACTGTAAAAACTTCAAAAGTTCATGAAATCAGGTCAAATAAATAGAGGTGATCATGACATATCAGGACAGAACATAAATACCTCGTTTTTCCGTTGATTGGGCCATATTTTATGTGAAGCAGTCAAACTATCACTAGGCCGTTGGCTGATCCTGATCCTTTTTGGGGCTTCATTACTTCTGAGTCCCTCTCAAAACGTCGATGATGTACCCCACCCGGGGTGAAAACAAAGGCTAAAAATCTGGTCGGGACCCAACCAGGGGTTGAAGATTATCCAGGCATCCCAAGAGAAGTGACGAAATTGCCTGGGGGAGGAGACAGACTACCTGAACTCTGCTACCTGAACTCCGCGACTGATTTTCAGCTGACGCAGGCTCCTGGTGTTCGAACGAAATCTGACGGCGAGTCGAAGAAAGTACGTGCTTCGGTCAGGAAACAAAATCAGGGTAAAATTGTGTGGTTCCTGAACATAGAAACTAACTGAACAGTTTTACGAAACAAGTGAGTTGTGTTCCTTAAATTAGGAAATTGCAATGGTGTGGTTGTTTGCTTGCTCTCTTTAGGTATATTTCAGCATGACGGAACAAGACACCTTAGCACAAGTTTTTACGTTAAGTTAGGAAATTACAAAAATGAAATTGGTTACTTGTATAAATATTTCAGCTTAGAAGACTCAGCACAGCACATATTTCAGCTGGACTCAGGACAAGTTTTTTTTTCTCCAGGTACCAAAGAAATATACAAAAGAAGAAGTGAAAATATTGTTTCAGCTGGATAGATATTTCAAAGGAAGTGAATATGAATTTCTTGTGTGGGGAATTACAGCGTGTTAGTATATGGTTGGGGGAATTAAAGGTGTCAATTACGGAGGTAGAGAATTTTCTGAAAACGTTGAAGAACAAAACGACTAGACAAGACCCTTATAGAATTATGGTAGACTGTAATAGAGTAGAAAAGAATAACAGGAGACAGCCATTGCTTAATAAAGACAGAAGACAATATGGTTATGACGAACCAAGGCCTGATGTATATAGAGCAAAAGACGGTGAGAAGAACAGACTTAATAGTGAAAGGTCGGACTTGTATAGCAGTTATAAATACAAAAATGGGCGTGAGAGAAACTTTTCTAGGAAATCATGGGACTGGCCCTCTCACAGTGCAACCGCTAGAAAAAGACGTGACGACTGGTTGGAGCAAAGGCAAAGACAATATCCAAAATCAGGTGTAAGAGACAGAGTAGAACCTGTAAATAAAATACAAACTAATCCTATAATGGTTGCGAATGTGACTAGTAGACAGGAAAAGAAGACGACGGGATTAGTAAAGAAAAGAAACCGAGAGACACAGACGCAGGCAGGTAATACGGTAGAAAATAGTACACAGACTCAGCTAGATACAGTAGAGAAAAAGGTCCAGGTACAACCAGCCGGCAAGATTACAAAGGGAAGTCAAACTGACTTAATAGAAAATCAGGCAAAATCAACTCATTTGACTAAGGGAGACAAGGTTGAAGTTAAGAAAGATAGACAGATGAAAACCAAGGACGAAAGAAAGAGGAAGAGTATTGAAGAAAGTATGATAGTTAATAGAGGTACTACCGTGTCAAGTTCCTCAGCTATAGACATGAAACTAATTCCCAAATGGTGTAGGAATATTAGTTGTCAGAGTTCGGATTACAGAGAAGATATTCCTACTGCTGAATATTATAGTGATGATGAAACAGAGATAAATACGGAGGATTCGGAGAATGAGAGAATTACACTACGAGCAGAGCCCTACTCATACGGTATAGTTACTGGTAGACAGACGGACAGAGTTTTAGTTAATGACTCTTTAGAAATAGATACTAGTTTATGTGACAAGAAAGTAGGGAAGGCTAAGGGACGAAGACCGAGAAAGAGAAAGAAACTCAGACGTTCTAAAGGCGACTATGGGAATAGAGTCGACGTGGATGCGGTGAACTACTACAATGAATCTGATGAGGGAACTATTGTCAGTGTGTCATCTGAAGACGAAATGGGGAAGTACAAACGTTACGTAAGATATACAGAAAACAGTGAGCAGACCGACGCAAATAAAGGAAATAAGAAGAAAACATTTAAGAAGAAGAATAGTAATAGACAGATGGCAGGAATTTACTCCTCGACAACAGAAGATAACATAAGAAAACTCAGAGAATTAAGACCTGAGTACTTTAACAGATGGACAACAGATAGTGAAGAGGACATAATAAGAGAAAGACGGGTTAATGTATTGAAAGACAGTGAAGTATTTAACTTGGACACACTCTATAACGGTTAAAATTCCTTGAGTGAAGAAGGAAAATGAAATAGTTTTGGCTTATGAGAAAAACTGCGGTTTGGGCGTATAGGTATATGAGCTGTCTAAAATAGACAGATGAATTTTTTTGGGGTAGCATGGTACAGAGTAGGCGATGGTGTTCTTGAGGATAGTGAAGTGTACGGCAAATGATATTCCACGTGGATTACGTAATACAGGATATCGTGCGTTTAGTTGTGATGTAGGGAGAGTAAAGTAGGTAAAAATACTCCTTCGTCCAGAATGGAAAGAATGGAGAGTTAATCAGCTTGACTGAAGTATAAATGAGGTGATTAAAATAGAGTAGGTTCAGCACAGAATTAGTAGAGGGTGAGAGATAAACTAGTACTAGAAATGCTTTGACTCAGAGCTATGACGTGATGTCTGAGATAGTTTTGCTTGTTGGTTTGAAAAGAAAGTATAGTATGGTTGACAGGTGAACCGAGAGTGTCTGGTGAGGAGATATAGATTGAGGAGGAAGTGAGTATCCTGTGTGTAAAGTAGCCAGTTGAACGTGAGAATAAAAGTAAAGGACAGTAGAAGTGGATACTTGAAAAATACGAGTTACGTCGTGCTTGCGGAGAAATTAAGTCTGAGAAAGTTGTTGTGTGGAGAAGTGTAGAATGATGGTTACGAGGTTAGTGGTTCAGTAGAATGAGATTCGTTTTGAAGAGATAGTAAATAGTGCTGTGAAAGCAATATAAGTTTGCGAGAGGTAATGTATAGGATCTGATCTTCGTATAGGAGTGAGTGAGTAAGTGAGTGAGTAAAGTAGAAATATAAGAAAGCAGTGAGTTGAGAAAGTCCTCTGGAAAAATTCGTCTGGTTGTGCGTTGTTCGTACGTGAGTATAACTGTACTCAGACAGGTGTTCGTCGTGATGAAGGAAGTAGGAGAGAGGTGTGAGGACGTCGCCTAAGTGCAGTACATAGATAAAATGTAAGAGTGGCGTTGATATGTCTTATGTCAATGTGTGTAGAGGAGATTAATACGTGTAGATTGTGGTGAATGATTGCTGGAATGTTGAGGTGGCGTCTGAAGTGCTTTTTATAGTAATGGAAGGGACACGTTAGATTGTCGCGATGCAAGAGTAATCGTGAGATGAGAGCGAGGTTGTGTATCATTGTCCGTGTGAATATGAGAAGAGTGGTTGATAAGTGACGTTGATAAATCGTGGAACATAGAGTATGAGAAAATCGAGAGATAGAAAGAAAATGATTGGGAAATTGTGATGTCTTTTCGTAGAATATCTGACGTTGGAAGGAAATTATGGAAGTTGTATGACGAAAACGGAGTTAACATTCTGAATGATGTTTCATAAAACATGTTTAGTATTCTTAACAGGAACGAGAAATGAGAGGTCTGCTGTCAGTCATAAGTGGCGTGGGTTGCAGTTCTGAAAGAGTTCCGATAAATAAGAGTGAAAGATAAGAAGGTAAACAAGGTTAGTTAAATGAATGTTGGAGAACGTGTTCCGAGGAGAGTGACCGGTTTGATTATCGTCACAATACAAGAGTGCTAGGAAAGACTGGAGGATAGCTTTGAGTAGTCGTCGTGAGATGTTAGAAAGTAATGAAATATTAATTGCGTCGGGTAGACGAGAAACTTAAAATTGGAATTAGTGCTTGGTACAGCAAGTAGGTGTGTTGGTGAGAGGTCTATAGTAAATAGACAAAGTTTTGTTGGACGTATTAGAGTGGAGATGCTGTAGTTAACAGTAATGATTATGAAGTGGTAGTGAGGTTTGGTATAAATCCAAGGGAAACAATTGGTGTGTCGAGCCACAAGTTAATTGTTAAGTAGATGATGGCTGGTACATTGAAATGACATTGGAATAATCGCCACATTAGTAATGGATAAAATGAGTTGACCTGTAGTTTACAGTGCTTATTTAAGATGATATTCCAGATGTTATGATGTGTTAGGACTTAGTTTTGTAAAAGATAGAAAATTGTGAGGGGAGAGAATCAATAATAGTCATTGTTGATTACTGGGTTTTTTTGATGTGGGGAGAACAAATATTGTTCTAAATTAAAGAAGTTAGTCTGTAGTTAACAGATATACATACGTAGCAGTGAAGGATTTTGTTTTCTCGGTCATAAAAATACTGGAATGATTTGTATAAATAGATATGTGTTACGATAAGTTGTATGGGAGGCCAAGGTTGATGGACCACTGTACGTAGTAATTTGAAGAGAGTTGTATTTTTTTTGAAAACCTTCTCTTTAGCGAGAAGACAATTGTTTTATTGCTTCATGTATAATGTTTTTTTGCTTGATTTGGTCCCGTAAAATGATTGTTATTATTTTAGAATAGAGTTATTGTGTTCTTAGACTTTTGTTTATAAACTACTGGTCCGTAAAAGAGACCAGTAGTATTAGGTAATAATAGAATAGGATGTATGTTGTATCATCATCACCATCATCATCACCATCATCATCATACCTTTAGTTGAGTTGAGGGGAAACATAAATGATTGTTATAAAAATTTGGGGGGGTTTGATGTCCTGTTGTGATTTTATTTCGCTGTTTTGTATGTTAAATAGTAGTTAATTAAGTTATGTTTAAATTACAGGGGTTTGTCTAGAAAAAAAGACAATACAGGGGGCTTTAATTAGGACCCTTCGTTCAGAAAAGAGTTAATAAAACTACGGAGAGCTAATAGAGAGACACATTCTCTTTGCGAAGAATAAGTTCATGGGTATTTTGTAGCTGTGATAATCAGCATAATGAGGTTGATATGGTTATGAAGTGCTGGAAGCATAAGACGAGCTTACTACACAAGTAAAATGGTTATGGGAAGCTTTAGAGATACACTAAAGTAAGCATTAATTAGAAATATATGGGATTAGAAGCCACATGGGAGAAGAAAAGATTAATGAATATATTCAGTGGGGTAAAGCTGAGAAAAGTTTTGAACATAGTTTCCGGGGGGTCAGAAGAGCCATGATATACACGAGATTGCTGGGTTATAGAAGAATAAGAAAATTACCCCAGACGAAGAGTAAACATGAATTGGATCCATGTTTGACTAGACACTGTGGATAACAGAATAATAGTAAAGGGGTGTAAGGGTGTTAATGAGAAATGAACATAGTGGAGACATAATGACATAGGGTTTTTGAGAGTCTGTAATAGATGGACTGTGATAAAGTCGATTGCAAGTAGTCACAGACAGGAGTTAGGAGTAGTATAAGGTTGCTGTTGATAACGGCATAATTGGAGGTTTTAGTAGATATGCCCATAAGAAATGGACATTAAGAGAGAATTTTTGACTGAGGTATAGGAGAAGAGTAGTTATGTGAGGTGATGAGTATAATGTTGGAAGAGGTCTTAAAGGATAATAGATTTTAATTGTGTGTCCTCGGGATATTGTTTTGTGGTTGACATTACAATGAAAGGTTGAAGTAAGGTTCAGAGACATAAAAGTAATAGTGTCTGTAATATATTGACAATTGGATGTGAATAATGTTTTTGATGCTGTAGATAGCAGCGTAAACGTTTACCATAATGAGTGGTAAAGGTGTGTGATGTAGGTGAGTGTGGTTTTAGACTTTATTACATAAAGTCTCAAATGACATAGGAGGGTAAAGGAGTATGGTTTGGTAAAGGGGGTGTGTGATTTAGCTGAGTGTGGTCTTTGTGTGGAAGAGTTCTACTGTTTCTTTTAAATACCGGTGGCCACCGATTCTTTGTCTTCCTATCGTGTGAAAGTGATTTCAGGTTAGTTGAAAGTGGGGAATTAGTAGTGTTGGTGATAAAAATAAGGAGTTGGTATCCGCGTTTGAAGTGGAAAGCGGATTGCTTATGAAGTGGAAAAGAAGTATTTAAGAAGATGTCTTATGATGTATTGTATAAAGTTACGCTTTAAATGTTATTAAGGATATGTAAATACGTTATGTTTGTTTGAAGGGCCAGAAATGAAGAAGTGGGTTGACTATATAACAGGGGAAAGAGTTAAAGAAATAGAATATTTACTTAAGATGGAGTTGGTTTGCGGAAGGTTAGAGGAACTGTGAGAGATAAGGAAAAGGAGGGAATAGAGTAAAGGGTTTAGGAGTAAAGATTTTTTCCTTTTATAGGAAAAATTCTTTAATTAACATGGGGAGGTGTAACAGTAGGGGAATATTGGTTAGTATCTAGTGGGAAATAGATACAGCACGATTGAGCATCGAGAGTGAAAGGGTGAGAGATGCTCAATCGTGACGTATTGGGTTGGCAAGGGCAGTTAACATCAGGCCGTGAACCAGAGAAGAAGCTATATTGTCATCATGTGCAAATAAACTTTATATTAACAACTACAACACGTCTTGCGAGTTCCTGCTTTGTTATATCTAATTTCTCTAATCAATTTACGATCTTCATTTGTTTCTTGAAGGACTTGTTCATTGGTCTTTCTGGCTGTCCATGGTATTCTTTGCATTTTGTTCAGAAACCACATCTCTACAGCCATCAGGTGTTTTTCAGCCTGACTGCTCATTGTCCACGCTTCACATCCATACAAAAGTACAGGTTCAATGTAGCATCTCAACACTCTTTTTCTCGTTTCAATTGACATCTTTTTATTGGTCAATATATTTTTCATCTTGCAAAAGGCTACTTTTGCCATGGCGATTCTTGTTCTAATCTCTTCAAGGCATCTCCCATCAGATGTTATTACTGTTCCGAGATAATTGTACCCGTTCACTTGTTTAAGAATATTCCCATTTACTTGTATATTACATTGTGGTATTTCGTCCTTCCTAGTGACGACCATAATCTGTGTCTTTTTACAATTTAATTCTAACCCTAGTTGTTCACTGTGTGTAACAATCGCATCTACTAAATTTTGCAGGTCCTGTTCATTGTCTGCAATCAAGACTGTATCATCTGCATATCTAATGTTATTGATGCATCGTCCCCCAATGTTGATTCCTTCCATATCTTCAATATTTCTGAAAATACTTTCACTGTACAGGGAAAACAGATCTGGAGACATTACACATCCCTGTCTCACACCCCTTTTAATAGGCTGATATTGGCTTACTTCATTATCAACTCTTATGGCAGCTTGTTGTTTCCAATATATGTTTTTTACAAGTCTAAGATCTTTTCCATCAATTTGTAGATCTTCAAGCATCCTTATCATGTTGACATGTCTCACTTTATCAAAAGCCTTTGTGTAGTCAATGAAGCAAAGGTGTAGATCTTTGTTTACTTCTATAGAACGTTCGATTATGTTTCTCAGTATATACACAGCATTTACTGTACCCTTGCCTTCCACAAGGTATGGTATACCATTTGTGTATATTACTGTATATGCTTTTCATAACATACACAGTACATTGTACAGTGTATTATGTGTAGCTTGTTGTATTCTTCAGATTAAATGCCACTTTATAAATAAATATAGATCAATGCGGTTGGTGGTTTTATGGCTGGATGTGATATTTAAATGCAGGATGGCTTGCGGTTAGTTAGTTAGACAAAAGCCCTCATGGCAGATTGTATTAGGCGAAAAATAAAGACATAAATATGTGTGACCTTCCTTATACATTATTATTGCATGGCACATTCATATGTGCCAGTCAAAAATTCGTTTGGACATATAGTTGAATAACTGTAATTATATGGCAATAGACCTGAATTACTGCTAGCCCATTGAATAAATATTATTGTTAGATATCGCCTATCAAGTTAAAATCACTTAATCACAGATATCAAGAATTCGTCACAATATGCATTTAAATCAGTTACATAACCCTAAATAATATGTGTAATATACAAAACGGTGTTCTTTATTTTTAAAATATTTATCTAATTCAAAACGTCTTTACATGTTGTACACCAATATTACATTGTCTTCTCTCCCTTATTGCTGAATCGCCAATGCTGTTTGTGTCCCTTGATTAGGGTCGTATCCTCTCCTTAACGTCATTCTTGTTGAAGACATGTTCTTCAGACATGGTGTTCTATCCATCTATAAAGCGGTTGCTTCTTATTGTTTTCCTTCTAGATAATGATCATACTGGCGGGTGACAAAAGCCATTGTCTCTGTGATGTGATGATTTGTCATTCCGTGTGACACTTGAGACAATCATCAACATATAGCTGTGGGCGACGTTGTTGGTTGTTTAATACGCCTCTAGTCTTTCTATTTTGCAGAAGCATACATTAATGCATGAATGTTATTTATTCGTCATCTTGTTAGCCCTTCTCTGTGTGTCTGATACATGTGGTGGTTCGAGATAACGTTATAAATGAATATTCTATGATTGGTTCTTCTTTTAGCATTCGCTCTATTATGTTAACACTGACAGACGATTTTTTGTGTGATGCAGTCAACAGTGTTTGTGGATCTCCTCATTTATTCTATACATATTTGAATGCAGTGCTGTCTCACTAGGTCAGTAATCCCGTCGTTGGTAACTGTACGAGGAGAAATCCGGGAGAAGGTGCTCTGCCGTTGTGTTATGATGTCATGAACATAACTGTGAGCCACTAAAAATCTGAACATGTGCGTGATCAGTCTTTTTGCTCTATCCGAAGACAATAAACGATGGCCTGCCATTGTTGGTCAAGAGAATGGTAGTCATCATTGTTCTGATTCTGTTCTCGTCTGGTAATTAAGATAACTATAACTTGTTTCATCATTTATAAGTTCCTGGTCTGCATACATGATGGTAGGCCGACTAGAATGGCAATGAGGCCTGGCGATGCAGACTGAGACACAGCTATTTACTTGGCACTTGTCTCCAAGGCATCAGTCTTGATTAAAGTGGACTGTTTTTAATGACTATGGGAGTGATCACATACCATGCTCAGTCCTGATCTCTACATCCAGGAAAGTTAAGGATGGGAGAGCGCGCAATACCTTCTGGTATGAATGGACCGATAGCCTTCTTGAACGCCTCAGACAGGGGGCTTGCAACAGGACTGTTGCAACTTTTTCTGCAGCCCCATGGTGGACGCCAGAAGTAGACCATGCTTGGAAATCAAAGAGAGCTGCAGTGAAGCAGCTAAGAAAAGTGTGACAGACACCCTGAAGCTCACCATAAGAAGTGGACACAGCGAACAATGTCAAGAAAGACAAGGTGGAGGTTTTCAAGCGCTGTGCTGCAGAGGGCAAAAACGCAAAATGGGAATGTTTCATAAAGGAGATTAAGGGTGAAAAAACACTGCGAAAATTATGGAAACAGCACAGACAAATGCAAAGAAAAGATCGGCCTATGACAATGGAAAGAATGTATAGAGATGATGGTGTGCGCGTGACAACAGACACAGAGAAATGGGAGCGTTTCTCCAGAGAATTTTAGAGCAGACCAATAATTATGATGCGGACACCAGAGATGCAGTTAGAAAGGAATTATCTGGCACCAGGAAGAATATGCATTATGAAGTCATTATACGGGTTGAAGATGTTAAACATATCTTGAAAAAGGCAAAAGACTCGGCACCAGGGCCCGATGGCGACAATAAGGCTTTGAGCGATGCAGATCTGAAGGAGATGACCGACTGCTTTAACCAGAGCATTAGGACAGCATCAGTACCGCAGGATTGGGTGCACAGCTATCCCATCTCTCTCCCAAAACCATTCACGGATCATTCAAAGCCTAGCGGCTTTAGGATGATCACCCTTCAAAATACATTTGGGAAGGTTCTAGAGAAAATAGCCGCTGGCAAGCTACAAGAGGATTTGGAAAGGGGGAAGCTTCTTCCAAGATACCTGGGGAGTTACAGGCCGGGAAAAGATACCTGGTCAAATGCAGCCACTTTTGCTTTTGATGTTTGTGAGGGGTTCCAGAGTAGACAGGAAACGATAGCGGCAGCGCTTGATCTCGAGGATGCGTACAATAGAGTCAGATATGATATTTTGATGACCGCACTGATGGAGAAGGGGGTCAATCCCTGGTTGGTGAACTGGATAGCAGCCGTCCTGCATTCTCGTCGGGTTGCTCTCCGACTGGGTGCATGGACCGCAGAGCCACATATTCTAACCCCGGGACTGCCACAGGGATCTGCAATCTCACAGGCCCTTTAACGTGTATACGAGCAATATTACAAACCTAGAAGCACCAGGGGTTGGAAGGATACTAATATTTGTGCAGATGATATTCTTGCATACAGGCAGGGAAGAGATAGAGAACAAACAGCCCAGGAGCTACAGGCGACAGTAGACAAAGTGATTGACTGGTACACTGAAATGAGTGATGTCATCAACCCGGAAAAGGCGGCTGTTTTGTGGTGCTATCTGGACAACAGGATTGTAAGAGCTGATGTCCCAAGCCTTGCAATAGATGGTGGAAGCGTCAACAGAGAGAACAAACTGACGTATCTGCTAATCACATTTGACAAGAGCCTCTCCTTCAAGGACCATGTAGAGACGGTTGTAACAAGGTCTAAAAAGGGACTCAATGCACTTAAAACTATGGCTGCAATGAACACAGAACAGAGAATGCTTTTAACACTATACCAGTACTTGATCCTCTCAGTGATTGATTATGGACTAGAACTGCTCACTGTCTCAAAGGGTCAGCTGGTGAAATTAAAGCGCATACAGAACGAGGCTATGCGGGTCATTCTGGGATGCACCAGAGACACCCCAGTGGTGTGTATGCGTTACATCCTTGGTCTGCCGACTGTTGCTGGTAGGCTCAAGGTGATGCAGGTGAAGGCATACCTCAGAGTAGCTGCAGGCACAGATCACTCGTTGCATGAGGCGATGGACGCAGTTAAGGGTCAGCGACTGATAAGAGGCAAATCATGGATGGCTCAGGCGGAGAATACGATCATACAGGTGTGCATCTTGGAGAACAGTAGGGGAGGAGAGGCGTGGGTCAGGGTGCCAGCGGAGCAGTCAGACTTGTGACGAGTTATAATTACATTGAACCGGGAGTGCATTGAGTGACAGCAGGGGCCACGGACGTGGAAATCCAGCAACTAATTCAGAAAAATGCTCGCTAGTGTGATGTGATTATCAACACAGATGGGTAGGTGTTGAGGGGTAGGAGAAGTGCCTGGGGGTTCTTAGCTAAAGCTAATGGTCGACGTTTGATGCAGGAGATCCTGGCAAATGATACCACAACATCTAGCTTAAGAATGGAGATGGAGGCCGTCAGTGCAGCCTTCTGCTGGATGGAGAATACAATACACACGCACATCGTGATTGTAACTGACTTAGAAAGCATGCTGAGTAGGGTGAGCACAGGCAGGCTTCGGGCAGAGTGGCTTGCTTCGCTTCGGAGGTCACGGGTGGCAAGCATCGCCTGGATATTTTCACCGGGGCATGCCGGTGTGCTGGGGAATGAATAGACGGACAGATTGGCTGGCTCGGCAAAACTTGGTGGAGTATTGAAGCATGACAGGGCAGACATGGTTGCGGCCTTGTGGGAGCACGTGTACACCTCAAAGGAGCAAATGGATCACCATAGTCTGGCAAGAATGAGGCAGCGAGGAATGACGAGGGGTTCTGGCCGACGCTCGACGCTCAGAGTAAAGGCGAGACGGACATATAATCAGATTGCTACTGGAACAATTAGTGTTGGAACTCTTCGCTGGCTGCTGAGTATGGAATTGGAGCGCTTTTGGGAATGCCCCGAATGTTGTGATGTCGGTTTCTAAATCAATCAATCAATCAATGAATCAATCAATGAATCAATCAATGAATCAATCAATGAATCAATCAATGAATCAATCAATGAATCAATCAATGAATCAATCAATGAATCAATCAATCATAGGCTTGCAAATCATCATCAAATGCCTTACCGACTGACATAAATGATAATTCTTCATCTTATCCTTCAATTTCCATCAGTATGTATCAGTTTTAGCGCTGCCACTCTCCTCTGTGAAGAATCTTCTCTCGCTGTCTTCCTGTATTTATGTTTTTTTACAAATCGCAGGCACGTGTGTGTCCAAAATAGAGGGATGAGAGTTGTATGACAGCATCGACAATGATAAGGTCATGGAGAGAACTAAACAAACCATGTGAACAAGAATAAAGACGCTAGCGCGGGATAGGTCATGCATTTAACAATAGCCACAGAATAGTATTACTAGTTAATCCGTTCTCCAGAATGCACACGGGAACAGACATAAAAGAAGACTTAAAACACAAGGAGGCGAGACATTTGAACAATAAATAATAATATCGGGTCGGCGTGGACGGAACTTCATAGGATAACTAAGGTTAGGGCCTTGTTTACGTGCTTGTGATATTCAGGCTACATCCAGTTTAGTCTCCGAATTAGTGTAACCTGAAATCACGTGAACAGGTGGTGGATGGAGTTGGGTGTTCACCCACAGCTAGTTGTTGATGGCCTTCAGTGTCACATCGATAGGCAGGGCATCTCGTTACAGAGACAATTAATTTGGTCATCAACAGTATAGTCACTATCAAGATGGACAGCTCTGGCAAACTAAATTCTAATTAGACGATAGAACATCATGACAAAAGAAAGTGTTTTCAACTAGAACAACGTCAATGAGTGGGCGAGGCATTAATCAAGGGTAACAAACACAACTGACGTTTCAGCAGTAAGGGAGAGAAATCAACGTAATATTAGTGAAGAAAATGTGATGATGTTTTGAATGAGAGACATGTTTTAAAAGTTAAGAATGAGTAAAGTTTTGTAAGGTGTGCATATGTTTAGTGTTATGTAGCTAATTTAAATGTACATTATGATTAGTTACTTAGATATGTGGATAGTCTATTTCAATGTATAGGTACTATCTAACAATACGAATTGTTCAATGAGCGGTCACAATTTCTTGTGTATTATTTATTTAATTACACTGTTTTTTATGTAGTAATTTCTAAAGATTATTTGGCTGGCACATACGAATGTGCCTTACAATAATAACGTATATGGTAACATGAGTTTAGTCTTGATTTTTCGTCTGTTTTCTGATATGAGTGTATAGGTCTTCAACTGCTAACCTAGGCTATCACATGCAACTCCGTCCACATCCCCATGCAGATATAAAACCACCAGCCACTACAACTCCTATTTAACTACACAAAACAACACAAAAAAACATTCACTCCTAAGAATAAACAAAGAGTCTTAAAAGTCGAGAGGAAAAATGTTTATTGCCCCGGGTTTTATCCCATATGACTCAGTCTCTTTCTATAGGGGGACCTGCGGAAAGCATGACACAAAGCACTAACTCCGTAGCCCCGGCGACGACCCCCAGGAGTCTCCGAGAAAAATACACTCGTGAACCGAAAAACGTAGCCTGGAATCGATCCCACAACCTTCGGAGCGCGAGGCAGACGTCTTGACCACTTCGCCACAGAGATAAGGTCTATACTGAATACAAGAAGCTACATAAAATTCTCGTGCAGTGTACAATGTATTATATGAAAATTATATACAGTAATTTATTCAAACATGGTATGCCATACATTTGTTTTATTCTGGTGATATTTAGTGGTTAGCTAACTCTGTAATGGAATGGTATGATGCCTGGCAGCTCTTACCGACAAAGTGGTTTTTAACAATCCGGCTTGCGTCTGTTGATCAATACTATAATTACTCGTGACATATGTTCATCCACAAGCATGTATGCATGAACAAGTTAATTGTGTTAATGAATTTTTTATTGTTAGCGAGTATATGTGTGTGCGAGGGTGTGTACATATGTGTGTTAGTAAGTGGGCGCATCGCTGTGAGAGTTTATGCAAATGAAGTATATATGTATGTATGTATGTATGTATGTATGTATGTATGTATGTATGTATGTATGTATGTATGTATGTATGTATGTATGTATGTATGTATGTATGTATGTATGTATGTATGTATGTATGTATGCATGTATGTATGTATGTATGTATGTATGTATGTATGTATGTATGTATGCATGCATGCATGCGTGCGTGCGTGCGTGCGTGCGTGTGTATGTATGTATGTATGTATGTATGTATGTATGTATGTATGTATGTATGTATGTATGTGTGTGTGTGTGTGTGTGTATGTATGTATGTATGTATGTATGTATGTATGTGTGTGTGTGTATGTATGTATGTATGTATGTATGTATGAGTTTATGCAAATGACGTATGTATGTATGTATGTGCTGTGTGTGTGTGTGTGTGTGTGTGTGTATGTGCGGCTGAACCCGCAAGGCATCCCTGCTGGCGTTGGAGCACAGTTGAGATACCTTCAAATGCCTACAAATTGATTTATTCGCTTTTACTTGGTAATGGCGATCTAGGTTATATCTAGTCAATCATTTAATAATCGCCTATAATTCTTTAACAGGGATCTATAGTAATTGTTGAAGTTACGGGATTAAGTGTTGGAATAATATTTGCGGAAGCTGGATTTGATAATGAAACCTCTCCGAACCAACGAAAAGCGAATAGGTCACATCTATTTATAGGTTGTCGGGTGGTTTTCCACTGCTAGCGTTTCCGCTCGACTAAAAAGATGAAGTAACCAAAGCTCTGGTGTGTCTTTGAGCTGTAACTAGAGGCCAACAGGGTGTGTAAATGGCCCCTAAATGTGGGCAGATATGTGGTCATGTAGTTTAATAATTGGTGGCTGGTGAAGTATTCCCATCATCAGGCTGCATGAGTATTCCCTGATATATTGAATGTTTAGTTTGGCCACCATGAGAAATAATATGCTGTTGGCTATTCTGACCATTTATTGAGTTGCCATCAATCTAGGGACATGTCATGTTATATAGTAAAAATTATGGGGGTAGGATCAAACAGCGTTGTCTTGTTGAGGCCATGTATACGGTATGTGACTGGCTGATGTGTACTGGCTGTCACATGCATCATGATGTTGTCGTGTCACATGATCGTTGTCATTACTGAAATGTGATGTTCAGCTGTCCCCATGTATGGGGGGGGGGGGGGTAATATTAGTAATAGTATGGGGGTAATATTAGTGAACATTGAGACTAATATTTTGAAATAATATATCATCACTTGAATTGTATGCGTTCATGCGCACTCATAACGGCTAAGTACATGAGCTCGTGCAGCCCCCTCCACCCTCCCCCCTCCACCACACCTAGCCAGTACCCATGCACAACATTGACTGCACTGTGAGATCAAGAAGAGAAAGAGCTGCAGGTCCAAAACAGGAAACTCCTGGAAGAGTCAGGCTGAGCACAGTATTCAAAATTCCAGTTGATGTGAGACATGGAAGCTTGTGAAGAATGGAAACAAGTGCAAACTGCATGTAGCACCTTATCCTTAGCTTGCATCAGACTCAAATTCCTCAACTATCAGTAACTATTTCTCTCACTCTATAGACATGCTTTTGTATTTTCTGTCGAGCTCTATCCATTTGTTTTTCCGTAACACTGTCTATCCCTCTCTCTGTCACTACGTCTTTCTCTCATCTCCTTGCAGTGACTGTTATTGTAAACTTGACAAGATGTAGTATCCTAGACATGCAGGGTTGCTGGAAAAATGAGATTGCTGACATGGTGGCATCAAAAGCAATTATAGCTCAGACACAGAAGAACGAACTAACAATCGTTACTGTCAAAGGGTTAAGAATTTGGCACGCAGGCCCATCTAACATTCTGCCCTTCTATCACTTTCTGTCAGAATTGTTTCAGGAAGAAGGGCAATAGAGATAAACTGCAGGCAATAACTGAAAAATCGTGCATTTTGATACATCTCTTGATGCATGTTCTATATCAAGGCTGTGGAAATGTCCAGTATGGAACGAATTGCAATGATCACAGACTAGGAAGGTTCCCGTATGTGACTAACCATCTCAACACCAGCACTCAGCATCGACCCTCTTCCTCATGTCCAAGGAGAGACTGAGAACGCACGGCCTTGTCCCGATTGCAGTGGTGTTGACGTTTCTTTAATGTATTCGTATTCGATATCTGCATGTAACTATTTATACATTTGTTTTCGCATATCCTTTACAGAACATCGCTGTCAATCATCTTCAGCTAATTGTTGATTTCTTGGCAAGATTACGCTCAGTAGTTTGCCATTGCCTTCTGAGCGACAGGCTCACATACCCCGCAATTTACCGTTGCGGAGAGAACCGATACCGATTCTCACGCTCGTCACGTTACTCTCGAGAGTATACAGTATTACGGAGAAAGTCGCTATCACCTCAGCCAGGGAGACCGGCTTTATAGATTGCATTACAAAAACAAGTCCAGGGATGGAGTTATACCTCTCCAAAGCACAAAGGTAGGGCTGGAATGCAGAGACCACGTGGTGCTCATGCAGCATGATTCCTCATCTATCGACCTGCCTAGTTTAGTTTAGTCGTTTAGTTTAGTCGTTGGATCAACATCACGGCGCACGGTTTAACCCATAAGTGCTCCGTTTTCCTCCTAACTCACACCTGAGTCTGGAGAAACTCAGCTCAATGCACGAACTCCGTTGCATCGGCGAGGATCCTGAAATACTTTTGGGTAGATTTTTAACTCGAAATTTTGCACGGGCAGCGCCGTTAGGCTACTCTTTTTCGATTTCCAACGGCCAAGGGATTTTTTACGTGCGCAACAATACACACGGGCGTCCTATCTCACTACCCAGAGACCAGGGGTATTACTGGAAGTCCAAGTGGATTTTTTAAATAAATCCCGGTCCTCACTGGGGCCTGAACCCGGGACCTCCAACACTCGAGGCGGACTCCATACCTCGAGACCACTCAGTCCCCGTGCAATCGTGCATTTTGATACATCTCTTGATGCATGTTCTATATCAAGGCTGTGGAAATACCCCTCCTAGTTTACCCCAGAGCAAAAGTAAAACCAATACATCTGGAACAAGGCAAGCTGTAGAAGCTACAAGATCAGCAAAGATATGCTCTACTTGCCCGCCTGTCGGGACTTCGATCCTAGACCAGTTGCCAACATCATTCAGCTGATTGTTGATTTCTTGGCAAGATTACGCTCAGTAGTTTGCCATTGCTTTCTGAGCGGCCGGCTCACATACCACATAAGTTACCGACGCGATTCAAACCACTGCTGATTCTCACCGTCGTCAAGTTACTTACGAGAGTATACGAGATTACGGAGAAAAGTCGTTAACCTCTAGGCCAGGAAGCCGGCACATTACATATAATGTACTCTTTTATAGAAAACATTTTCAGCTACGAAATGTGGCACATATTGAAGGAGGCAAAAAGAACAGTTAAACTTTCCTCATTGCCTTATGAATATTGCAACACGTTTTTTTTTATTATTGTAATGTTTCATAGGTAAAAATGTTGAAAACTGTATAATAGGAAATCAAAGTCTCAATGGACATACAAAGAAATATTGCTTTTAGCACCAAGGGAGATAAGAAAAATAATGCATTGTTGTATAAATGAAGGCGGTGTAATTCAAACAGCTATTTCGGAGAAAGTATAGCATGGTTTCTAATGAAACATAATGTCATATAATCAACAGTTACCAAAATATATTTAAGTAATTGCAATATCTTAGATTTCCAGATTGTGACAGCACGTGGTAGATAATATCTCAAACAAACTGCAGTATTCCTACGGGGTAATTTATCAATTGATATATCTGTTTAAATGCTGTTGGATTCCTTGTAATGGATTTAATATTTTTTAGCTGGCATATGTGGATGTGCTTAACAATCATATCAAATATGGTCGTAGAGATGTTTAATGGTCCATCTTTGATACACAGGTGGATTATCGCACTCGCTGATGTTTGCTTTAACGCTGCAGTTGCTTCTCATCTCATCTCATCTCATCATGTTCCTCTCGTACCTTGCGGTGTAGAGGTGAAGTATTAACTTCGTGAGAGTGCCCGGTTATGGACTTCGTATATCGACATTCCCATGGATTCTGTTATTCCTTCCGTCCAACGTTTACGTGGTCGGCCTCTTCCTCTGTTTCCATCTGGTCTGTACATCATTGCTTGTTGTGGCATGCTGTTGACTAGTAGCCTACTTGCATGGCCAAACCATTTGACTTGCTGCTTTCTAATAAAATCTAGAGCAGCTTTAACCCCTACTTTAGTCCTGATTTCTTCATTTCTGATCTTATCTCTTCTTGATACGTTGAGTATTCTTCTCAGAAACCTCATTTCTGTTGTTGTGATTTTTCTTTTCTCTTTTTCTGTCATTGTCCAGGTTTGGCATTGGTAGCACAGAGTTGGTAGGAAGATTGTGTTGTAAAGTGCTTTCTTAGTAGTTATTGGTACATGTTTGTTCTTTAGTATTGGTGCAATTTGTCCAATGAGTTGATTTGCCTTATTGCACCTATTTTCGATCTCGTCTTCTGATCTGCCATTTGATGATATTATACTTCCTAGGTACTTGAAGCTCTTTACTTGTTTCAAGGGATGTTCGTTTAGGTGAATTGTTGCTGTTTGTTCTTCTTTAGTTATAGTAATTACCTCTGTTTTGCTTGTGCTAATTTTCATGTTATGTTCCCTACACATTTCGTTTAGACTATTCATGTGTCTTGTAATTCAGCTTCTGATTTTGCTATTAGTGCTTGGTCGTCCGCAAACAGGAGTTCTCTAATGGTTAGATTTGCAGATGGTTCTTCTTCTGTGTTCTCATCATGCGGTATTCTTGCTGTCTCTGCTTGGCTGGTTTCTTTACATATGTAGTCTATATATGTTATGAACAAGAGAGGGGACAGGACACAACCTTGTCGTACTCCAGATCTTATGGTGAAGGGTTCTGAGTGTTCTCCAGTTGCTCTCACTACGCATTCACTGTTGTTGTATAAACTTCTACATAGGTTTGTTAGATGTGTACTCACTCCATATTGTTTAAGGATTTCCCACAGCTTGTTTCTATCTACCCTATCAAATGCCTTTTCTTGGTCGACAAAGGCTAAGTAGAGTGTTTCATTGAATTACTTCTTAGTTTTTCTACGAGCAGTTGCTTCATCCTAGCAAATACAAACCGCCGTTTGAGGTTTTCAGCTGCAATGGCTCTCAGTCGCCAAACAGTTTTTTACCTTAATTTTCTTTCTAATTCAGAAATTTGATGACAACACACATCCGTGCCTTACCCCTTACTTGATCTGTTCATCAATGTGCACTGTATGGTATGTATGGAGAATTAAAGACAAACCTGTCCATGTTAGCAACATTGCATGTAGAGTATGTATGGAAGAGAAGTAATTAGCGATGTGTCGATGCAGACGGTGTTAGATATTGTCTAGGTCTGCAACTAGATCGTGAACTAGATTGCCACTGCCCTATACAAACGATATGTCTTCTTCGTGGACTTCTGGGAACTCTGAACGACACATTATTACACCAGGGGCTACTTTGCTAATGTGCAATTTTACCGGAAAGAGCAGGGGATACAAGACATACATTCAATTGATGTTGGATTCTGATGTACTTTGTTCTATAGAGAGTTTAGATTAGTTTAGTCGATGGATCAACATCACGGCACACGGGTGCAACCCATAAGTGCTCCGTTTACCTCCTAACTCAAATCTGAGTCTGGAGAAAATCAGCTCAGTGTACGAACTCCGTAGCACCGGCGAGGATCCTGTGAGGATTTTTGTGAAAATATACAAAGGCCCCCCCCCCCCCCGAGTGAGGTCTGTATAAATATATCTATATGTGATAGATAAGGGATTGATAAAGCACGTTGTCTAGGGCATCACTAATAAGATGAAATCATTCCCGTGCTGCCCTTAAGAGGAACAATATAATTCGGCTCGAAACCTCCAACGTGCCAATCTCAGACAAAGTTGAGTTGATACACAGAATTTATAGAATGAAATGTTCCTCTATAAGACAGATAGATATATATAGATATAGATCCTGGCAATGTGCCACAGAAACGGAGGAATATGTTCCCTCCCCAATAGTGTTAACTGTATGCTTTCTGCCAACCTCATGTGGATCTAACATTAATTTGTATCACAAGTGACACTTGACAATTAGACAATTGGACTTGGACTATTGGACTCAACAATAGATGATCAAACATCAACAATGGAAGATACTTGACCAAGTTGCACATAACATTCACAAGAGCTGCACTCAACAAAGGTTGAACCAGACATTCACTATGAATTGTTCTCACCACAGATCGACAAGACACTCACAATGAAATGGTCTCACAATAACTGGACAAGACATTCACAATTAACTGTTCCCACAACAAAGGGACAGAACACTCACAATGGAATAGTTTCAACAACAGCTTTTAACCTCCCTTTCCTTTATTTGGGACTTGAGGGAATTTGTGAAGACCCAGGTTCCACATGGTATATCATACATTTCAAATTTCATATATGCAGGTATATACTCAAGTGACAACACCCAGATTCCTCCCCAAACAACCCACAGATTCCCAACCCAAACAAGAACAACATCTCTCCTCCAACTCACATTTCTCACACCTCTCCAAAACTCATCTCTCCACTACTAACTTATCTAATAGAAGTATTCTTTCTTCCTTTGTTCCCCGAGGAACAGAAAGTCACAAGTACTGGGCAATACACAATAACTACTGAAGCCACTAGTAGCGGGGTTAGGTAAGGTCCCATATAGTAGACACCTGATGTAATCTCCCACACACACAAGTAACTCTCCTCCTGTGAAGCAATCTCTGAAAGCATACTTTTATACAGGAACTCTGGTAATGACTAGACTGACTGTGAAGATGACACCTGGGGTCAATCATAAGGTGAGTTCCACTCATCCTGCTATGGGAAGGTAAAGCTCCATTTGTGTAGATCACAAAGTTCTGAAGACCACCCAGTTATTATGGATAGAGATCCAGCATTCCACCGCATTTTACAACAACAGTCCATCACACCAACAATTCAAAATGGGATTAAATCTAAGCTAGCTATTTCTGGACTGCACCTAATGTCCGAGCTGAAATGGGGATAACGATTGACACTCCTTGTTGGACTGCACCTAATGTCCGAGTTGAAATGGGGATAACGATTGACACTCCTTGTTGGACTGCACCTAATGTCCGAGCTGAAATGGGGATAACGATTGACACTCCTTGTTGGACTGCACCTAATGTCCGAGCTGAAATGGGGATAACGATTGACACTCCTTGTTGGACTGCACCTAATGTCCGAGCTGAAATGGGGATAACGATTGACACGCCTTGCTCCTTAATAACCCACAGCTATAAATTGGGCTGAGGTAAACCAGTTCTGAGAAACACCAGCACGTTGGATTCTCGAAAAAGGTGAGACTTCCATAGGGACACAGTGGTAAACTTCCATGGGCCTGTTTGAGACTAACTGAAGTCAGGAGGTTCTGTTAATAATAATTCATTATTTTCCTGCACTTGTTGACTCTGTACGCCATATATTAAAGATTGTGGCTGGTCAATCAGCCTATAGATTCTGTGTAGGTCCCTGGAGTTCTCTAAGGAGTCAAGGTTTGAGTCAGGGACTCCCATTTGGGTATCCCGAATAAAAAGGGGCCTCTCCCTCCATTCCCTTCCTCTGTTGATACAAACAAACAAAAAGACTTTGTATACATTTGTATGAAAATCAATTGTCATAAACAACAAACATAGAGGAAAGTTCAGGAAATTGGGGAGAAGAGAAAAGAGGGTGCTGTTTAAGCATCAATCCCCTCATAGTGGTGATGGAGTGTATTCTACTCAGATGGCAGTGGGTTATATAGTTTCAATGTTCACCCTACATTTGTGATAGACACTGAGATCTCTTGTTGAGTTGGGGACACCATTACACAATCTACAACATGATAAGGTACCTGTATAGATATAATTCTCACCAGACTCAGACCACCAGAGACTTGGTCGTTATGAGACAGACATCATAAGTCACTCTTCATGAGACAGGCAGCATCAGACTGCATGATGAGACAGATACCCTGAGACAAGTGTCGTGAGGTAGATTTCACGAGACACTCCTGCTGAATTAACATCCTGAGGCAGATATGAGACAGATGGGAGACAGGCATCTTTTACAACTGCAATAGGCAATATGCAATATAATGTGACAGATGGCAAATTTGCATTGCATAAACCCATTGGTGGTATTAAGTTACATGGCTGTCTCATCTCATCCACACTCACACTGCACTGCCAATCCTCCCTTCTCTCAGACTAGACTCAATTCACAAGTGCGATCTTACGTCACCAACATATCACTCGCTCCATTCCTACTGGGTACCATTAGTATATTTTCCACAGCAGGTGAGGCAATGATCATAATCAGTATTCACATGTGAAACAATACATACATGAAAAACATGTTATTCTCCCTGAAACATGTCCTGAGCCACCAGATCTATATTCAACAAATATAGCCACGGTTCAAACATATATTGTCCTTTACTGAACGCAGTTCGAAAACCAATCAATGTTGCAAAGGAACCAGTGCCTCATTCAGAGATAAAGTGCATTCAAGGCAAATCCCTAAGAGGGCCTTTGGCAGTTCTCATGAACGAAAAATAGCCACCAGCTAATCACTAAAAATTGTGTTGTTCTGGCAGAAAAGCGTGTCCTACAAACATATGAATATAATAAGGCGTCTTTCGTTTCATTGGAGATGGTACTCATAAAACACACATCTCACTCCTTCACAGTCTCGGCATTTACAGGGAAAAGATTACATGTTACATCACACATTCTGACCACAGAGGTGATAAGACGTAGACTCTCAATAGGATTACTACAGTCAATCAAGAGTGTGCGATGATTATGCACTCAAGGGAAGTTCTATGAAGCATAATAATGCAGATAGGCTTTGAGAGTGATATACAGACATCAGGCCTACCGCAGAATTTCCGTAGCATATGAATGATATGCACAGTCAGGAAGTATCAGTGGTTTACATCCACCAGCCTGACAGGAATCACATTCAGCAACAACCTCTCCATGAAGCATTCATTTATTGTTTACATTTCTCATACCAATACCCTGTTATTCTTCTACTTCATCAGGCATAGCCACAACATTTTAAAAATGATTTAAGGCGTACCTGAGACAGAGGAAATTATTTAGGGCTGAAAATAGCACCCCATCTTGTAAACACGACCGGTCCCGATGGAATCCAAAATACAACTCTTAGGCTATGGGTCCTGCCTGACCCAGAAAAATAACATTCCTAGCCTAGCCTTAACCAGTCAAATGATAGATTTCGCCTTTGGCGTACCCTGCCCTGTTCTCGAACATTCTATCTAAAAATAACTATTCTATCAGGAGGGACTCCGTTAACAATTATAACGTGTTTGAGAAATGTATTAGGGACTGTGAATGTGGATGAATGACACTTTTATGTGACAGATCCTAAAAATACTTTGAGTAGATTTTTAATTAGAAATGTTGCCCGGGCAGCACCTTTAGGCTACTCTTTTTCGATCTCCAACTGCCGAGTGATTTTTTACGTGCGCAACAATACACACGGGCGTCCGATCTCACTACCCAGAGAACAGGGGACATTTTATTACTAGAAGTCCAACTGAAAAAAAGATCCCGGTCCTCGCCGGGGCTAGAACCCGGGACCTCCAGCACTCGAGGCGGACACCATACCTCGAGACCACGCAGCCCCCCCCCCCCCTTTCCGTGTTCAATAGAGAGTACAGATATTTACAATAAGCACCAATGCAGCTAGATTCCCAACCTTTCTTTGTTTTTGGGTTGTCTCTCTCTCTCTCTCTCTCTCTCTCTCTCTCTCTCTCTCTCTCTCTCTCTCTCTCTCTCTCTCTCTCTCTCTCTCTCTCTCTCTCCCATCCCTCCCTCATTCACTCTATATCTTACCCCTCTTTCTCTCTCACTCTCTCCCTCTCTCACGCGTACGCACGAGTAAAGGCCATACATTACTGTTTACTATTTCCTTTGTAAAATGGAGCGCTGTTTGCGATGTTTAAACTATGATCCATTCAGTGATACGTTTACACTTGTTGAAATAAAACTAGGTGTGCATGAGAATACGTGGAGCGAAAAGATGTTGTATTGACATTTTTTAGTATGCATGAGAGCGGATTATTGCTGATAATTACCACCATCAACATCAAGTAATGTGTAGATAATTACATCTCGCCATATATGTAATATTATCATATGTGGAATCGACGAATGCATTTGTTTTACTCGCAAATGTTAAAGAAAGGACACGTGCACATTATCTTGTAAATACGAGCTGCATTGTGTGTAATATACATTTAAAACACAAATATATCTAAGAACAAAGGGTTGCTTCTCGGCCTTTTGACTAAGATCAATGTGTAGATATATCTGCACATTATCTAACCTGTGTGCAGAGGAGGTCATCCAAACTGCAAACTCAAATTCCTGACCACTAACACTGCCAGTCGGTCCTAGGTGGACCACAAAATAGCCTAACAGGCACATAGGTGGACATAGGCTTTACAAATGATGGATGTGTCGTGTCCTGCACTTGCTCTTGTCAGAGCCACCAGCAGAATCGGTTACACGAATGACACAAATGTGTGGAACCCTTGGGGCGGCTTTGGTCTCTGGGGAACCGCTAGGGCTTAAACAATAAAATCAAAGTGTAGATCTATCTCTACTTGATTCGGACAGGGCGCAGAGGTGGTCATCTACACTGACAAACAGGAATCAATGACTACTAACACTGGCAGACATGCCTTGATGGACAACGACGGGCAGAAAGGCACAAGTGAGTGGGTCTTATATATATATATGTATATATATATATATATATATATATATATATATATATATATATATATATATATATATATATATATATATATATATATATATATATATATATATATATATATATATATATATGTGTATACACTAGCTGACCCGGTCCGGCTTCACCCATCCCTTGCGGGAATCTATCTATCTATCTGTCTGTCTGTCTGTCTGTCTGTCTGTCTGTCTGTCTGTCTGTCTGTCTGTCTGTCTGTCTGTCTGTCTGTCTGTCTGTCTGTCTGTCTGTCTGTCTGTCTGTCTGTCTGTCTGTCTGTCTGTCTGTCTGTCTGTCTGTCTGTCTGTCTGTCTGTCTGTCTGTCTGTCTGTCTGTCTGTCTGTCTGTCTGTCTGTCTGTCTGTCTGTCTGTCTGTCTGTCTGTCTGTCTGTCTGTCTGTCTGTCTGTCTGTCTGTCTGTCTGTCTGTCTGTCTGTCTGTCTGTCTGTCTGTCTGTCTGTCTGTCTGTCTGTCTGTCTGTCTGTCTGTCTGTCTGTCTGTCTGTCTGTCTGTCTGTCTGTCTGTCTGTCTGTCTGTCTGTCTGTCTGTCTGTCTGTCTGTCTGTCTGTCTGTCTGTCTGTCTGTCTGTCTGTCTGTCTGTCTGTCTGTCTGTCTGTCTGTCTGTCTGTCTGTCTGTCTGTCTGTCTGTCTGTCTGTCTGTCTGTCTGTCTGTCTGTCTGTCTGTCTGTCTGTCTGTCTGTCTGTCTGTCTGTCTGTCTGTCTGTCTGTCTGTCTGTCTGTCTGTCTGTCTGTCTGTCTGTCTGTCTGTCTGTCTGTCTGTCTGTCTGTCTGTCTGTCTGTCTGTCTGTCTGTCTGTCTGTCTGTCTGTCTGTCTGTCTGTCTGTCTGTCTGTCTGTCTGTCTGTCTGTCTGTCTGTCTGTCTGTCTGTCTGTCTGTCTGTCTGTCTGTCTGTCTGTCTGTCTGTCTGTCTGTCTGTCTGTCTGTCTGTCTGTCTGTCTGTCTGTCTGTCTGTCTGTCTGTCTGTCTGTCTGTCTGTCTGTCTGTCTGTCTGTCTGTCTGTCTGTCTGTCTGTCTGTCTGTCTGTCTGTCTGTCTGTCTGTCTGTCTGTCTGTCTGTCTGTCTGTCTGTCTGTCTGTCTGTCTGTCTGTCTGTCTGTCTGTCTGTCTGTCTGTCTGTCTGTCTGTCTGTCTGTCTGTCTGTCTGTCTGTCTGTCTGTCTGTCTGTCTGTCTGTCTGTCTGTCTGTCTGTCTGTCTGTCTGTCTGTCTGTCTGTCTGTCTGTCTGTCTGTCTGTCTGTCTGTCTGTCTGTCTGTCTGTCTGTCTGTCTGTCTGTCTGTCTGTCTGTCTGTCTGTCTGTCTGTCTGTCTGTCTGTCTGTCTGTCTGTCTGTCTGTCTGTCTGTCTGTCTGTCTGTCTGTCTGTCTGTCTGTCTGTCTGTCTGTCTGTCTGTCTGTCTGTCTGTCTGTCTGTCTGTCTGTCTGTCTGTCTGTCTGTCTGTCTGTCTGTCTGTCTGTCTGTCTGTCTGTCTGTCTGTCTGTCTGTCTGTCTGTCTGTCTGTCTGTCTGTCTGTCTGTCTGTCTGTCTGTCTGTCTGTCTGTCTGTCTGTCTGTCTGTCTGTCTGTCTGTCTGTCTGTCTGTCTGTCTGTCTGTCTGTCTGTCTGTCTGTCTGTCTGTCTGTCTGTCTGTCTGTCTGTCTGTCTGTCTGTCTGTCTGTCTGTCTGTCTGTCTGTCTGTCTGTCTGTCTGTCTGTCTGTCTGTCTGTCTGTCTGTCTGTCTGTCTGTCTGTCTGTCTGTCTGTCTGTCTGTCTGTCTGTCTGTCTGTCTGTCTGTCTGTCTGTCTGTCTGTCTGTCTGTCTGTCTGTCTGTCTGTCTGTCTGTCTGTCTGTCTGTCTGTCTGTCTGTCTGTCTGTCTGTCTGTCTGTCTGTCTGTCTGTCTGTCTGTCTGTCTGTCTGTCTGTCTGTCTGTCTGTCTGTCTGTCTGTCTGTCTGTCTGTCTGTCTGTCTGTCTGTCTGTCTGTCTGTCTGTCTGTCTGTCTGTCTGTCTGTCTGTCTGTCTGTCTGTCTGTCTGTCTGTCTGTCTGTCTGTCTGTCTGTCTGTCTGTCTGTCTGTCTGTCTGTCTGTCTGTCTGTCTGTCTGTCTGTCTGTCTGTCTGTCTGTCTGTCTGTCTGTCTGTCTGTCTGTCTGTCTGTCTGTCTGTCTGTCTGTCTGTCTGTCTGTCTGTCTGTCTGTCTGTCTGTCTGTCTGTCTGTCTGTCTGTCTGTCTGTCTGTCTGTCTGTCTGTCTGTCTGTCTGTCTGTCTGTCTGTCTGTCTGTCTGTCTGTCTGTCTGTCTGTCTGTCTGTCTGTCTGTCTGTCTGTCTGTCTGTCTGTCTGTCTGTCTGTCTGTCTGTCTGTCTGTCTGTCTGTCTGTCTGTCTGTCTGTCTGTCTGTCTGTCTGTCTGTCTGTCTGTCTGTCTGTCTGTCTGTCTGTCTGTCTGTCTGTCTGTCTGTCTGTCTGTCTGTCTGTCTGTCTGTCTGTCTGTCTGTCTGTCTGTCTGTCTGTCTGTCTGTCCTGTCTGTCTGTCTGTCTGTCTGTCTGTCTGTCTGTCTGTCTGTCTGTCTGTCTGTCTGTCTGTCTGTCTGTCTGTCTGTCTGTCTGTCTGTCTGTCTGTCTGTCTGTCTGTCTGTCTGTCTGTCTGTCTGTCTGTCTGTCTGTCTGTCTGTCTGTCTGTCTGTCTGTCTGTCTGTCTGTCTGTCTGTCTGTCTGTCTGTCTGTCTGTCTGTCTGTCTGTCTGTCTGTCTGTCTGTCTGTCTGTCTGTCTGTCTGTCTGTCTGTCTGTCTGTCTGTCTGTCTGTCTGTCTGTCTGTCTGTCTGTCTGTCTGTCTGTCTGTCTGTCTGTCTGTCTGTCTGTCTGTCTGTCTGTCTGTCTGTCTGTCTGTCTGTCTGTCTGTCTGTCTGTCTGTCTGTCTGTCTGTCTGTCTGTCTGTCTGTCTGTCTGTCTGTCTGTCTGTCTGTCTGTCTGTCTGTCTGTCTGTCTGTCTGTCTGTCTGTCTGTCTGTCTGTCTGTCTGTCTGTCTGTCTGTCTGTCTGTCTGTCTGTCTGTCTGTCTGTCTGTCTGTCTGTCTGTCTGTCTGTCTGTCTGTCTGTCTGTCTGTCTGTCTGTCTGTCTGTCTGTCTGTCTGTCTGTCTGTCTGTCTGTCTGTCTGTCTGTCTGTCTGTCTGTCTGTCTGTCTGTCTGTCTGTCTGTCTGTCTGTCTGTCTGTCTGTCTGTCTGTCTGTCTGTCTGTCTGTCTGTCTGTCTGTCTGTCTGTCTGTCTGTCTGTCTGTCTGTCTGTCTGTCTGTCTGTCTGTCTGTCTGTCTGTCTGTCTGTCTGTCTGTCTGTCTGTCTGTCTGTCTGTCTGTCTGTCTGTCTGTCTGTCTGTCTGTCTGTCTGTCTGTCTGTCTGTCTGTCTGTCTGTCTGTCTGTCTGTCTGTCTGTCTGTCTGTCTGTCTGTCTGTCTGTCTGTCTGTCTGTCTGTCTGTCTGTCTGTCTGTCTGTCTGTCTGTCTGTCTGTCTGTCTGTCTGTCTGTCTGTCTGTCTGTCTGTCTGTCTGTCTGTCTGTCTGTCTGTCTGTCTGTCTGTCTGTCTGTCTGTCTGTCTGTCTGTCTGTCTGTCTGTCTGTCTGTCTGTCTGTCTGTCTGTCTGTCTGTCTGTCTGTCTGTCTGTCTGTCTGTCTGTCTGTCTGTCTGTCTGTCTGTCTGTCTGTCTGTCTGTCTGTCTGTCTGTCTGTCTGTCTGTCTGTCTGTCTGTCTGTCTGTCTGTCTGTCTGTCTGTCTGTCTGTCTGTCTGTCTGTCTGTCTGTCTGTCTGTCTGTCTGTCTGTCTGTCTGTCTGTCTGTCTGTCTGTCTGTCTGTCTGTCTGTCTGTCTGTCTGTCTGTCTGTCTGTCTGTCTGTCTGTCTGTCTGTCTGTCTGTCTGTCTGTCTGTCTGTCTGTCTGTCTGTCTGTCTGTCTGTCTGTCTGTCTGTCTGTCTGTCTGTCTGTCTGTCTGTCTGTCTGTCTGTCTGTCTGTCTGTCTGTCTGTCTGTCTGTCTGTCTGTCTGTCTGTCTGTCTGTCCTGTCTGTCTGTCTGTCTGTCTGTCTGTCTGTCTGTCTGTCTGTCTGTCTGTCTGTCTGTCTGTCTGTCTGTCTGTCTGTCTGTCTGTCTGTCTGTCTGTCTGTCTGTCTGTCTGTCTGTCTGTCTGTCTGTCTGTCTGTCTGTCTGTCTGTCTGTCTGTCTGTCTGTCTGTCTGTCTGTCTGTCTGTCTGTCTGTCTGTCTGTCTGTCTGTCTGTCTGTCTGTCTGTCTGTCTGTCTGTCTGTCTGTCTGTCTGTCTGTCTGTCTGTCTGTCTGTCTGTCTGTCTGTCTGTCTGTCTGTCTGTCTGTCTGTCTGTCTGTCTGTCTGTCTGTCTGTCTGTCTGTCTGTCTGTCTGTCTGTCTGTCTGTCTGTCTGTCTGTCTGTCTGTCTGTCTGTCTGTCTGTCTGTCTGTCTGTCTGTCTGTCTGTCTGTCTGTCTGTCTGTCTGTCTGTCTGTCTGTCTGTCTGTCTGTCTGTCTGTCTGTCTGTCTGTCTGTCTGTCTGTCTGTCTGTCTGTCTGTCTGTCTGTCTGTCTGTCTGTCTGTCTGTCTGTCTGTCTGTCTGTCTGTCTGTCTGTCTGTCTGTCTGTCTGTCTGTCTGTCTGTCTGTCTGTCTGTCTGTCTGTCTGTCTGTCTGTCTGTCTGTCTGTCTGTCTGTCTGTCTGTCTGTCTGTCTGTCTGTCTGTCTGTCTGTCTGTCTGTCTGTCTGTCTGTCTGTCTGTCTGTCTGTCTGTCTGTCTGTCTGTCTGTCTGTCTGTCTGTCTGTCTGTCTGTCTGTCTGTCTGTCTGTCTGTCTGTCTGTCTGTCTGTCTGTCTGTCTGTCTGTCTGTCTGTCTGTCTGTCTGTCTGTCTGTCTGTCTGTCTGTCTGTCTGTCTGTCTGTCTGTCTGTCTGTCTGTCTGTCTGTCTGTCTGTCTGTCTGTCTGTCTGTCTGTCTGTCTGTCTGTCTGTCTGTCTGTCTGTCTGTCTGTCTGTCTGTCTGTCTGTCTGTCTGTCTGTCTGTCTGTCTGTCTGTCTGTCTGTCTGTCTGTCTGTCTGTCTGTCTGTCTGTCTGTCTGTCTGTCTGTCTGTCTGTCTGTCTGTCTGTCTGTCTGTCTGTCTGTCTGTCTGTCTGTCCTGTCTGTCTGTCTGTCTGTCTGTCTGTCTGTCTGTCTGTCTGTCTGTCTGTCTGTCTGTCTGTCTGTCTGTCTGTCTGTCTGTCTGTCTGTCTGTCTGTCTGTCTGTCTGTCTGTCTGTCTGTCTGTCTGTCTGTCTGTCTGTCTGTCTGTCTGTCTGTCTGTCTGTCTGTCTGTCTGTCTGTCTGTCTGTCTGTCTGTCTGTCTGTCTGTCTGTCTGTCTGTCTGTCTGTCTGTCTGTCTGTCTGTCTGTCTGTCTGTCTGTCTGTCTGTCTGTCTGTCTGTCTGTCTGTCTGTCTGTCTGTCTGTCTGTCTGTCTGTCTGTCTGTCTGTCTGTCTGTCTGTCTGTCTGTCTGTCTGTCTGTCTGTCTGTCTGTCTGTCTGTCTGTCTGTCTGTCTGTCTGCCTGCCTGCCTGCCTGCCTGCCTGCCTGCCTGCCTGCCTGCCTGCCTGCCTGCCTGCCTGCCTGCCTGCCTGCCTGCCTGCCTGCCTGCCTGCCTGCCTGCCTGCCTGCCTGCCTGCCTGCCTGCCTGCCTGCCTGCCTGCCTGCCTGCCTGCCTGCCTGCCTGCCTGCCTGCCTGCCTGCCTGTCTGTCTGTCTGTCTGTCTGTCTGTCTGTCTGTCTGTCTGTCTGTCTGTCTGTCTGTCTGTCTGTCTGTCTGTCTGTCTGTCTGTCTGTCTGTCTGTCTGTCTGTCTAATAATTTATTGGTTCCAGTTAGAAAATTTCGCTTAATGCTAGGATTATTTTTTTTTAATGTTGTCGTATAATTTTCATGTAAAACATTATGTTGTCGTATAATTTTCATGTAAAAAATGATATTGTGGTATCGAGAACAACCTTAGATACACGAAGACCAACTCACAAAAGCATTAGCAAGAGCACTTGAAAGATCTTTACATCTTCCCCCAACATTTAACTTGGGTAAATGGAGCGGCTGCCGGCACAATGGCCGAGAGGTTAGCAGCTTTCTCCGCTAACCCCGAATACTCTCGTCACGTGACGCGACGAGAATTAGCAGTGGTTCGAATCGCAAAAGTGACTTATGAAAGTATGGAGCCGGTCGCTCAGAAAGTCGTGGCGTGCTGATGAGCGTAATCTAGCCTAGGAATCAACATACAGCTGAAAGATGCTGGTGTTGGCCGCAATATCCTGAAACAGGATGGAAACGCGGGAAAAAAAATGGAGCGGCTGCAGCAGCAGCAGAAGAAAAAGAAGGAGGAGGAGGGGATAGGATGGGGAGGAATAGGGGGAGGAGGAGGGGAGGAGGAGGAATAGGAGGAGGGGGAGGAGGAGGATGAGGGAGGGGGAGGAGGAGGGGAGGAAGGAGTAGTGGAGGAGGTGGAGGAGGGGAGACTAACTTAGTTCAAGCCGCATTTAGGCATGCGTGTACTGATAGAGAATGTAGAGGATTTTAATATCAATCTATTCTCCTGATGTGTGGAATATATAAAAGCATATGTGTGTGTACAAAATTAGAAACTATGGGAAATAATGAGGAATATGGACTGTCCACCACAAGTAGTATACCTTATAGAATTGCTCTCTCTCTATACCACTCTCTCTATACTACTCTTCACTCCCCTACCAAGCCCTCATATGGTCACCAGTAGGGAAAAGAAAACGGGGAAGACCAAGAGAGACCCTGCGTAGAACCATCATTAGAGAAGGCTCATTCAATGGCCAAGTAAATATCCAAGATCTACAACAGGTAGCAGCGAACCGCCAAGCATGGAGAGACAGGACTTCTGCCCTATGCGCCGCCTTAGGCTCAAGAGGAAAGACTAACTAAGACTATACCAGTGGTTCTCAACCTTTTTTGGCCCGTGCCCCCCATCATCATATTTTCAGAACGTCATCCCCCTCCCCCTTTTCATATTTACTACCTAACAATCCCCCCAATCCCTACAAAATTTACATAAAAATGGAAGGTAAATATGTTAAAACAGGTCTAGACATCCACATAAAACGTGATTTGTGGGTCTACTTACTTTATAAACTGAATTTTAGAAGGATGAGACGTGCATAACTGTAAAGTATGAAGGGAAAAGCAATATCAAGTAATCGATTCTTGTATTAACGCGATCTTGAAATGATCTTCATTCCCCTCCCCCCCCCCCCCCCCCCACCCTGGAAACCATAAAACTCCCCCCTGGGGGAATTCCCCACCGGTTGAGAACCACTGCTCTATACCAACAAGTTGGGGTTAGAATTGATAGCGAGACACAAGATTGGTTTCATATCAAGCAAGGAGAATCGATGTCTCACTACAGGGCGGACATTACACCATCACTCCCCCAAGCTCCCTCCCTCCCCTCCCTCCCCCGTGACAGAATAAAACTTATTCTGATAGATGTGCATGATTTGCATCGCTAAAACTGTCTTGATTTCTTGATGTTTTCATTGTCATGTTTGTTGTGCCGTCTAAATATATGTTGTTGTTTACACAGATTATGATACTAATTAAACCACCAATAATACCACCAATGCAATAATACAACATAACCGCCACTTTAAGAAAATAGATCGATTGTTCATACAATAGTTTTCTGCCCCTTAATTGAGGTGACAGTTTGTGACGTAATCGGTGTCAGCTTTCCAATGTTACATAAGGAAATATGTTATCGATTTTTTTGGTGCGGCAAAGCAAAACTTATGACAAATGCTAATACAATACTACTAAGATGTGCTGCAGAGATATGTAATGTCTCCAGATCTACATCAGCACCCCATTGCCGCCCCCTGAACAATGAACATGTTATTACACATTTAGAAGAAATTAGAGAATTTCCCTTTGGGACATACATGTGAACATATTAGATATGCAGATGATACTGTTTTGACTGCAGACAACGAACACAATATGCAACATTTTGTAGATGCGTTTATTGTGCACAGTGAACAACTAGGATTATAATTAAATTGTAAGAAGACACAGCTTATGTTCGTTTCTACGAAGAGAGAAATGTCAGAATGTAACATACTGTCAAATAGTAATATTTATAACAGGATCGGGACGCAGAGGTGTTTCCAAGGCACCAAGACCGGGTTATACACTGGCCAAGACCTACTAACGCGTCCTCGTCAAGCGTCCTGGGCAGCAGGTTCCTTCGGGGTCCTGGCTTAAATCAAGAGGATCACCGATTCCTCCGAAGTCGGAGAGTGTCTGTCTGTATGGCGAGAAACCACCAGTCTGCACACCAATAAGCCAGACATGGGACAACGGATACTCACGCACACCTCAGGTCCTGTATGACATCACACTGATGTTGGACAACAGGATGCCTTCATCCGACATACAGGACTTCGCGTTGGAGCTCAAGCCAACGAACACAAGCAAGCATAACAGGATCCAAGGAGATAGATTCTCTGTTACGAACATAGCATGGTGTTTTAGGCTCATATCATTCACTCTTTCTGGATAACCACATATACAATGAGCGATATAATAAAACGCAGACAATCACACGCACAATGATCAGAATAGAATCTAGATATGAATACATTTTCTACGCACTCACTGCATTCATGGAAACCGGGCTAAATGTCTAACAAAATAATGATTAATTAGAATTTTTAAAAATTTTACCACTTATGAGTGGAGTTTTCAATAGTCTATCGGTAAAGTTCCTGAAGAGGATGGCACATGGGAATGATGATATGAAGACATTAAGCAGATCAGATAGTAACTGATTTCTTCACAGCATTCATAAGCACGGTAATGGGTACAACTATCTCAGAACTGTTATAATATATTATGGGATGTGCCTTGAAGAGAGTACGACAAAAATAACAATGACAATGGTAACCTTTTGCAATATGGAATGCATAGTGACCAATAGAAATATGTCAAATGCAATAAGAAAAAGATTGTTGAAGTGCTACAATTAGAACCTGTATGTTTGAATGGGCAGACTGCCACGGAAAGACAGAATATCTAATGAACATGACCTATAAATATCAAAAAATAAATATCGTAAACTAATCTGAGAAATTAGACGCCAACAGTTCAGCTTTTCTTCCACTCTACGAGAAAAGATCATATAAAGAACTTTGTTACAACTTGCTAGTTTGAAGGGCAAAGAACAATGGGAAAGCATAGTGGAAAATATCTATTTAGCTTGGGCACATGTTATGGACGTGACTCTGGTGATCGTAAGAGATAACGAAACATGAAGCCCACGTTTATCGGCATGGTATATGATCATGATGATGATCCTGAGACACCTTAGCATTGATCACCATCCCTGAAGTATAATAGTGGAGGAAGGCAAACACAGGAAATACAACCCGAAAGTACAGACTTAAGATAATGTGATGTAATTGTCAATACTCACCAATGTTATTCTGTGCTGCCAGATTTTCTCATCGCCATATAAATATTGCAACTCATTTCAATCATTGTAATGTTTTATAGATAGACAAGTAGAAATATATAAAATGGGAAATCATAGCATCAAGGGACATAAATAACAGTTATGATATTAAGCAACAAGGGAGTCAAAATAGAAACATATTTTATTGGAGTACAAATGAAGGCTGTGTAACGAAAATAGTCAGTTCGAAGACAGGATAGCATCATAACTAAGAAAGTAGCCTGCGTTCATGAACCAAAGCCACTAAAGTAAATTTAAAAAAATAGTGATCTTATATTTTATGTATGCGACTTCACGTGGTAGATAATATATCAAACAAAGTGCAGTCTACATATGGGTTAATATGTCCAGTTCAATATCCGTTCACTTGCAGTAATAAAATATAGCTGAATGTCAATATTTTTGGCAGGCACATATACATGTGCCTACTGATGAAAATATGGTCATAGAGAAGTTTAATGGCGCGAAGAAACAGATGGTATCGATGTTCGTCTTGTGTACACAAGTGGTTACGGCAGGCGCTGATTTAGCCCTGCAATTACGTTTGATCCTCGCAAAGACAAGTCGCCGTTTGAGGTGTTCAGCTGGAATGACTCTCAGTCGCCAAACATTTAACATGTTTTACCTAAGTTTTCTTTCTAATACGGTAACAAGCCGCATCTGTGTCGTAAACCTTATTTTGTCTGTGCATCACTGTCCACTGTATGGTATGTAGGGAGGTTCAGAGAAAGATCCTCCTATAATGGCAACTGTGTATGTAGAGTAAGCATACAACAGAGGTAACTACGATATGTTGTGATGCATATGGTCTTGGATATGGTGTAGGTCTGCAGGTAGATCGTGAACTAAATTACACTGCCCTATACAGACGACATGTTCTTCTTCGTGGGGTTCTTGGAACTGAGCAACACATTATTGCACCAGGGACCACAATGTTAATGTACAATTGTGTCGGTGCCTTTCAACGCCTACCCATGTGAAGCAGAAGCAATTGGCACCCACACTATTTTCTTTGAAGACAATAGTCCTGGCTGACGAACCATCTGTGGGTATGTGAATAGAAAGCAGCATCACAATATGTAGGTGTGAGTGCACGAAGGAATAAGTGACCATCATCAGCATCATCATGTGTCCTGCCAACTGTCGTAGCCGTTCATGTCTCTCCACAGATATCGTTCCTGATGTTCTGGATCAACTCTGCTGAAAATATTCCCCCATGCCACCGCTGTCACAGTTCACTTAAATGATACTTAAGACTTAAGAGAAGCAGATCTGGAATGGCAGAAGCTGACAAAACAAATCGTCATGTGTGAGTAAAGGCAGGTGACCTCGTGGAGAACATTGGCTCGTGGTATTTTAAAAGTTCGTTACATAGAGTTACAGTTACATCGGGTGAAGTGTGTCGAGAATAGGCAGCGAGTGTGACATTAGTGTCAGTGTAGCGGCTGACAGTAGACAACTTACAGACGGCGATGCAATCACATACATTGATGGGTGTAGAGTTAAGTGAGCAGTGAGTGGGTGTTTGAAGATATCTTAATTTCTCATTATATCCGTCGGATCAACTCTTCTGTCCATTGTGGAATCGTTCCACACAGGCATGAAGGGTATAATCAAGTTTGATGGTGCAACTTCTGAAGAATTTGAAATCAAGAATGGAGTTAAGCAAGGTTGTGTACTAGCTCCCACCTTCTTTGGAATATACTTTTCACTTCTACTGAAATATGCATTTCATGATCAGGATAGTGGTATATACATTCACTCACGCTCAGATGGCGGCCTCTACAATGCTCAGAGATTGAAGGCTAAGACCAAAATTAGGAGGGTACTGATCAGAGAGTTGCTTTTTGCAGATGATGCTGCAGTTACGACCCACTCTGAGGAAGAATTGCAATGTCTACTATCTGCATTCTCCAATGCTTGTTCTGAATTTGGTTTAACAATTAGCAAAAAGAAGACACAGATTATGTCACAAGGTGCACATGGGGTACCATCAATCTTTATTGACGACGCCGAACTAGAGATAGTAGACCATTTTACATATCTAGGATCAGTGGTAAATAGCAAATTATCCCTAGATCAGGAAATCAACATCCGGATTGGTAAGGCAGCAACAACAATGAACAGGTTAAGAAAAAGAGTCTGGGAGAACAGGAAGCTTACTGCCAAAGCAAAAGTCCTTGTCTATCAAGCCTGTGTCCTTAGTACTCTTCTCTATGGCAGTGAAACCTGGACAACTTACTCACACCAAGAGAACAACTTAAACAGCTTTCATATGCGGTGTCTGCGAAGAATTCTTGGTATTAAGTGGCAAGAGAAAATCACAAATACTGAAGTATTGGAAAGATCAGGTTGTGTGACAGTTTATTCCATGCTCAGTCTTCGTAGACTTAGATGGATAGGACATCTTAGGAGGATGGATGATGGTAGAATACCAAAGGATATCTTTTTTGGTGAATTACAGATGGGTAAGAGATCTCAGGGTCGGCCTCTACTACGATACAAAGATGTGTGTAAGCGGGACATGATTGATACAGGCATTGATAATGCACATTGGGAGCAAGTCGCCGCTGAACGTGTTGCATGGAGGGCAAATATCAGAAATGGAATAAAGTCAAAGGAGGAAATTATTGCAGAAAAGTCACACACCAAGCGTTTGAGACGTAAGATGGTGCATGATGGTGGAAATGACCACGTGTTCACATGCACCCACTGTGAACGGACATTTACAGCGCAAATTGGCCTTATCAGTCACACTCGCTACCGCCATAGTTAAAAGTTATTATGCCTTTTTAAAGCACAAACTATCGTCTGTCAAGACGGCAAGGTGCCAATGGAATATATATATATATATATATATATATATATATATATATATATATATATATATCATACACCTGCAAATGTGCTAGACAAACTATGTTTTTATGCAAACAAGCATAACAATACTGCAATTAAATTTTCATTTTCCCATTATATGTACCCTGTTTGTCGCATGATTGCGCACTCCGTCTTGTTCACTGCTGCACATCACAATTTCAAAACACACTTCTCACTAAGGGTTTGCACTAGAGAGAATTGGGATGCTAGGAATGTGGCGTCAACCGTATTAATAGCTGTGACACCCAATGATGGACAGATCATGTGGTCTAGGCCCGTTCTGTCCATTGGTTAACCTAGAATAATCGCGTCGCCCGCGAAATATTTTGGGGCCAGCGACGCTAAAATTCGGGACTTGCAGAGCGACCGGCAAAGCATCCAGATGTGGTTAGGGTCTCTGTATGTCCCTCATCCTGATTCAGAAGGAAAGCTTCAGACGAAATTATGCCTGAGTTTGTTTGTTTCTGAGTCAGGTAAGGATGGCGGTGTTCGCAGATTGTCATGATCCAGAGTTGCAGATCATTGTCCAATAATGTACCATGGGACTGCAAATCATGAGCTGCTCAGTAAGATCTGTTGTCAGGAGTGGATCTGATCAAAAGTCTTCTTTGAGCTTTGCTTCCTGGAGAAGTGACAACGTAAGTGATTTGGGGAGACTTTCTAAGATCATTAGGATCAGTTTTATCATTCACAAAAGACTTGAAAATTTTTAATATCATGGCTGAAGTCTGATAGACAATTTTATAAGGAAAGACTGTGTCATATAGTTAGGCATTCCAGAAAGTTCTCCGGGATATGTGTAGACTGTTTAATTCCAAGTTTCACTTAATAACTCAACTGAAAGTTCACAAACAGAACATTTGTGTAGTGCAGAGACTTTGTTAGGAAATCAGAAGGGTGGTACAGTGATGAAATGCCAGAACTGCCATGAGATCTTCCAGGAGTTCTAATCTCCATTGTGTCTTAGAACATTATTCTGGACCCAAATTGGTTTATTTCATATGTCATAATGCATCACTGGTTTACTTCCACAAGTTTTTTTTTTTACTTTGATTAATAAACCAAAATTAACTGTTTCTGCATTTTTCTGTCAGTCCATTGTGGTGTGACAAAACTTTTCATTATTATCTATGTGTTTAGTTAATGTAACTACTTCACATAAAGGTAGTATCTGGAACTACAGGTGACTGGGTAAATACTAATAGACAGCTAAATTCTGTTCTATTGTAATCTCCCAGGTTCCAGTTTACTCAGAAAAGGGAACTTTAAATTTTATTAATTCCTGTGACCATTTCATCTAAAAGGGAAAATGATCATAGGTGGGGGACTCTCGAGCTAACTAAGTTTCTCATTTCGGGAAGGAAGATTTTGGAGGGAATAATTAATTTTCCTGGGAAAACCCCTAGATTTCCAGAGCTATTATGGGTCACTTTGGCTTCCAAGAACCCATCCCCTCCAAATGAAATCAGTCCCATCCTCATAGCTTTACTTCATTGTGGGGTAAGTCAGAGTGGGTACTGCTTCCAACTCCCAACATGTCACACTGTTCAACCTCAAAAGAGAAGTTATAAGTAGGGACTATCCCAGCCTCAGATTAATAATCGTGTGACCAAATGAACCACATTTTAAAAATTAATTTGAAAGGCATTGTTGCCTGAATCTCTCTGCCACCTGTTTCTCGGGGCATTACAGTAGTTCGACGACTATACAGGGTGTCCAGTCCGTATAGTCTGGATACATGGGTAAAATGAAACTTGTTTTATTCAAATAACGTCTTCAAAATCATTTCCATCATTTGTAATTTAAAAGTTGATGCTTTTCACAAAATTTTCGTGAACTCGAAACAATAAATCCACATTGTCTTAAATTTGGGTACATTCACTCCCTATTTGTTGAGTCAATATCCAATATTTCTGTGTATCCAGACTTTACGGAAACACTGTACTTGATATTATAATGTACCAGCCAAATATTTTTATTACAACGGGCAACACATAAAAGTAAATAGATATTGCATATATTATATAATCCCGTCTGTAAAGTTCCGTGATAAATTATCGGCTCATCAAAATAAAAGCCTGGAAATCTGAGACATTGCAAGTATTTAAATTTAATTTAGCAGCTTGTCATCAAAAGGAAAGTATTATTCATTATAAACCACACAGCGCTAGCTGTAAACTAATCAATTTCATTACAAAACTGTTATGTAAATATTATAATATATTAGTATCTTTGTGCCCCTTGGTGGTAAAAACATGGATTCAATTTATGTCCCTTCAAATGGCATTTACTATTATATATGTGTCCCCTTGTTTACGTATGCAAATGATGATATACCATAATCATCGAAATGCAAAGCAGAACGAGGGTAGCACACAGAATGCAAGAAAATACCAAATGACTAATAGAAATTACTGCACATTATTTCAATCCGGTACTGTATGCGTGGTTACATTGTACACGACATTTTATGTAGCTTTGTGTATTCTTTGGAGTAAATGACTACTTGTAGTTAATTCCTATTCCAGTTCCAGTTTTGAGAAAACAAATTATGCGGCACGAATGATGGTCAGTACCATGGTGCAGTCAGATACCACTTACAGCTATAGACAGACATACTGCCTGAGAGGAACATGAACATATACAGACATATACTACTAGAGAGCGACATACAAATATACAGAGAAATACTACTAGAGCGCGACATAAAACTATACAGAGAAATACTGCTAGAGAGTGACATACAACTTTACAGAGAAATACTACTAGAGACCGATATACATCTACTCAGAGAAATACTGCTAGAGAGCGACATACAACTTTAATGAGAAATACTGTTAGAGAGCGATATACAACTACTCAGAGAAATACTGCTAGAGAGCGACATACAACTTTACAGAGAAATACTGCTAGAGAGTGACATACAACTATACAGAGAAATACTGCTAGAGAGTGACATACAACTATACAGAGAAATACTGCTAGAGAGTGACATACAACTATACAGAGAAATACTACTAGAGACTGATATACAACTACTCAGAGAAATACTGCTAGAGAGCGACATACAACTATACAGAGAAATACTGCTAGAGCTCGACATACAACTATACAGAGAAATACTTCTAGAGCTCGACATACAACTATACAGAGAAATACTACTAGAGCTCGACATACAACTATACAGAGAAATACTGCTAGAGCTCGACATACAACTATACAGAGAAATACTACTAGAGCTCGACATACAACTATACAGAGAAATACTGCTAGAGCTCGACATACAACTATACAGAGAAATACTGCTAGAGCTCGACATACAACTATACAGAGAAATACTACTAGAGCTCGACATACAACTATATAGAGAAATACTGCTAGAGAGTGACATACAACTATACAGAGAAATACTGCTAGAGACCGATATACAACTTCTCAGAGAAATACTGCTAGAGAGCGACATACAACTATACAGAGAAATACTGCTAGAGAGTGACATACAACTATACAGAGAAATACTGCTAGAGAGTGACATACAAATATACAGAGAAATACTACTAGAGCTCGACATACAACTATACAGAGAAATAGTGCTAGAGACCGATATACAACTACTCAGAGAAATACTGCTAGAGAGCGACATACAACTATACAGAGAAATACTGCTAGAGAGTGACATACAATTATACAGAGAAATAGTGCTAGAGACCGATATACAACTACTCAGAGAAATACTGCTAGAGAGCGACAAACAACTATACAGAGAAATACTGCTAGAGAGCGACATACAGCTATAGGGAGAAGTACTGCTAGAGAGCGACATATACCAAAACAGAGAAAATATGCAGGGGGATACTGCTAGAGATCGACATACACCTATAGAGATGTACTCGGCTCGCGATGGTGTTGGATGGAACTCTGCCAGAGGTCGCGGACTGTCTGATCGGTCTGGAACTCTGGGAGTCGTTCCGACCCCAGTATAAAACCACATGCGCAGATGGAACCGGCCTTTTCTGTAGTCCAACACAAAGTGACGAGGCGCCAATGCCTATAGTAAACTTATTTAGTAAGATCCTAAAAGGTTTTGCAGTGGTATGTAACCGTAATTAATTTGTTATGTACTATATATATATATATAAATATTTGGTATTGTTTATTGATTGTTTAATATTGTTTTTTCTTCCATACTTTACGATTCCGTACTTCTCACTTATGTGCTTATTAAATGTAGCTTCTATGTTTAATTTTACTGTTCATAGTGGGGGGGGGGGGGGATTTATAGGGAGGAAATACGAAAGAGGTGGGGGGGGGGGAAGAGAGAATGACATTCTGAACATATGGTGAAGTGGTGCATAGGCCAAAAAAGGTTGAGAACCACTGCCCTAGAGGATAAAGCGACACTCTGAGGCCCCCGAGTTTCCCAGTTTTTACTGAGAGCTCTTAGTCCCACTATGAGCCTTTGCCGACAGTGGTCCACCAGGCCCACAGCTACTGTGAGGAGTTGTGAGGTTTGATTGATCACCTCACCCTTGACCAGACCAAGAGCAGTACTGGGGGAAATAGAGTGGGGGGGGGGGGGGGGGGTGTTGATCTAACCAAAAGGCAGAGTATTATGTTTTTTTTTAACTTTTTTTTTACTGAGGCACATGTTCAAGTGCGTACTAAAAATATTACAAATCATCTCATTATAAATAATCGACTAAACTGCGATTACAATCATGTATTATCCCGTTTGTAATCAGCACTTCCTTTGAGATATCATATGCCCCTTGTAGTGACATACTGTAAACCTAGGATAGCGCAATTACTTAAGTTTATTTTGGCAGTTTTTGATCAAAACGTCGATATTCTATTTTAGAAATCATGCTATTCTTTCTTCAGTCTAACTATTTGCATTACGCAGCTTTCATTTATGATGCAATAACTGGGTGTTTATTGTCTCCCCTGTTGCTTAAAAATATACTTTGATTTTGTGTGCCTTTACTATACTATTATACAAATATCTATATTTTTTACATATGAAACATTACACTGATATAAACAAGTCGCAGTATTCATAATGCAATGAGGACATCGGTTATGCTAAGAAGTAATCCTCCTTTGCTATATATTTAATTGTCCTTCATTAGCAATATTTGGCTCAGTATATCTAGAGTTAGTTTTCTCAAATCAAACAATTTGAACTCCGTAACATAGGCTAACTGTTAGAATGGTGATATCCTACACTGACAGAATGCCTAAATTTCAAGTCGATGTTTATTTCAGGCAGTATCCCATGATTTTATGACATGCCGGCCATCAACATGATGCAACCATCCGCATTCCGTCATAACTGCTCACGCTGCCCTACTTAACATGACTACAATTCAAGTCAAACATGTGGCTTGCCCTATCACATATACCGACAGTGTTTACAGTTCATAGAAACTAATTACTCACGCCAGTAACTTGGGGTATTGTTTACTCTGTGACCTTTCGGTGATTCTTCCACTTAGACATCGGCCCATCCAATCTTATTTCATTCTTCGGCTTTTGATTTATGTTTTGTGCCAAATCGATTTCCGTCCTCAATACATCTTTGATTCTTCCTACATTCTTCCTTTCATTAGATTCCCTGGATGGTAAACCATTTTCTCAGTTCGCTTCTTAAAGATCTTGTCCTGCTGATAACTCCGTGCCGTCCTTCCTTCATGGCTGTTGTTCGCCGTCTGTTTCTTTCTGACGTGTCGTTTCCATATTTATCCGTGTGCGTTCATTGTCCGCGCCGGACTTACTATACTTTCAGATCTTTCCAATCTTTCTTGTTGGTTTGCGCCGCATACTACTCAAGGTGCCTAGTGAAAATGACTGCACATTATTTTAAGTATCTACTGTGTGCTTGTGTTTCCTGCATCTGCCTTTCTCCAACAATATGCTGCATGGCTGGTGATCGATGCCGTGGTGCCTCAGGATAATCATCATGAACAAATGTCATGCCAATAAACATGCTTCATGTTTCGTCATTCAGTACGATCACCAGAGTCATGGATCAGCATTGTGTTTGTGTCTCAACTATGCTGCGTGGTCATCCATATATTGTCTTCATTGCATTTCCCTTGTTCTTTTCCGCTGAGACTTGCCAGTTGTAACCAAGTTCTTTAGTTTATTTCTTTTTGTAGAGTGTCCAATAATGTGGACTGCTGATGTATAATTCTACTTATTACTTAAAGGTGTTTGTAATTGTTTCTTTTAGAACTTGATCATTGGTTTTCTCTCTGTTCATTGTATTCTTTTCCTTTTCCTCAGAAACCAAGCTTAAATGCATGTCCTATCCAGCGCCAGAGACTGTTTCTCTGAGTTAATTCTCTCCATGAACCTCACATTGTTCATGCTGTCATACAACACCAGTCATTCTATGTTGCACACGCACGCATTAATGAATGTTTGCAATGCATGTATGATTGTTTCAGCACTGCTCCGTGTTTGTGATACGTATAGTAGACTAGATTTAACGTTAGAATTAAATATTATATGTTTGGTTGTTCTTCCAGTATTCGTTCTATTACGCTTACACCGAGAGAAGAGTTCGTGTGATGCAGTCAACAGTGTTTGTGGGGCTTCTCTTTTATCTCATGCAGTGTTACAGCGATGATCTGCCCTTGTTGGTCAAGAGAATGATAGTCGTCGTTGTTCTGGTTCTGTTCTTTTCTGGTAGTCCAGATAATTCTTTTCTTTTTTTTTTCTTTCTGATATATGTTTATTTTATTCATAGTTCGTTGCCTTCCTCTTTACATCCTTTACATGTCTTGTCAAGTTTCTCCGCCTTCTTATTTCCAGGTACATCACAGTGATACGGTATCCAATGAATCATTCGTTCGTTTTCTAGCAACTTCTTTGCTAAGTTTACGTCTCAAATATGAGAGTCTGCCACCCTTGAAGGTCTACAGCACAGATAGAACATGTGTGAAAGAGGGCCGGCTGGTGACAGTCAGAGCTAGTAGCATTAATCATTGTTGGTTGCAGCCTGCTCTAGGATTGTTATCTCTGCTGCATAGCGGATCAGAATTTACCCGTGGGTATATAACTTATTTTATTGCTAGCGTCTTGATATGATATATAGACTCCTGAACTGCTATGTTTATCCATCTATAAATGCTTGCATTCATGACTTTTGAGAACAGCTATCCTTGAACATACTTATGGTAGCAGTTATTTTGGGAGGTCATTGAACTCAATCTCTATAGGATTGTCACTGATGGAGATGTTAATATATAGGGCGTGGCCACCTTGCTCTCAGTTTACAGGGTATACTATGGGTTTAAGTGATACTGGTTTTGTAGGTAGTTCTTATTGATTGTGTCGATTCAGTCTCTTATCCTGATGAATGAAGCTACCTTTTTTGAGACGACTCATTGTTAGATCATCTATGCTTCTCATCCGTTGGTGTATTTGCGTACTGTTCTACCACTTTAATACAAACATGTAAGTATGAGACCAAACACTACAGACAAATGCATTCTACTATAAAACATTAACAATGAGTGGTCCCTAACAAATAACCAGACATCTGCTCTCAAACTAGTCAATGTAATTAATTAGAGTTTACTAGCAATAAAAAATGTTCATGTATGATTACAGTTAGTTACATGTCACGGTCGCCAACATGGCGGTTAGGCATTGAACCGTTAAGCCCTGTGGCGTGTTTATGTTTGCAGCTACGGTTTGCAATCTCATTTTCCTCATGTTGGACTGGTAGTACATGGTTCCGTCGCCCTCCTATTGAGTAAGTGCGTGGGCGACACTGAGCTGTGACATTCGCGTGGAATGCTATTACATCTGTCTTGTACAGTGACCTGCATGTTCGGAACAATGGCTACCGGCTGTTGCTGAATTGCCTGATTTGCCTTTTCGGTGTACGAGTGCATGTTTCAGTAGACTCCTTGGAGTCGGCGCTGAAGCTACGGAGTTCGTGCTTTATACGATACTTTCGGTGGGTCGCCCTGCGGTAAAAGACCGAGCCATGTGAGAAACCCCGGGTCAATGAGGTCTTTCTGGTGACTGCCGAGTCCATCGATGATGAACTGTGGTTTTCGTGGATGAATTTTGTGTTGGCATTCTGGCGGCAGCATTATGCACAGTGTACCTGTGCGGGCTGTTAGATTGCCGAGACTCCTGTCCGTTCCACTTTTCACATTGGATAGTGGGGAGCATTTTGTGTGATATTCACTGGCACAGGAATGGAGCATAATGGGGACGATCCGCTGCCGTGAAGTTCGAATCACACCTAACTAACTAACTAACTAACTAACTAACTAACTAACTAACTAACTAAATAACTAACTAACTAACTAACCAACTAACTAACCAACTAAATAACCAACTAACTAACTAACTAACTAACTAACCTATTAACTAACTAACTAACTAACTAACATATCCTTTATAGGACAAGGTAATCAACTCATCATTTGCTTTTCTGCTAGTGGTGTAGTAGACACGGTTATGTTTAGTAGTTTGCATGAACCACCGATGAGAATACAATTGTGAAAAATCAACGCAAGACCGTCTGCTTCAAATCGCAAGCAGCTAAATGGTGTATGTGGAGTTGGGATTCGCGTTCGGTACCTCTTCACCATAGACTTAGGCATACGTAGGATAGCCGAAGTAATTGCAGAATTTAGCCAGATGAGGAATATGTTCATCTAATGACTGTATGGAATATAATTATTAAGAGTTATATTAAGCTAATCAGTATGTGTGAAAGCGAATCATAAGCAATAGGAAGACATAAAAGGAATCGACGTGAGGCTGCGAGGAATTGGTTTTATAGAAAGAATGATGATAACATAGAAAAAGTACGCATATATCTTCATAAATGTTAATTCGTGGTGGCATATGTAAAAGGAAAAAAACATACGCATTCACTCTTCTGTTTACTCCACACCCACCAATGCATATATTGTTACAAAGACACGAATGTCAAACCCGCCTTGCATTCTCGACACCCTCGGAAAAATAAAACTATAACTCTATGTAATGCTTCATTCAAAATACAATTAACCATTGTTCGCTCATACTTTATTGACCAATAAAAAGATATCAATTGAAATGAGAAAAAAATGTACTGAAGCGCTACATAGAACTTGTACTTTTGTATGGATATGAAGCGTGGACAATCAGCAGTGAAGCTGAAAAAAACATCTGATGACTGAGGGAATGTAGTTTCTGAGGAAAATTCAAAGAATACCATGGACCGACGGAAAACCAATGAACAAGTTCTTCAAGACACAAATGGAGATCGTAAACTGATTAGAGTCATTAGACATAGACAGTCAACATTTGCTGGGCATGTTGTGAGAAGAAATGAACTGGAGAACGCGGTGACAACTGGCAAGATCGAAGGGAAGAGAGCAAAGGAAAGGTCGAGAAGTAAATACCTAGATGGCTTGGCCACGTGGCATGGTTGAGACAGGAACACGGAGCTCATCCACGACTCTGGTGATCGAGAGAAATAGAAAAACATGACCGCCAACGCTTATCGGAATGGCACATGATGGATGGATGGATTGTTCTCCTCAAGTTATTCTGACAATTCCATACACCTGAGGTGTGTGTGTTCAGCGAGTGTCATTCAGGACCTGCTTCTATTCAACTGTTGTCCCATGGTACCATTTAAATGAACTGTGACAGTGGTGACATGGAGGTATATCATCAGCAGAGTAGATCCAGAACATCACGGACCGATATCTGTAGAGAGACAGGAACGGCTGCGCCAATTGGCAGGACACATGATGTTGCTAATGATAGCCACCTAATCCATCGTGCACTCAGACCAACATAACATGATGTTGCCATCTATTCACATACAGACATATGGTTCCTTATACTGGACTTTATGTTTTTGCTTACACAAATCACCTTGTTGGTGAAATGCTGCTAACTTACTTTGGTAGGCGTAGAAAAGCACCGTTAAAATTATATACATTTCCATGGTAGCCTCTGGTACAATAGTGTGCGGTTCATACTTCCGAGAAATCTTCGAAGAAGAACATATCGTTTGTACTATTTGGCAGATGCAATCTTGTTCACGATCTAGTTGCAGACCTACAACACATTAAGTGTATCAAAGCATCGTATTTACTCTATGTCATGCACACTCTACATACAAGGTTGCCATCATAGGCAACCATAGGCAGGACTTTATACACATTATGCATTGGACTGTGGTGAGCAGGTCCAGTAAGCTGTAAGACAAGAATCCGTTTCGTCACCTAATTCTCGTATTAGAAAACAAACAAACAACCAAACAAAAACAAGAACAAAAAAGCTAAGGTAAGACATGTTATATGTGTGGCGACTGAGAATCATTGCATCTGAATACCTGAATCTCTGGCTTGTCATTACTAGAATTAAATGTAACTGGAGCGTTTTATCAAATATCAGCAACTGCCGTAATCCACTTGTGAGTTAAAGATAACATCCATATCATATGTTTCTTCATGCCATTAACTTCCATGTATCACTAGAACTTTACAAGCTGATTACTTTTTCCGTGAGAATCGCTCAATTTCGTATCGTCCTCCATTCCCTGAATTCAGTCTCCGTGACGGCCCCCATGATTGCCAGAGTGTTACTAGGGGTTATGTTGTATGCACCCTGACAACTTAAGAATGCACACGCCCAACAGCACAAAGGATAGCAGTTCCAAATGCCGACCGAACGAATAAATGACTTTATTCATAGCACTATTAATTCATAATACATTAGAACAATTCATCAACTTACAGTTTGTACTGAGTCATTACCGGGCCCTCAATTCAGTGAGCGACACGGCTCCCCCAGTTTTCTGCACTGCCGTGTGTTTACAAGCCTGATGTGTACCAGGCGTCGCTCTCGCGGTAACACAGATTCTACAACACTCTAACGCTGTCCATGCCGCCTTACTCGTAGGCTTTCCTCTTCACCTTTGAACACTCTCCATCTTCATCTGATACAGCTGGTCTTGTCAATTTCCACGATGTGAACCTCGCTGTGTTTCCCGGACCAACTGCCTTCTCCACTGTCCGCCCACTGTCTTCAAACCACATTACATGCCCTCAGTCCTGCCGCTCGATTGGCTACTATCTTTAGCCCGTTACCGGTGTCTTTTCCTTATAACTCTCCGTGATTATTTATCACTCTTAATGTCTCAACAATCTATGTTACTGTTACTCAGGTCTTAAGTAATCTGACTCATGGCACTCTACACTACGCATAGTTAACACAAACAGAAGGGCAGCTAGTGTCGGAGATGAGCACTTGTCCTGATATGTCAGTGATCACAGCTTGTACATGTTTTATGGTAGTTGTAATGTATTGAAATGATTTTATTGCAACTATGTAATACTTGTTTTGCTATCTGTATAGGCACAGTGTGTAGTGTGTTCTGTGCAGAATTCTACACAACATTCACAACAATACGTGTTCGTGGCTATGCGTATGGGAAATATGCATTCAATAGCGAGGCTGTCTTTCTGTCGGATATTCTCCCTACGGAATAAAATATATCTGGATTTGGTGTGGTGGAAGTGTTCCGCCTGGCTTGGATTTCAGGTGCAGTGGTTATGAGAGGTCTGTGCACTTCTGGTCTGGTCTATTGGTACTTGATGTGGTGGGATTATGTCGTGTAGCTTGAGTTTCAGGTGGAATAGCTGAAAGTGTCCTACGAGAACCTGTATTGGATTTATGTTGTGTCCGTTCTGGGTATTTGATATTTTTGACGAGCAAGCTGGTGCCCAATGCAGACAAGTGTAATTGATATGTATAACCACGCCTTTTGTGCACCAGCCTGTGAAGTGAAGAACGGTGTGTTGTTGATGGAGGAAAAGAAAATAGACGAGTTAGGAAAAATGGGACGTACCCTTTTAAGAGTGCCAGCAGTTGAGATAATGTGATTTATTGATTGTTCATGGTGTCGTTAATACCAGAGAAATTGAGAGATAGACTGACAGAGAGCGACAGAGAACGAAAGAGAAAGTAATAGAGAGGGAAAGAAAGAGATAGAGAGAGATATACAATTACAGAGTAATACATTAAATAACATAGAGACAAGGACACTAAATTAACATAGAAACACAGAGTGAGAGAGAGAGAGAGAGAGAGAGAGAGAGAGAGAGAGAGAGAGAAAGGGGGAGGGATAGAGAGAGATAGTGACAAAGAGCTAACAATGGCTTCATAGACTACAGGCTTTCGATAAGGTAAGAAATGTCGACTTGATAACAATGCCTCCAGATCTACAAATTGATGGGAAAGACATTAGACTTTTAAATAAAAACATATCGAAAACAACAAGCCGCCATAAAGGTTGATAATAAAGCAGTTCAATATCAGCCTATTAAGAGAGGTGTGTCGCAAGGATATGTATGTATTTACTGCAGACAACGAACACAATGTGCAACAATTAGTAGATGCGTTTATTGTACTCAGTAAATAACAAGGGTTATAATTAAATTGTAAGAAACAGAGATTATGTTCGGTCCTAAAGATAAATAAATGTAACAATGCAATATACGAGCAGATAGTAATATTCGTAAACGTGTGAAAAGATGCAACTATCCCGGAACAGGTATCTTATAGGATGTGCTTTGAAGAGACTAGAGCAATATTTGGTATGACAAGGGTAGCCTTTCGCAAGATTGGAAACATAATGGCAAATAGAAAGATATCAACTGCAACGAGAAAAAGATTGTTGAAGTGCTACATAGAACGTTTACTTTTGTATAGATGTAAAACGTGGACAATAAGCAGAGAAGCTGAAAACATATAATGGTAGGGGGTATCTGGTTTCCAGTCAGGTCTTAGTCAGATATGACTGAGCTACCGTATAACAGTAGACGGTACTACCTGGTTTCTGTTAGCGCCGAACGTTGGGCGGCGCTTACCAAACCCGACACCCCACATTGTGCCAACGGCTTCGGGCGGAAGAGCGCAATTGGGAGGGTACAAGCCTTACCCTGGTGCGAGGAAATGCAAGCTAAAGACAAAATTGTCATGGCAGGGCAGACCAGGCCCTAAGCCTTGGTTGGCGACTGATCTAGGATCGAAGCTCTGACAGGCGGACAGTTAGAGCATTGCTTTGCTGATCCGGCAGCTTCTGCAGCTTGTCTTGTTCCAGATGTATGGGTGTTACCTTTCCTCTGGAGTGAACTAGGCAGGCCGAGAGAGGGATCATGCTGCATGGGCAACACATGATCTCTATATTTTAGCCCAGGCTTTGTGCTATGGAGAGGCAATAACTCCATCCCTGGTCTTAACTGGTCTCGGAATCAAAGCGAGAGGCAACTGTTACGGGTTATAAGTCCTTGTCAGTTGGCGTAGACATGGGGCGCCACGCGTTGCCTCTGACGGTGGGAGACACCTATAGGTATCACTGATCAGCTACCGCCCGCCTCAAGCTGGGCAGCCCCCAGCCAATTGGGTGCTGATCCGCCACAGCCTGCCTGCTTCAATGGGTGCTTGGGGCTAGGACAAAATCTGAATCGCAGGCTGTAAAACCAATGCACCAGGTACAAACAAAAATAAAAATAGAAACCTCAAGCTACGGCTTGCAACCTGGAACGTGAGAACCATGTGTCCAGGATTTTCCACTGACTTGACCAATATTGACGATGTGAGAAAAACGGCTGTGATTGATGCCGAACTCAATCGTCTTAACATTGATATTGCTGGCCTGCAGGAGACTCGCCTCGCTGAGGAAGGGTCACTCAGGGAAAACAACTACACCTTTTTCTGGAAGGGTAGAGGGCAGGCAGAAAAAAGGCAACACGGTGTGGGCTTTGCAGTGAAGAATTCGCTACTGGGAATGATTGAAATTCCAGCAGGAGGAAATGAAAGACTATTGTCCCTGCGCTTGGCAACCTCTTGTGGGTTTGCCACCATTATTACTGCATATGCACCGACACTCGATTCCTCTGATGATGTGAAGGATTTGTTCTATGAGGAGTTAGACTCCGTGATCAAGGCAGTTCCAAAATATGACTACATTTATATGCTCGGTGATTTCAATGCTCGTGTGGGCAAGGACTCGAGTTCATGGCCAGTGTGCCTTGGAAAATACAACATCGGTCGCATGAATGAAAATGGGCAAAGGCTGCTGGAGCATTGCACCAGTAATGACCTATGTATTATAAACTCTTTTTTTTTAAACAAAAGAGATGCATAAGGTCACATGGAAACATCCAAGATCCGGCCATTGGCACCAGCTGGACTTCATCATCACACGGAGACAACATCTGAACCATATATCATTGACTCGTAGTTACCACAGTGCTGACTGTGATACGGATCATTCTTTGGTTGTTGCAAGGGTTAGACTGAGACCAAAGAGAATCTACACAGCTAAACACAAATCTAGCCCCAGGATTAATATTATTAACACTCATGATCCTGAAAAGTGCTTTCAGTTTCAACAGCAACTTGAAGACGCTTTCACTGATACACCAGAAAATTGTACAGTAAATAAAAAGTGGGGTCAAATTAAGGAAACTCTTTATAAAACTGCCGTACGGGTTTACGGCACTGTGGATCATAAGAGGCAGGACTGGTTTGCGGCCAACAGCGAGACTCTGCAGCCCTTGATTGATAAGAAGAAGAAAGCTCTCTTAAGAAACAAGGAAAGACCAACGCGTACCTCTGAGTGAGCTAAGGCAAGCTAGGAAGGATGTGCAAAAGGCTGCCAGGCAGTGTGCAAATGATTATTGGATCAAGTTATGTGAGTCCATTCAAATCGCAAGTGATAAGGGAGACATAAGAAGCATGTATGAAGGAATAAAGAAAGCCTGTGGTCCAGTGATCAAAAGAAGTGCACCATTGAAAACCTTGACTGGAGAAATCATCACTGACAAGAAACGGCAGATGGACAGATGGGTAGAGCACTATTTGGAGCTTTACTCAAGTGAGACCAAACTAGCGGATGATGCCCTTAACGCCATAGAGGCTCTACCAACTCTTGACCACCTGGACACACTTCCCACCATAACAGAAGTTAAGTGTGCTATAAATGAACTTGCATCTGGCAAGGCTCCAGGTAAGGATGGGATTCCAATAGAGGTTATCAGGAGTGGGCAAGACACACTCACTATACAGATCCACCAGCTAATAGAGCTATGCTGGCGTGAAGGACAAGTCCCACAGGATTTCAAAGATTCAAGCATCATAACACTGTACAAGAACAAGGGCGATCGGAGCGACTGCAACAACTATAGGGGTATCTCACTTCTGTGTATTGTTGGAAAAGTATTTGCCAGAATTGTTCTGCGCAGACTTCAAGTCCTAGGAGATCAAGTCTACCCCGAATCACAGTGTGGCTTTCGACAGAACCGGTCTACCACTGATATGATATTCTCATTGCGACAAATGCAAGAAAAATGCCGTGAACAGAATCAACCACTGTTTATTGCCTTCATCGACCTCACAAAGGCATTTGATTTGGTCAGTCGTGAGGGTCTGTTCAAGGCACTAAAGAAGATTGGCTGCCCACCAACTCTTCTGTCCATTGTGGAATCGTTCCACACAGGCATGAAGGGTATAATCAAGTTTGATGGTGCAACTTCTGAAGAATTTGAAATCAAGAGTGGAGTTAAGCAAGGTTGTGTACTAGCTCCCACCCTCTTTGGAATATACTTTTCACTTCTACTGAAATATGCATTTCGTGATCAGGATGGTGGTATATACATTCACTCACGCTCAGATGGCGGCCTCTACAATGCTCAGAGATTGAAGGCTAAGACCAAAATTAGGAGGGTACTGATCAGAGAGTTGCTTTTTGCAGATGATGCTGCAGTTACGACCCACTCTGAGGAAGAATTGCAATGTCTACTATCTGCATTCTCCAATGCTTGTTCTGAATTTGGTTTAACAATTAGCAAAAAGAAGACACAGATTATGTCACAAGGTGCACATGGGGTACCATCAATCTTTATTGACGACGCTGAACTAGAGATAGTAGACCATTTTACATAATTAGGATCAGTGGTTAATAGCAAATTATCCCTAGATCAGGAAATCAACATCCGGATTGGTAAGGCAGCAACAACAATGAACAGGTTAAGAAAAAGAGTCTGGGAGAACAGGAAGCTTACTGCCAAAACAAAAGTCCTTGTCTATCAAGCCTGTGTCCTTAGTACTCTTCTCTATGGCAGTGAAACCTGGACAACTTACTCACACCAAGAGAACAATTTAAACAGCTTTCATATGCGGTGTTTGCGAAGAATTCTTGGTATTAAGTGGCAAGACAAAATCACAAATACTGAAGTATTGGAAAGATCAGGTTGTGTGACAGTTTATTCCATGCTCAGTCTTCGTAGACTTAGATGGATAGGACATCTTAGGAGGATGGATGATGGTAGAATACCAAAGGATATCTTTTTTGGTGAATTACAGATGGGTAAGAGATCTCAGGGTCGGCCTCTACTACGATACAAAGATGTGTGTAAGCAGGGACATGATTGATACAGGCATTGATAATGCACATTGGGAGCAAGTCGCCGCTGAACGTGTTGAATGGAGGGCAAATATCAGAAATGGAATAAAGTCAAAGGAGAAAATTATTGCAGAAAAGTCACACACCAAGCGTTTGAGACGTAAGATGGTGCATGATGGTGGAAATGACCACGTGTTCAGATGCACCCACTGTGAACGGACATTTACAGCGCAAATTGGCCTTATCAGTCACACTCGCTACCGCCATAGTTAAAAGTTATTATGCCTTTTTAAAGCACACACTATCGTCTGTCAAGACGGCAAGGTGCCAATGAATGATCTGGTTTCTGACGAAAATGAAAATAATACCACGGAAAGACAGAAAACCCAGTGAGCAAGTCCTATAAGAACGAAAATAAAAATCGTAAACTAACTAGAACAATTAGCCGTCGGCAGTACAGATTCATTGACACTCTACCAGACGAAATACACTAAAGAACTTTGTTCTAAGGGAAAAGACCAAACGGAAGGTCGAAAAGAAAATATGTGATTGTACCCTTGCCTTCTATAAACACACATTATTCATCTCCTATTTCGGGTTGTATTTTCTTCTTAACACTTTGCATGATAATTCTCAGTAAAATCTTCGTGATGTGACTCATTATACTAATTGTTCGCTGTTGATCACATTCCAAGGCCCCTGATTTCTTCGGTATTGCAATAAATATAGAATTACATAATTCAGGAGGTATTTCTCCAGGATCGTATATTGCTTCAGCAGTCTGAAGATGTGGTCTATTCCATATTGATCAGTTCTATTGTGATGTTATCTGTACCCGAGGTCTTGTCAGTTTTCATCTGGTTAAGAACATTTTGAACTTCCATATCTAAAATTGATGGTCCTTCATTATTATTCCGTTGATCTTATTGTTCTTCTCTTGTATCATCATAAATGTCTCTCAAATAATCTAACCACACATGTACGATCTTACCTTTTTTCTATTATGAATTTGCCATCTTCGGTTTTTAGGCAACCCGTTGATGTGTGTGTTCTTTTGTTTGTGATGTCATTAATTGTTTTGTGCATTAATTTGGTATCCCGTGTGTTCTGTTGGTTTTCAATGTTCTTGCAATTCTCCTCAAGTCATGTTTCTTCTGCCTCTTTGCATCATCATCATCATCATCATCATCATCATCATCATCATCATCATCATCATCATCAAGTGCTGTGCCGGCTGGCGTAGGCATTCATGGCTCTCCACAGATCTCGGTCCCTGGTGTTCTGGATCAACTCTGCTGATGATATTCCCCAATGCCACCGTCTCAGTCCGTCCAGAATCATTTCTTTTGGTCTGCCTCTGCCTCTCTTCCCCTCGATCTTTCCAGTTGTCACGATGTTCTCTAATGCCTCTCTTCTCATCACATGACCTAAGAAATTGTTGTATATAGTGTTCTAGTTTCATTAGCCTCTTTCAGGCAATCGTTGTTAGTTACTCTGGCAGTCCAAGGAATTGACAACATTCGTCTTAAAAACACATCTCTGTTGCTTCTAAGTTCTTCCTAATTTATTCATTTTCAATCCAAGATTCGCTGCCATACAGCAAAACTGGTTCTATATGGCATTTTAGCACTCTCTTTCTTACATTCATTGATATCGACTTATTGCATAAGATACTCTTCATTTTCTGAAATGCTGTCTTTGCCTGCCCTATTCTGCTATTAATCTCTGTTGTACATCTTCCATCTGATGTTATAAGTGCCCCTAGGTATTTAAAATTATCCACTTGGTTGATAAACTTGCGACTGGCCTAACAAGCCGGCAAGGGATCTTCATACTGCTCGTAGAAAAACTAAGAAGTATAAACGAGCTGAATATGAAGCCCATAATCGGGCACTCTCACGATGTTTATACTTCTTCTCGACACCGCGAGGTACAAGAGGGTCATGATGAGATGAGATGAGATGAGACTGAACAACCACTGAATGTACAAATAAACAAATCAATGGAGGAGCTGAATTAATCAATGAATGAATCAATGAACGACTGAATGAATGAATGAATGAATGAATGAATGAATGAATGAATGAATGCATAAATGAATGCAGGACTGAATGAATCAATGAAGGAATGACTCACTCGATGAAGGACTAATTAAATCAATGAAGGAATACATAAATCAATGAGGGACTGAATCCATCAAAGAAGGAATAAATAAATCAATGAAGGATTGCATCAATTAAAGAGGGACTGAATGAATCAATAAAGGAATGAATTAAACAATGAAGGATTGAATGCATTAATGAAGGAATAAATCAACCAATGAAGGATTGCATGAATCAATGAACCATTGAAGGAATCAATGAAAGAATGAATCAATCAATGAATGACTGAATGAATCAATGAAAGAATGAATTATTCAATGAAAAAATGAACTATTCAATCCAGAAAGACATAAATCAATGAAGGATTGGATGAATAACTAAATCAATGAATTTCTAATTGAATCAATGCAGAAATGAATAAATCAATGACGGTTTGAATCAATCAATGAAAGACTGAATGGATCAATGAAGGACTGAATCGATCATTAGGGACTGAATGAATCAATAACGGAATGAATCAACCAATGAAGGACTGAATAAATCAATGAAATATTGAATCATCCAATGCAGGAATAAATCAATAAATGAGGGACTGAATGAATCAATGCAGGAATGAATGAATCATTAAAGGATTGAATCAATCAATAAAGGGAAATATCAATCAATGAAGGACTGAATTAATCAAATTAAGAACTGAATGAATCAACAAAGGAATGAATCAATCAGTTAAGGAATGAATCAAGCAATGCAGAACTGAATGAATCATTAAATGTATGAATCAATCAATGAAGGCCTGCATGAATCGATGAAAGAATGAATCAATCAATGAAGGACTGATTAAATCAATGCAGAAATGAATGAACCAATGAAGGAATGAATGAATAAATGAAGGGATGGACCAAACAGTAAAGAACTGAGTCAACAATGAAGGGTATAATCAATCAAAGAAGGGCTGAATCAGTCAATGGAGGACTGAATGAATTAATGAAGGATTGAATGAATTAGTAAAGGTCTAAATAGATCAGTTGGGGAATACGTGAATCAGTGATGGCCTGCCTCCATAAATAAAGGAATTAATGAATCAATGAAATGCTGAATCAGTCAATGAATGACTGAATGAATAAATGAAAAGCATTATGAATAAGTGAAGACATAAATCAATCAATGAAAGACTTAATCGATCAATGCATGAATGAATCCATAATTGAAGGAACAAATGAATCAATGAATGAATGAATAAATGCATTAAGGACTGAAACAATCAACACAGGACTGAATCAATCAATGAAGGACTGCATGAATCAATGAAGGAATGAATCTATCAATGGATGACTGAATATATCACCGAAGGACTAAATGAATCAATGAATGACTGAATCAATGAATGAATCAATCAATCAATCAATGAAGGAATGAATGAATCAATGAATGACTGAATGCATCAATGAAGGAATGAGTAAATCAATGAAGGAATGAATGTGTCAATGAAGGAATGAATGACCTATTGAAGGACTGAATGAATCAATGACGGAATGAACCAGTCAATGAAGGACTGAATGAATCAATGAAGGGGTGGGTGAATCAATGAAGGAGAGATGAATGAATCAATTAAGGGAGAATCAATCAATGATACAATTAATGAATATAAAGACGGCTTTAAATTTGAGGCTGAAGTTTATTTAATTCAATAAATAAAGATAATCACAAAAGCTGTGTGTGGTAACATAAAGGGAAACACTTGTAGAACATAAACTCATCAACGCTCTACTGACTACATCTCACATATACTACTATTCATATCTACAAGGTCTAGTCAATAGAGATTGCAATCGCCGTTGTATCTTCACCATCTCTGCCAGCGAGATTGCATGCATGACCAGAATACCTCGTTCTTTGTCACTAGTCGCATGCATAGCTGACAGTGCCATTGCTGAAAGCCCTACAGCGGCAGTATGTGTGGAGGTGACCATCTATTTTCCAGGTTAATCCAGTGCTGCCTGGCTCGTGACAGTCACCGTAGTAGTCCGGACAACCTGCCAGAATAAATCAGGTAGTAACATGTTAATTTGTTTAACTCAACCCGAGCGAGAAGCAGTAGATGAGTGACTACAGTGCGTTTTCAAATGTCTGCCACTGTATAAAAATCCATAACTCAGTAACCAACTAAGTGAAAATGATGAGATGTAACATAAAACCTTATCATTATGTACACGAAACAAAAACATGTTTGGAGATTGTGCAGCAGATCTCAATGTTTGTTTATATATTGTGTATAATTTACGGATCGTAGATGAAGTGCTTATTATGAAATGTATTCCATCTTTACATGGAAACGGCAGTGTTCAATAAAGAATATTCTCGGGGTGCACGAGATTGTTATTATAAGACGCCCATCACAATGTGGAACGGAAGCGTTCAGAGGTTGCTAACTGAATTTACGTGCATTACTGTAAAATAAGTTTACTAGCGTGTGAATTCAACACATTTTCGCCAAAACACAAAGAAATTTCGCCGCTTCCAATAATTTCAGTTGTTTAAGGACCCATCAAAGAGATATTCGTAGGGTGGGAGTAAATATAAGACGGCATAACACATTTCATAACGATGCAACAGATACTATGAAAACAGGGAACGTGAATGAGGGAAAACATTTGTGAACGCACTATACAAGGTGTTGCTAACGCTACCGTTTCAGTAGCCACGTGTTCGAAACCAGTACGAAGCAAACATGTCCTATCCATTGCCTGCTCGTCTGTAGTAAATTCTGAGTAAAATTAGGACCAGGAAAGTTATTGTGTGGGGAAATCAGACCGTCGGATAGTTACCACATTATCCACAATTTTTGAGTTTCGAGTTTTATAAAAATACTGATCTGCACCACGTATCCAAGAGGTATCATGGCGTTCCTAGGCGACTTGTTTGTATACACTTAAAGTACATGTCCATTTACAGAGAAAGTGTACATTCATATAACGTATACATTCAGGTAACGTATACATTCATAAATAGTGAAAGTGTAACAGAGTTAGGAATAGGAAGAAGGGGCAACGAGGTGTGCATAGTCAATAGGGAAGTAGGGCACTGTCAAGCACCATAACATAGGGTAGTTAGGATGGGTCGTCCGATGACGAGGATCGTAGAAACAAGGTCAGTTGTGAACGACCCATCCTTCGATATGGACGTATGATTTAACTGGGCAACATCTCGCTTGATTGATGGTTTGTTATAACCTATCTCTGTTGATTAGGAATAAAGTAATATGAAGAAAGAACTGTCTTGGAGTTATTGCCAGTTTACCTTTACTTCGCTGTACTGTTACAAAAGCACACATTCATATGCAGTGACAGTACACATTCATAAACAGTGAATGTGCACATTCATATACAGTGAAAGTACACCTTCATATACAGTGAAAGAACACATTCATATACAGTGAGAGTACACATTCATATACAGTGAAAGTACACATACATATACAGTGAAAGTATAAGTTCACATACAATGAAAGTACACATTAATAAACACTGAAAGTACACGTTCATAGACATTGAAATGCAAGTTCATAAAAAGTGACCTTTGATATTCATATATAGAGAATGTACACATTCATATACAATGAAAGCAAAAGTTCATACACAATGCAAGTAAACATTCATATACAGTTAAAAGTACACATTCATACACAATGAAAGTACACGTTCATAAACAGTGAAAGTACACATTCATATACATTAAAAGTAAACGTTCACGCACAGTTAAAGTAAACATTCATATACAGTGAAAATGCACGTTCACATACAGTGGAAGTACACGTTCAGATACAGTGAAAATGCACCTTCATATACAGTGAACGTACACGTTTATATACAGTTAAAGTGTACCTTTATATACAGTGGAAGTACGCGTACTGATACAGAGAAAGTGCACGTTCATATACAGTGAAAGTACTCGTTCATAAACTGTGAAAGTACATGTGTATAAGTAGTGTAATTACTTGTTCTTATGCAGTTGCAGTACACTTTAATATACAGTGGAAATATTCGTTTATACACAGTGAAAGTACACGTTTATTTATATACTGTGGAAGTACTCTTTCATATACAGTGATAGTACACGTTTATTTACAGTGGAATTACACGTTTACATATAGTGAAAGTACACGTTTATATACAGTGAAAGTACACATTTATATGCAGCGATAGTGCACGTTCATATACAGTGGAAACACATGATCACATTTAGTGAAAATTAAACAATCACATAAGTTAAGAAAGTACAACACGCATATATAGTAAACAGAAGACTCTCATACACAAAGAAGTAACGCACTCATATAATTACAAGTGCACTTATCGTAAATGTGAGGACAGTACAGGACATAATTACCGTGAATGTGCAACGCCCATATATATTGACAATACAACACTCATATATAATGAAAGTAAAACGCTCATATCTACTGAAAATCATTTTCATTGACACCTTGCCATCTTGACAGACGGTAGCGAATGTGACTGATAATGCCAATTCAGCGCTGTAAATGTGCGTCCACAGTGGATGCATGTGAACATATGGCCACTTCCACCAGCATGCACCATCTTATGTCTCGCACGCTCGGTTTGTGATTTATCTGCAATCATTTTCTCCTTTGTCTTTATTGCATGTCTGATATTTGCCGTCCATGCAACACGTTCAGCGGCGACTTGCTCCCAATGTGCAATATCAATGTCTATATCAGTCATGTCCCACATACACACATCTTTGTATCGTAGTACAACCCTGAGATCTCCTACCCACCTGTAATTCACCAAAAAAGACCTTTGACATTCTACCATCATTCATCCTCCTAACGTGTCCTATCCATCTAAGTCAACGAAGACTGAGCATGGGATATGTCGACGCACAACCTGACCTTTCCAATACTTCAGTATTTGTGATTTTGTCTTGTCACTAAATACCAAGCAATTTTGGCAGACACCACATATGAAAGCTGTTTACACGTTTCTCTTGGTGTGAGTAAGCTGACAAGCGTTACTGTCATAAAGAAGTGTACTAAGGACATAGGATTGATAGACAAGGACTTTTGTCTTGGCCGTTAGCTTCCTGTTTTCCCAGACTCTTTTTTGTTAACCTGTATATTGTTGGTGCTGCCTTACCAATCCTGATGTTGGTTTCCTGATCTAAGGATAATTTGCTATTTACCACTGATCCTAGATACGTAAAATGGCCAACTATCTCCAGTTCAGCGTCATCAATAAAGATTGATGGTACCCAATGTGCACCTTGTGACATAATTTGTGTCTTCTTTTTGCTAATTGTTAAAACAAATTCAGAAAACGCATTGGTGTAAGCAGATAGTAGATGTTGTAATTCTTCCTCAGAGTTGGTCGTAATTGTAGCATCATCTGCAAACAGCAACTTTCTGATCAGTACCCTCCTAATTTTGGTCTTGCCCTTCAATCTCTGAGCATTGTAGTGTCCGCCATCTGAGCGTGAGTGAATGTATATACCACCATCCTGATGACAAGAGGTACACTTCAGTAGAAGTGAAACGTATATTCCAAAGAGGGTGGAAGCTATTACACAACCTTGCTGAACTCCACTCTTGATTTCAAACTCTTGTGAAGGTGCGCCATCAAACTTCATTATACCCTTCATGCCTGTGTGGAATGATTCCGCAATTGACAGAAGGAGTGGTGGGCAACCAATCTTCTTTAGTGCCTTGAACAGTCCCTCACGACTGACCAAATCAAATGCCTTTGTGAGGTCGATGAAGGCAATAAACAGTGGATGATTCTGTTCGCGGCATTTTTCTTGCATTTGTCGCAGTGAAAATATCATATAAATGGTAGACCAGTTATGTCGGAAGCCACACTGTGATTCATGGTAGAATTGGTCTCCCGGGACTTGAAGTCTGCGCAGAACAATTCTGGCAAATAAAGCTACGTGGAGGGTCCCAATTACTCCTGTCACAATTCTACAATGCCGGCTCCATGGCCGAGGGAATAGCAGCTTTCTCCGCTAACCCCGAATACTCTCGTCACGTGACGCGACAAGAATTAGCAGTGGTCGCTAAGAAAGTCATGGCGTGCTGATGAGCGTAATCTAGCCTAGGAATCAACATACAGCTGAAAGATGCTGGTGTTGACCGCAATATCCTGAAACAGGATGGAAACTGTAACAGTAAGGGAGTTCTGGGGTATTATTGGGATCTAGTGGGAAACACAGATACAGCACGATTGAGCATTGAGACTGAAAGGAGTGAGAGATGCTCAATCGTGACGTATTGTTATTGGCAAGGGCAGTTAAGATCCGGCCTTCGACTTGAGTAGAAGTGAACATCATGAACAAATAAACTTTATATTATCAACTGAAACCACGTCTTGCGAGTCTCTGTACATTGTTACAGAGCTCGAAATGTTGCCTGTGACCGAGGATTCGAACCTGATATAGTTCGGTTGGTACAAAACAACGCGAAGTAATGCCGAATAACATCGCGGAGAAGATGTTCCATGCTCCAATTCTATAAGTAACCAGAAACACTTGCGGCACGTTGTGGAACAAATAGTGAACGTAATAAGGCGCAGTCAAAAGATGGCCAGTAACAAATTAGCGTCAAGAGGCTTACCACTTCCGAAGAGCCACCAAAGCCGCTGCCATACATCGTTCTGATCTTGTCTGATCGTTATGAAAAGCCGACCCAGTGTGATCCTGTCTTGAGAGAGCAAGAGTTTGACGATCCAGCAATTCAGTCTGAACATTTTGTCGGTCGGAACAAGAATTCCGTTGAAGGTAAATTCAGTCTGAACATTTTGTCGGTCGGAACAAGAATTCAAGAATTCCATTGAAGGTCAATTCAGTCTGAACATTTTGTCAGTCGGAACAAGAATTCAAGAATTCCGTTGAAGGTCAATTCAGTCTGAACATTTTGTCGGTCGGAACAAGAATTCAAGAATTCCGTTGAAGGTCAATTCAGTCTGAACATTTTGTCGGTCGGAACAAGAATTCCGTTGAAGGTAAATTCAGTCTGAACATTTTGTCAGTCGGAACAAGAATTCAAGAATTCCGTTGAAGGTCAATTCAGTCTGAACATTTTGTCGGTCGGAACAAGAATTCAAGAATTCCGTTGAAGGTCAATTCAGTCTGAACATTTTGTCGGTCGGAACAAGAATTCCGTTGAAGGTAAATTCAGTCTGAACATTTTGTCGGTCGGAACAAGAATTCAAGAATTCCGTTGAAGGTCAATTCAGTCTGAACATTTTGTCAGTCGGAACAAGAATTCAAGAATTCCGTTGAAGGTCAATTCAGTCTGAACATTTTGTCGGTCGGAACAAGAATTCAAGAATTCCGTTGAAGGTCAATTCAGTCTGAACATTTTGTCGGTCGGAACAAGAATTCAAGAATTCCGTTGAAGGTCAATTCAGTCTGAACATTTTGTCGGTCGGAACAAGAATTCAAGAATTCCGTTGAAGGTCAATTCAGTCTGAACATTTTGTCGGTCGGAACAAGAATTCAAGAATTCCGTTGAAGGTCAATTCAGTCTGAACATTTTGTCGGTCGGAACATGAATTCAAGAATTCCGTTGAAGGTCAATTCAGTCTGAACATTTTGTCGATCGGAACAAGAATTCAAGAATTCCGTTGAAGGTCAATTCAGTCTGAACATTTTGTCGGTCGGAACAAGAATTTAAGAGTTCCGTTGAAGGTAAATTCAGTCTGAACATTTTGTCGGTCGGAACAGTCAAACTATCACTAGGCCGTTGGCTGATCCTGATCCCTTTGGGCTTTGTTACTTCTGAGTCCCTCTCAAAACGTCGATGATGAACCCCACCCGGGGTGAAAACAAAGGCTAAAAATATGGTCGGGACCCGACCAGGGGTTGAAGATTATCCCGGCATCCCTAGAGAAGTGACGAAATTACCTGGGGGAAGAGACAGACTACCTGAACTCTGCCACCTGAACTCCGCGACTGATTTTCAGCTGAAACAGGCTCCTGGTGATCGAACGAAATCTGACGCCGAGTCGAAGAAACACTACGTGCTTGAGTCAGGAAACAAAAAGAAGGTGAAATTGTGTGGTTCCCAAACCCAAAAACTAACTGTAGTTTTATAAAACAAGTGAGTGTATTCCTTAAATTAAGAAGTTGAAATTGGGTGGTTCTTTGCTTGCTTTGTTTAAGTATATTTCAGCATGGCGGAACGGGACACCTTAGCACAAGTTTTGACGTTAAGTTAGTAAATTAAAAAAATGAAATTGCTTGCTTGTATAAATATTTCAGCTTAGAAGACTCAGCCCAGCACAGTGGAGAATAAGGACAAGTTTTTTTTTACAGGTACCAAAGAAATATACAGAAGAAGAAGTGAAAATATTGTTTCAGGTTGATAGATATTGTTTAAGTATATTTCAGCATGGCGGAACAGGACACCTTGGCACAGGTTTTGACAGGCGTGGGAACAGCAGTAGGCCGACTTAATATGATGATTAAACAACAAGGGATGGCAACAGAAATTGTGAAATTTAGTGGACAGGCCAGAGACTTTAAAAGATGGGTCACTTCCATAGAAAAATATGCCTATTTAATCTCAGCAACAGATGAAGAAAAAATGAGACTAGCTTATCAGACGGCAACGGAACCGGTTTCGGATCATATAAGAAGAAAGTTAGAGGCTAGAGTAGATGAGACGTGGGAACAGTTCAAAGAAGACCTAGCAAGGAAATATGCAGAAATAACGGATCCACAACATGCATTTTCGGTATTGAGGCAGGCTAAACAAAATAACGGAGAGACGGTACAATTGTTTAGCGATAGATTGATTAACCTGGCTGAAGAAGCATTCTTAGGACAGAATGTACGAGGGGAGGAGGTGGAAAGGATGTTAGTAGGGATTTTTGTAGATGGCATAAAGTCCGATGGTTTGAAACTTAAGTTGATGAGGGAAAACCCTGAGAGGTTATCACAAGCGGTGGATGTCGCGGTACAAGAGGAAAATTTGAGACGTAGGTTTAGATTAAGAACAGGACGAGAAGTGGGAAGTAATCGAGACGACAGAGTTGAGGAACCCATGGAAATAGGACAAACAAGATTCGGATGGAATAGGAGAGGAGGTATACAAACGTTACAAGGTAGAAATAGGAAGTGATTATGTTGAAAGAAGAAATATGAGATACCCTACAAGTGAGACAGTGGGAAACACAAATAACACAAATATTGTCTGTTGGGCTTGTGGTCAACGGGGACATGTTTCTCGTTTTTGTAATAACAGGCGTGTCCAGTCGAATACACAGGGTAGACATGACAATAACAGGGTGAGCAGGAATGTTGTAGATGGACACAGGAATTTTACAGGTACAAGAACGCAGGAAAACCGACGCCCTACCTATTAAATAGGACCTATGGTAGGAAGGGCAATAATAAGGTCCCAAGCTTTAAAGAGTATGTTAATAATAGGTATAGTAGGACGAACAGAGAATATTTTCAATTAGATGAAGTCAAGCAATTTGTAGAAAATAAAACAGATTATAGCTCTTGTATAATAGAAATAGGAAAGTATAGAGTTCGTACATTAATTGATTCGGGAGCTCAGGTTAGTGTAATAAAAGAAAGTTTTCTATACAAGATAGTAAGAAATTGTAGAGTATTTAAGAGTCATAATAATTTACACTCTGTTACTGGACAGAATTTACAAGTAATTGGACAGACAATGATAAATTTTAAGTTAGGAGGAATCAACGTAAGACATCTTTTTCATGTAGTGAAGGATTTAAATAGAAACATGTTGATAGGAAGAGGTTTTTTAATAAAAAATGGAGTAAGACTTTTTTATGATTTACATAAATTAAAATTCAAGGACGTCTATGTAGATATGGAGGAAGACATGCATATATCAGCACTGGTTAGAGTTAAAATGTCCACAACGTTAAAACCACAGTCGGTTAATTTGATACAAGCAAAGCTGAAGAGAAACCCATATTATGTGGAAGGAAATACAGTCAGAATCACTGAGTTACAAGAGGAGATAATTGATGAGCCTGGTTTGGAAGTTCCGGATGGAATAATAGCGCTGGATAAACACTTAACCTTTCCAGTGATGGTTATCAACAACACAGGTAGAGAAATCAAATTATACAGAGGATGTGTGATAGCCAAACTAGATCATAACATTAGTGACATAGTGGCAACAAATAGAGCAGAAATGTCAGGAATAAGTTATTCAGAAACTTCTAGTGAAAGAGTTAATAACAGACGCGGACGCAGAAGAAGAGGGAACGTCAGAATGGATGAATTGATCCATCCATCTAGAGGAAATAAAGCCCAAATACATTCACTAGACAAAATAACAAGGGAACAAGAATTGTTGTCACAGTTAAAAGCTCTGCCAGAAAATAAGGAAGTATTAGAACAATTTATAAAGCAAAATCAGGATCTGTTTGCGGTTAATGATTTAGAATTGGGAAATACACAGACAGTTACAATGGAAATAGACACGGGAGATCATCCACCAATAAGTTTAAAACCATATAGAACTCCATTAAGAAATAGAGAAATCGTGGAAAAGGCGATAGAAGAGATGTTGAAAGCAGGAATAATAACAAGGTCGAAGTCAGAATGGTCATCTCCGGTCGTAATTGTGGCCAAGCCTGATGGTTCGAGTCGCTTCTGTTGTGATTACAGGGCGTTGAACAAAATTACCAAGAATGTAGCGTACCCACTGCCGGTAATTGATGATATTTTAGGGCTGCTTAATGGCTCTACATATTTCACAACGCTGGACGCAAGGTCAGGATTCTGGTGTATTCCGATGTCGAAGGATGCGCAAAAGAAAAGTGCCTTTTGTACTCATATGGGTTCTTACGAATTCTTACGAATGCCTTTTGGGGTCAAAACGGCGCCCTCTCACTATATGCTCTTAATTAATGAAGTTCTAGAAGGTATGCAAAGGTTCGCTCTAGCCTATATAGATGATATACTGATTTATACGAAAGGAGATGTGGAGGATCATTTGAAACATATTAGACTAGTGTTTGACAGGTTAAGAAAGCATGATGTGAAGTTAAAGCTTAGTAAATGCCAATTTTTAAAGACAGAAACACAATATTTGGGATATATTATAAATAGAGAAGGTATAAAACCAGACCAGGACAAGATAAAGGTTATTAAAGAGTTACCTGCTCCAACTAACGTTAAGGAAGTACGCGCTTTTATAGGAACATGTGCATATTATAGGCGGTTTGTCCCAGCGTTTTCAAAGATAGCTGAACCTATTACAAACTTAACAGGAAAATACGCTAGGTTTAAATGGGATGATGAGTGTCAAAAAGCGTTCGAGTATTTAAAAAACAGCTTAACACTGGTACCACTGTTAACGCATCCAGACTTAAACAAACAGTTAATACTGTACACAGATGCTTCGGACAATGCAGTAGGAGCATGTTTGGTTCAACCATATGAAGGAAAAGAGTCTGGAATACCAGGAGTTAAAAATGAAAGGCCTATCTACTTCTTGTCGCATAAACTTAGTAAATCACAAAGAAAATGGACGACTATTGAGAAAGAGGCTTACGCAATTCATTACGCTCTTCAGAAACTAAATTACTACTTACATAACGCAAATTTGTTATTAGAACTGACCATATGCCTTTAAAGTCTTTTTTAGAAGCTCCAGTGCAGAACAGGAAAATACAGACGTGGGCATTGAATCTACAGGGATATAACACAAAAATTGAGTACATTCCAGGTAGGATTAACACATGCGCTGATTTATTATCTAGAATTCCATACCCACAGTCATCAGGAGATACAGAGGATGAAGCTGAACCAGAGATAGACGACCGAAATTGGCAAGTAAATATTTTAGATTCTGCTATAATAAATAGGGAAGAATTTGATAGTCTACCATCAGATCAAGAGTCTGAACATAGGGAAGAAGACCTACAGTTAGCACAATTTATTATGAAAGAAGAGCAAGAGTTGGACCCAAAAGTCATACAAATAAAAGAAAAATTACGGGAAACAGAAGATAACAAATATAAAAGGAATTATTTGGTTTTACAAGAGGATGGACAGTTGTACTATATGTGTGAAAGGAACGAACAGCTAAGGAAATATATTCCAAAACATCTGGAAAATGAACTTTTAAAAGCATATCACGATGAAAATGGACATCTCGGAAGAGACAAATTGGTGAAAGCACTCACAAACAAATATTATTGGCCAAACTTGTTTAAATCTACATGCAAATATGTAGATACGTGTGAAAAATGCAGATTAAGGAACATGAAAACAATAAAGTGTCCCTTACAAGACACAGATATTCCTCAGTTCCCAATGCAAAAGATTAGTTTAGATATATCGGGTCCACACCCTAGAACATTGTCAGGAAATGTGTATTTAATTCATATAGTAGACGTCTATAGCCTTTGGCCGGAAGTTTACGCAATTCCAGATAAGAGCGCAGATACAGTCATTAATATTTTTTTACAGGAGTTCGTACCAAGGTTTAGTTGCCCTCAAACTATACTTACGGATAATGGGAGAGAGTTTGTAAATAAAAAAATTCGAAAAGTTATTAAAAGATTTAAATATAAAACATATAAAGACCTCATATTATAGACCTTCTTCAAATGCTAGAAACGAGCGTCAACATCGGACGTTATACGACGTGATAGCAAAGATTATTGATGAACATGAAAAAGATTGGGATCTATTCTTGGGACCTGCCCTTAGCGCTATTCGTACAAATCAAAATGAGAGCACGGGTTTTTCACCATTTTATTTAATACACGGAAGAGAACCAATACTACCTATAGATAATCTATTAAAACCGAGACGGAAATATATGGGTGAAGAATTCCAAGAGACCATAATACAGGAAATGCATAAAGCACACGTAAGATTAAGGAATAATATAATTAAAGCTAGGGAAAGACAGAAAAAGTACAAAAATGTAAATACAAAATTACAGGAATTTAAGGTAGGTGATAGAGTTTATTACAAGAAGCATAGAAGAAACTCTAAGTTCGATGCTCGTTGGATTCCAGGTTATTACGTTTTAGAAAAACTAGGTAATGTATCGTATATTATAAAGAACCAGGTCACGGGACATATAGCAAGGGCACACGTTGAACACTTAAGAAGAGATGAAGATAAGATAGAAAATAATAATTATAATAATAATTATTATTCAGACACAAGATGTTTAGATGAACAAGTTGTCAGAAGAGCTACAGTAACCCCAGGCTTTAGAAAAGAACCAGCACAAAATCAATTGCTAGCAATTCCAGGTTACGAAGATACGCAAGAACAGACAATTCCGAAAACAATGGAAGAAGAAAAGGTGAATGAAACTCATTATGATAGTATGAAAGAAGAAATAGGTGCTCCATTTAAAAATACTAGACAAGCAACGAAAAGAAGATGGGACAATCAAAGAGATAAAGAAGTGAAAAGACAGAAGAGAATTAGGGATTATTCAACAAGCGGAGAGGATATGCCTCTACTAGAAAGATCCTTAAGAAATAGTGATCGACAAATTAGGTGGGTTGTTGAACGGAAGAGATTAGCGGCAGCTAAAGAGAGACATACAGACGAAGAAGAAGAAATGGATGAAAAGTCAGAGTCAATTAGTAGTATGGAGGAAACTAGTAGGTTGTACGAAGAAGAAGATATCGATGTAGAATTAGCACTTATTCAAAGAAAATTGGAGTTGTTGAAGAAATGGAAACGTAGGAAATAGATATTTGAAAGTACTGCAGATGGCAAGTTATAAGTTTCAGGATTTAGAACTGTAAGGGATGCTTGAAGAAGTATACGAAACGGTGGAAGTGGAAAAGGACTCTAGGGATGTTTTTTTAAAAAGTGGTCTTGAGGTATCGGTACAATGGGTGAATGTACTTTTTATTGGTGCTAGAAATGCCGTGTTTAACGATAAGGATTAACAAGTTATAGTGATGATTGGTCCAAGGAAGAAAAAAAATAGGCAGACCAGATCTCAAGTTCGTTGATAAGTAGAGGACGGCTACTACATTGAGTTAATATTGGATTAGTGGCCACATTACAAATAGAAAAAAGGATTCAACATGTAGTTTACAGTGCTTACTTAAGAGGATATTTCGGATGTTATGTTATGAGGGGAGATGGTATAGTAAATGTTGATTACTGATTACTGATTTATTTATGTAGATAGAACAGAAGTGATTCTAATTAGTCTGTAGTTAACAGATATACAGATGGACAGTGTAATGTTTAATTTTCTCGATCATAGAAATACTGGAATGACCTGTATAAATAGATATGCGTTAATTTACTTAGTATGAGAGGCCAATGTTAGTGGGCCACTATACGTAATAATTTTAAGAGAGTTATAATTGTTTTGAGTCATGAGGCATATATAAAATGTTTTTATGCTTGAGTTGGTACTAGAAAATGATGGCTATTGTTTGGTTGTTTTATTGAGCCTAAGTTTTAATACCTCATAATAAGTTTGTTTTCTTGATTTGGTCTTGAAAAATGATTGTTGTTGTTTGATTAATTGATTTAGAATAGGGTGATTGTGTTCCTAGCATTTGAGTTGATAAAAACTATTGGTCCGTAAAAGTGTCCAATAGTGATAGGTAGAATAGAATATTTTATTCTGATTTGATAACATGCATGTTATGTAATTTTAAAAATGTTTTTTTTTCTCTAGATTAATTTGGGGGTTGTGTTCATTTTATTTCAATTACATGAGTGGTTTGGTATATTGAGTTACATGGTTATAAAGTTAGTTAAGTAAGTTTAAGTTTCAAATAGATGAGGTTTTGCTTCAGGTTTTTCGTTCAGAAAAGAGTTGATAAAAACTAAATTGGCCACCGATTCTTTGTCTTCCTATCGTGTGAAAGTGATTTCAGGTTAGTTGAAAGTGGGGAATTAGTAGTGTTGGTGATAAAAATAAGGAGTTGGTATCAGCGTTTGAAGTGGAAAGCGGATTGCTTATGAAGGGGAAAAGAAGTATTTAAGAAGACATGTTATGATGTTATGATGTTGATATTGAATTGTTATTAAAGATATGTAAATATGGTTGGTTGAATGGCCAGAAACGAAGAAGAAGGGGGTTGACTATATAGCAAGGGAAAAAGTTAAAGAAATTGAATATTCATTTAAGTTAGAGTTGGTTTTAGGGAAGATTAGAGGAACTGTGAGAAGTAAGGAAAAAGAGGGAATAGAGTATGGGGATTAGGAGTAAAGAGTTTTCCTTTATAAGGAAAATTCTTTATTCAACATGGGGAGGTGTAACAGTAAGGGAGTTCTGGGGTATTATTGGGATCTAGTGGGAAACACAGATACAGCACGATTGAGCATTGAGACTGAAAGGAGTGAGAGATGCTCAATCGTGACGTATTGTTATTGGCAAGGGCAGTTAAGATCCGGCCTTCGACTTGAGTAGAAGTGAACATCATGAACAAATAAACTTTATATTATCAACTGAAACCACGTCTTGCGAGTCTCTGTACATTGTTACAGAGCGCGGAAAAAAAACCAAAAAACAACAATTCTACAATACTATTATATAGCTTTGGCTGGGATAGGTCTTTGCTTGCCAACCCTCCTCCGCTCCCCGGACTCACTGTCACTCTCTCTTTCGACCTCGGGGCCTATTCCCTGCAGTGTCTTTCTGGCTGACACAAACATAACATGACGATCGTCCCAGTAACTATAATTGAAATTTAATTCCTTAATAAAGGACAGCACAGGAAAACATCAAGACACTTGAACCTATAAAAGTCTATAAACAAACTGAGGAGATAGCTCTAGTCCAGACATGAAGCAACACAACTCTGAACATCATAGACCACAGATCTCAATATTGTCCCGTTAGTTCACATCCACCTCACCGGACAATTCCTCAGGTCTCTCTTTCCAGCGTAGGTTGTTCGAACAACAGGCTGCTGTAGAACCAGGCTTCCAGGTTTCCGTGGCCCACACGATATAGTCACTCAACTGGTCTGGGAAAGTGCCATGGGATCACTTGGCACAATTTTGGTTGGGAAATAATATCATGAGAACAGTTTGTGTATGGGGAATGGGTCGGAGTCTTTCGCTGTCCCGGACAAGGATGGGAATTAGGCGTAGGTCCAACCAGAATCATAACCAAACACTCGACCACAAGTCGACGAGAAGACTTGAGTTGCGATATGTCACTCGTTTAATTTTAGTCCTGATTAACCCTCATAGTTAGAAACATTCTACCTGGTATGGCCAATAACTTGACCTGGCTTCATCAGTTGCATATAGCTTTAGGCATAGAAGCCCTGTCGAGACTTTCAACTCTCTTTACTGCCAAAAGAAGGACCCTGGAGATGACAAAGATTAGTGAGCGACTGGGCTGACTCATGCACCACAATCCTGAGGTCCAATTGGGCCTCAGTTAATAAATTTGTCATGCATTTTGGCTTACCTAATCAATTAGATAAGTGGCCCGAGTGAATGGGTCTGACATGTCAGGTAGCCCCTGGATTGGCTACGTCCTGGCTTGAGTAGACCTCCAGCTTGTAGACGTCCTGTCGGCTACCCTATGCACCTTTTTGCATACAAGACTCACTCTCCACACTCATACCCTGCCTTTATTATTATTGGGCACATTCGTTTCCCGACTTCCCTCTCACTTGCAAACCCTCTCTTTCTCACGACCAAGCTCTTGTTGTGTTGTGTGAGTAATTATTTGTGTTTCCCCTCTTAACTAATATTATAGTATTTGGTCTGTATTGAAAGAAGTGTAGTTCCCTATTCCCAGCAAGAATAGGAAAGAAGAAACCACCCCTTCCGGCCGCTGCTCTCGTCTGAACTGTCGCCGCAATGTATCGGCAGTGCCTCACATTACCCGTAGAACTAGATGATCTTATCGACCAGTAACTGTTCCGTCCACCTGGCCACTCTATCCGCTAAAAGATGAAAGAGATAGCCCAGTGGATACCCTCTTCCGTTTTAAGAAGATAGATGGGTGGAATCCGTCCCCACGGAGCCCTCCCCTCTTTCCGGCATTCCGTGGATATGTTAAGTTTCTATTCAAATGAAAGATAACACTAAGCAGCGTTCAGGCCGTAGGAAGAAAGATAGCACCCGTCCATCGGCTGCCAAGAACAAGCAACATCATCTGGGGAAATATATTCCTCAGATTCGTTCCCATGCGATGCCAAGAACACGACTCCTAGCCAGATTAGCCAACTGACAACCCACTCACAATAGGGCAAGACCGGCTTTTCGCCAATTCGTCTCACCAGTCGAGACAACAGAGAGTCACAAGCCAAGGTCTGGCAGGACTAATTAAAACCCAATTATTACCTTTTCATTTCCCAGTAGTAGGTTGCACTTTTGTCCTAATCTTTAAATTAAAGAAAGCTGTTTCCCACTGTTTACCCAAAATCAAAGAATGCATGAAGACATGGGCCACTGGCGTTTCGCTACAGAGGTCGATGAAGGCAATAAACATTGGCTGATTCTGTTCGCGGCATTTTTCTTGCATTTGTCTCAGTGAATATCATATAATGGTAGACCAGTTATGTCGGAAGCCACACTGTGATTCAGGGTAGAATTGATCTCCCACGGACTTGAAGTATAGCGCAGAACAATTCTGGCAAATATATTTTTTCCAACAATGCACGACATGAGATACGCCTATGATTGTTACATTCCTTCTGATCGACCTTGTTCTTGTAAAATGTTATGATGCTTGAATATTTGAAATCCTGTGGGACTTGTCCTTCTCGCCAGCATAGCTCTATTAGCTGGTGGATCTGTAGTTAGTGTGTCTTGCCCACTCCTGATAATCTCTATTTGAAATCCTATCTTGCCTGGAACCTTGCCAGACGCAAGTTCATTTATAGCACACGCAACTTCTGTAATGGTGGGAAGCGTGTCCAGGTGGTCAAGACTTGGCAGCGCCTAAAGGTGCTGAGGGCAGCATCCAATAATTTTATTTCACTTGATTAAAGCTCCATGTAGTGCTCTACCAATCTATCCATCTACTGTTTCTTATCAGTGACGATTTCTCCAATCAAGGTTTTCAGTGGTGCACTACTTTTGATCATTGGAACACAGGCTTTCTTTATCCATTTATACATACTTCTAATGTTTCCATTATCACTTGCATTTTGAATGGACTCACATAACTTGATCCAATAGTCATGTGCACACTGCCTGGCAGCCTTTTGCACATCCTTCCTAGCTTGCTTCAGCTCACTGAGAGTGTTACGTGTTATTCTTTCCTTGTTTCTCAAGAGATATCTTCTTGTTATCAATCAAGATCTGCAGTTTCTGGCTTTTTGCCGCAAACCACTCCTGCATCTTATGATCAACGGTGCTGTAATCCCCTACCGCTGTTTTGTAAAGAGTTTCCTTAAGTTTACCCTACTTTCCACTTGCTGTACAGATTGCTGATGTATCAGTAAAAGCGTCTTCAAGTTGCTGTTGTAAATCAAAGCACTTATCTGGATCGTGGGTGTTAATAACATTAATCCTGGGGTTAAATTTATGTTTAGCTGTGTAAAACAACACGAGAATAATCCGTATCACAGTCAACAGTGTGGTAACTTAGATTTAATAATGATTGGTTCAGATGGTGTCTCCATGTGATGATGAAGTCCATGATTCAAATGGCCGGATCTTGTATGTTTCCATGTGACCTTATGCAGCTCTGTTGTTTTAAAGAATGAGTTTATAATACATAGGTATTTTTTGGTGCAATGCTCCAACATCTTTTGCCCATTTTCATTCATGCGACCAATGTTGTATTTTCCAAGGAACTCGAGTCCTTGCCCACACGAGTATTGAAATCACAGATCATATAAATGTAGTCGGATTTTGGAACTGCCTTGATCACATAATCTAACTCCTCATAGAAAGAAACCTTCACATCATCAGAGGAAGTACGTGGTCGTGCATATGCAGTGATAATGGTGGTAACACCAAAAGAAGTTGCCAAGCGCAGGGATAATAGTCTTTCATCACCTCCAGCTGGAACATCACTCATTCCCAGTAGCGAATTCTTCACTGCAAATCCCACACCATGTTGCCTTTTTTTTTTGCCTGCCCTCTCCCCTTCTAAACACAGGATCTAATTGTTTTCCCTGAGTGACCCTTCATCAGGGAGGAGAGCCTTCTGCAGGCCAGCAATATCAATGTTAAGATGAATGAATTCGGCATCAGTCACAACCGTTTTTTAGCATCGTCAATATTTGTCAGGTTAGTGGAAAATGCTGGACACATGGTTCTTATGTACCAGGTTGCAAGTCGTGGCTTGAGGTTTCTATTTATCATTTTATTAGTGCCTGGTGCATTGGTTTAACAACCAGCGATTCAGATTTTGTTCTAGCCCCAAGCACCCATTGAAGCAAGCAGGCTGTGGCGGATCAGCACTCAATTGGCTGGGGACTGCCCAGCTTGAGGCGGGCGGTAGCTGATCAGTGACACCTGTAGGTGGCTCCCACCGTCAGAGGCAACCCGTGGCTCCCCATGTCTACGCTAATCGACAAGGACTTATAACCCATAACAGCTACCTCTCGCTTTGATTCTTTGACCGGTTAAGACCAGGGATGGAGTTATACCTCTCCATAGAACAAAGCCTGGGATAAAATATAGGGACCATGTGTTGCCCCTGCATCATAATCCCTCTCTCGGCTTGCCTAGTTTACTCCAGAGGAATGGTAACACCAATACACCTGAAACAAGACAAGCTGCAGAAGCTGAGGGATCAGCAAATCAATGCTCTATCTGTCCGCCTGCCAGAACTTCGATCCTAGACCAGCTGCCAACCAAGGCTTAGGGCCTGGTCTGCCTTGCCATGACATTTTGTCTTTAGGTTGCATTTATTCGCACCAGGATCAGGCATGTACCCTCCCAATTGCGCTCTTCCGCCCGAAGCCGTTAGTACAATGTGGAGTGTCGGGTTTGGTAAGCGCCGCCCAACATTCGGCCCTAACAGAAAGCAGGTAGTACCGTCTACTGTCATACGGAAGCTCAGTCATATCTGACTAAGACCTGACACTAATAGTGAAAGTACAACAAGCATATATAGTGGGAATATAACACTCATATATAGTGAAAGTAGAAATTTCAATCACAGCGGAAATACAACACTCATATATAGTGGTAATACGACACTCGTACACATTGAAAGTCTTTTACAGTGGGAAAAAGAACACACACACACGAGTAAACAGTGAAAGTACACCATGCATATACAATGGATGGACAACACACATATATACTGACAATGCAACACTCATATGCAGTGGAAATACAACACTCGCACACATTGAACGTCTTTTACAGTGAAATAAAGAAGTAAGAAGACATACAAAAAGAGACAAGTGAAATAATTCGGCCACGTTAAAAGACATAATAATCTTATAAAAACTGTACTTGAGGGCAAGGTTGAGGGCAAGCGAGCAAGATGTAAACAACGATACAAGTGGGAAGATAACATCAAGAGATGTACGAACATCAGTCTGACAGAATGTACAGTCAAAGCGAGAGACAGGCAGTGTTGGAAATATATTGCATCCAACTTTCACTGCGGAGACGGCACATGATTAATTAATAGATACAGTGGGGAAAAACACACTAGTAAACAGTGGCCGGTCTCCCTGGTCTAGGAGTTACACGACTTTCTCCGTAAAACCGTATACTCTCGTGAGTAATGTGACGTTGCATGATGAGAATATGTAGCGGTTCTATCCGCGTCGGTAACTTACGGGGTATGCGAGCCGGTCGCTCAGAAAGCAATGGCAAACTACTGAGCGTAATCTTGCCAAGAAATCAACAATCAGCTGAAAGATGCTGATGTTAACAGCGATGTCCTGTATAGGATATGCGAACAAACAAAATGTAAACAGTGATTGTACAACACGCATATACAATGGAAGTACAGCACTCGAAGGGAACAGACCAAGAGGAAGACCGAGAGGAAAATACCTGGATGGCTTGGCCACATGGCATGGACGAGACAGGAACACTGAGCTGATCCACGACGCTGGTGATCGAGTGAAATGGCGAGTCATGACCGCCCATGCTTTTCGGCATGGCACATGATTGATTGATTGACAGCACTCATGTAAAGTGAAAGTACAACACTTATATAAAGTGAAAGTACAACAGTAATATACAGTCAGTATACAACAACCGCCGTTCTCACTGGCGAAGGGTTTACCAACGTTGTTCATAATCTCGTATACTCTCGTAAGAAACACAGCTGTTCGAGATTCAGCAGCGGATCGCTTCGCGTTAGTTACTTACGGAGGAATGTGAGCCGGTCGTTCAGAAAGCTGTGGCAAATTACTGAAAGTAAAACATGCCAAGATATCAACAGCAGCTGAAAAAATGCTGGTGTTGACTGCAATAAAAGCCATATACAGTTAAAGTACATGTTCATCGCCCGTTAAGGACAAGAAAAAATATGAACACTACAACCCAGAATGGGTGTCGTAAAAAGCGACTATCCGTGTGTTACTGTGACCTTTATGGGAAGCAAATAATCGTATCACTCTGTATCTTAAGAGCACGACTCATTAAAATAATAGTCCGATGTTCTCCACAATCCGTTCCCCCAGAATTCTTTGGTAGATCTATGGCGATAGATCACCTGGTATATATTCACAGTTATGGTTATAATTCAATAATCATGTTATCACTTCTATAAACAAAACACCAACGACATCAATGTCTTCGATACTAGTATTGTCTGACCCCGGGGATTTAACTTTCCGCATGTGTTGTATAGCATCTTCATATTAATCGTAATTGTTTGTTTCTGATATATCACCATCACCATAATATTACACTTTTAAATATTTCATCCCATCTTTCAAGTATCGTTTCTTTGTGAATAATTATGTTACCAACGTCTTTTGTTTTCAAAACAAACTAGTTGCTATATGCTTCCTAATGATAGATATAATACCAGGTAATTCATTTATCTTTATTTGCATACGTTATGTGTCTTCTTTTTTGTTTTTCAGTGTCCCTGCACTCACTATTAAGGGAGTCGTCTTTCGCTGTGTTACATGTTTGTACTATTTAGTATGTATTATTTTTTATATTTCATCTTGATTGTGTTTACTTTTCATTCTAATATTCATCAAATGTCGAAAGGCCTCTCTTATCCATGTTTTTATTTATTGATGTTATTATTCCAGTTGATGTATGTTGTTGATAGCAATATGTCTGAGTGAACAGGCCCAGCAAACATGTAAGTCGTGTATTTGTTCACGTACTTTTGTTCATAATGTATGGAGTCAACTGGAAGTCAGGTGATACTCTATCAGGGCTCACATTGGGAAAACACCCAACAAGAGAGCAACAACAGCTAAAGCACGAAATAGACAGGAGATATTTGGAACTTGGGATGTTTGTGGACTAGGAGATACATAACCAGTATTAGCAGAGTTCATAAGAAACAAAAAATCTCAATATTAGGACGTGCAGATGCGAGGAGAAAGGGATAAAACACGAAACCAATACATGAAAATGACATTCTGAAATGGAGCGGTGCTGATCAGCGAGTGGGTCTTACATTATATCCTGAAACAGTGTAAGGTATTATCAACACTGATTTTATAGAAGCAAGAATAATAAAAATGTGAATTAAAGAAGGCTGTAAAATAGCAACTATAATACAAAAGTAACACCCTATATAACAACACGTATAGTGATGATGACAAAAACAAATGATTCGATAGCCTTACAGACACTTTAAACAATGCCAATGAGAACAACGAGCTTATTTTGATGGTGGATGCCAATTAACAAATAGGTACAAGAAGAACACCATGGGAATAATGCATGCGACAATTCAGAGACACAGAGACTGAATATAACAATAATGGTGAACTTAACATGTGATCCGATCAAGGACTAATAATAACAAAACGTTTAGGGTTACTTTTCAACATTGTCGTAGTTACATTGAAACCTGATATAAATGGAACAACAAGATCATGCATCTCAATTTGACTTCAATATACTTAGGAAAACAGACAGAAGACTACAAATGGCTCCCAAACACAGGTACTGATACTCATCATAAACCAGTTATACTAAAACATAATTCATCGTAGAGGAAAATACGACACATAAAGATAACAACTGACGATATCAATTTTAGGAGGCTTCAGGAAAATACGGTCAGGAGCGAATTCAGGCAAATAATTAAAACAAATCACATAAGAATTTCCGAGATGAGTACTCAAGTTTAGATATGGACAGGACAATGTTAAAGTCTGCCATGCTCGACATACTGGACAAGAAATGAGAAATCAACAAAAGCAGGGCAAGAAATAAGATTAAGAGCCGCTTGGTGGGACAATAAATTAAAGACAGCTTATTCAGAAAGAAGATAGCATATACGAATGGATTACATTTCAGTCTGAACAAGACTATGTTTCATATAGAATAGCACAGGGAAATACCAAACAAACAATTAGTTAGTTAGTTAGTTAGTTAATCGAGGTTCCAACTTCACGGAACGGGTCGTCCCAATTATGCTCCATTCCCATGCTAGCGAATATCACACAAAATGCTCCCCACTGTCCAATGTGAAAAGTGGATTAGACGGGTGTCTCGGCAGGGAGATGATGGCAGGAACGAAATGGGTGATAGAAGACATCTTACATCTCATGGAAATAGGAAGAAATAACAACAATATTCTTTTCATTACTCGCATCATGTTTTCCAGCTTACTATATCCTGCGTAAGTGTCCTCGCATTTCATGTATCCATGACACAAGCAATCAATCAGGCACCGTCTCCACAATGAAGGGTGGCTATAACATATGAACTCTTGTCTACCTCTTGCTCGCTTGCCGTCAACCTTACCAGCCAGTATAGTTTGTGTGTGTGTGTGTGTGTGTGTGTGTGTGTGTGTGTGTGTGTGTGTGTGTGTTAAGACTTGCAAGAAGGCCGAAATATTGCACTTTTCTACTTGTATTTCTTTCATAACTCTCTATTGATTCCTGGTTGTTATAGAACCTCTGTATTTGATTGTTTTTGTTTTCTTGAAAGACAACATAATCTTACTTACATCCTCATCTCCAGGGCCTCTATTCGACTTTGTAATTGCCCAGGCTTGACAAACAAACAAACGATGCCATGCTATCCATGTCTCTTATTGAACTTTAAATCATGGTGTGCTGGTATTAGCAAAACTAAAGTCCACACACGTCTCTGCATACAGTAACTGAATGAACCACATATTCAGAACACATGCCCAGAAGGCATGCACGAAAGACACACATTTAACCTACGCGTTCTCGTCAATTCAGTCCAATACCAGGCTCCGTCATTTCTCCAAGACGTCCTGCACTTGTAAGTTCTACAGTAGCGCTCGAAGATTTGGTCCCGATCGTAACACGACCCATTATAACTACACCCTGCACCATGACAACCGCTTCAAGTAAGTTTCATTTATTTTATCAGACATTATCATTTAATCTGTCTGTCTGTCTGTCTGTCTGTCTGTCTGTCTGTCTGTCTGTCTGTCTGTCTGTCTGTCTGTCTGTCTGTCTATCTGTCTCTCTCTCTCTCTCTCTCTCTCTCTCTCTCTCTCTCTCTCTCTCTCTCTCTCTCTCTCTCTCTTTCTCTCTCACTGTCATCACCTCCATCGTCATACTGCTAGTGGCCATACATTGTGTACTCTGGTTTCTTGAATGAATCGGTGCACTGAGCACACCATGAACGCTCACACACCACAATGCTGCTGTATATGATATTCATCTGTATAGATAAGCATATAGGTATATTCTGAATGTCCACTGATACGCCGGTTGACCTCTGCATTGGCAGCTGCAGGATTCAGCTCTCAGCACCTTCTATCAAGCTTGACAATGCAGATAAGGTGCAATTAACCCGTGGAATCAGAGGCACATATGTTCTGCCACAGTTAATATTGGTCAGACTACAGACCTCCCTGAAATATCTTCCGCCAACCCCATGTATGATGTGTGCATTTTTAGCCTGTCACCCTGTCTTGATCCTGTTGTAAGAATATTGATCGTTTTGTAACATTAAATACAATACGTATGTATTATTCACTTTTAAAGGATTTTATTTTCATTTGGAAGATTCCGGTTTCAAGATGGCGACGGACGGTCGTGTTGTTTTGTGATCGTTAACTTTTTCGCGTAGGAGATGGATTTATTCATCTCTTGCGTGTAATTTGTGTGTCAGGATGTAAAACCAGGAGTTTATACTCAAGATCTGCGCCGATGCTACAGAGTTTCGTGCATTGAGCGAAGCAATCCTTGAGTGAATTTTTCGCAGCTTGTGTGGTTCTGTGGTTTTCGGTTTTTCAACATAGCTGAACAACGTGTGTTCTCTGAGCGGTGGGCAGTCAACCTAACAAGGCGACGTGGGCGCCGGGCAGTCCGCAAACGACAAGGTAAGCCTCAGAAATATCCGTATTCTGTATTGGAACTGTGCCAGCGTAAAACAACGGGGCCCTATTCTAGAAAACCTGGTTTACATGAATGAAATTGTAGCGCTCCGTGAGACGAGACTGGGTGATCAGTTACTCCGAATTGCCGGCATCAAATGTTTCTACAACAGACGACATCTGGGAATGGCGATTCTAATTCTCGACAACATGGTGGCGTCAGAGCTAAACAAGTCCATTTGGTACAGCGACGATATACAAATACAGGCTGTAAGAGTTCAGTCCAGTCTACCATTCGTGTTGATTAATGTTTATGCCCGCAACGCTAGTATGGATTCCCAGAAGTAGCAGTGCTTACGTGACATATTAGGTCACGAGAGAAATGTTATTTTCTGTGGCGATTTCAACGCTAAGGGCAGATCATGGGGAAACATTTCCACCAACACACAGGGGGAGAAGCTCGAGAGTGCACTTGACACCATTGGCCTGGTTTGTATCAACAGTGGCTGTGTCACAAGGACAGCAAGCCGTACAGGTGTTGAGGACAGTGCTATTGATCTGGCGCTGGTTTCTCCTTCACTCATTACAGTGTGTAGACGGGGTGTCCTATGACACCACGGCAGCGACCACCACCCTTGCAGCATATTGGTGGAGAAAGGCAGAACATGTAGCACAAGGTAACGGTCAAGACTTTCCAGTATAACAGTACAGGGCAAGATGTGGTGAGTAAAATAAAACGTGACAAGCGCAGAAAGCTTCAGGGCAGGGGAAAAAAGCTGGGAGCAGCCACCTTTGTGGAATTTCGCGGTGGAGAAGGCTTGGGTGGATAAGCGTAGTGCTGTAAGGAGATGGCAAAATGTCAAGAAGAACAGAGCTGACCATCCTAGTCCCTGCATGCACTTAGAAAGAGAGATGCACACAAAATTAAGCTATTTCAAAATACTGGTCAAGGTGGTTAAAAGTGAAAAATGGGCAGATGTGTGTCAAAGAGTAATCACAGACAAGTCACTGAAATTGTTCTGGCGACTACATAAAGCATAAGTGGGGTAGGTCAAGAATAAGAGCATTTCTGACTTCCAAGGTGCTGACCTCATCTGGCAGAGGACTGACGAGAACAAGGACTGACGAGAACCTGCGAGAGTGTAAATACGCCGCCCGGGCCCGAGCGCACCCGTTAGAACGCTTCGCCGTGTTACACGCTAATTCAAGAAGGCGACACTGGCGCTATCTACACACGGAGCCACTAGCTCGACTCATCACCCAGCGCGGTCCCCAAATCCTAGAGGAGGTAATCCCCAAAGGATAGGGAAGAGCGGGGAGAGACGAACAATCACGTGGAAGCTCTTCCGAGGGCCAGACGGTCCAATCGTAGAGAAGCTCATGCCCCACCTCGAGGCATTGAGGTCAGCCTTTTATCTGCGGTACGCGTACAACTATCGATTCCGAAACATCGAAAACAGAGTCGTCATGTTGTACCACAAAACCCTACGCGGGTCCCGTAATTTGATAAACCACAATGCAACAGCCGCAGAGTGGTTGGCAGAGCGTGATGAGATCCAGTTCGACACCAGCCAAATCGAAAGCTCAGCACCAAGTGGGACTTTGTAAGGAGGGTTCAAGTCGAGGTGAAGGCGATCCTCACTCCCCAGGTTCTGTTGGGGGCAGAGCGTCTGCCGGACTGGCTGCGGTACAAGCACATACAACGACAACCTCTGTCTGTTCCGATGCCTAGCAGTCCACTACGGCGCAAGGCCACAACGTTGCACCGCCGCAGCCCGGCAGCTGGCACAAAGGGTGTGGGGCACCGACACCCCAGACAAGCCAGGCTTGGATTCGTTAAAAGTGTTTGAGGAGAGGTTGAAGTTAGGGATCCGCGTCTACGAGCCAACGGAAGAGAGGGTGTGGCGGTTGGTAAGGCGGCCTGCGAACTACGAGCGCGTCGGCACCAAGCCGATGACGATTGGGGTTTATGAAAATCACGCCTTCCTGATAACCGACCTGCCAAAGCTGGCGAAGCTCTTTCAGTGCCAGCATTGCAATCAGCGCTTCACCCAGGCCTGTCATCTCCAGCGCCACACTGACCGCTGCAGCAGAGGGGAAACCAAGATCCTCTGTCCATGGAAGGAGGTTGAGCGGCCGCAGTCGGCATACGAGAAAGTTTTCTACCCCCAAAACATCGCCAGCCGCTGCTCCATCCTATATTTAGAGCACATGGCCGAACAATCAGGGCGCCACATCCACTACTCATACTGCGGGCACGGGGGAGAGCGATGGATCGTTGACGGTTTGGTGGATGGCTACGACCCCACCACCCTTACGGTGTACCAATATCACGGCTGCCACTGGCATGGGTGTCCCACCCACAGTGAGGCCCCCAACGCCGACGAACTGTATCAGAAAACCTCCACCGCGAAGAGAAAATAAAGGCCTCTGGGTACAATCTGGTGTTAGTGTGGGAGTGTGAGCGACCGCCTCTGTCTCGCGCCCCAATGCCTCAGGTGCAGACGGTGGTCTACCCTCATGCGATCTTTTATGACTTCGAGGCCTGACACGACAAGGCTCAAGCCCAGCGTCCTACCCCCGATCTCACGTACGAGGGCCATCAGATTGCGATATCCGTTTCGGTGGGGGACACCGTAGAGGAGTAGCCGACCCACCTGAGCAACGGAGACCCAAATGCCCTTATATCCGAATTCATGGCAGACCTGCGTCGGCGCGCAACCGCAATACGAGCCGAGATGGAAGCGTGCTACCTCCCGGAAGACCTGGATAAACTGCAGCCACAACTGCATAAGAAAATGCGTGAGGGGTGTGGGCAAGTCCCTGTGTTGGGCTTCAACTCAGGCCGGTACGACCTAAACCTAATCAAGGAAAACGTCGTAGCGGAGCTAGCAGGCACCTGCCGAAAGATCAACGTGGCCGCACAAGGGACTAAGACAATGTACCTCGTCACACCTGAGTTCAAGTTCCTTGATATTCTCAGCAACGTGGCCCCGGCACCAGGTACAATGAATGGGTGCGCGCCTATGGCTGCACAGCGACCAAGTCGTAGCTGCCGTATGAATGGCTCGACACACTTGAGAAGCTGAACTACCCAGGTCTGCCAGACTACCCCTCGTGGTATTCTAGCCTAAACGGTGGATACGTGCTCACGCTGGAGGAGTGGAGGAGTTGCAAGCGTCTCTTCAAGGAAAAAGGAATGACTATGTTTGGTGACTGGTTGAGGTACTACAACAACCTCGTCGTCGATCCAAGCATAGAGGCATTAGGGAAGATAAAGGCCTTCTACGGAGAGCGGGGAATTGACATATTCAAAGACGCGTGCAGCCTCCCTGGGGAGTCCCTACGATACCTTCTCAGAGGCACCAAGGCTGGTGAGCTGTATGCCCCAGGAGAGGAGTCTTACCCACTCCTAACGGCAGCAGTGACGGGAGGGCCGTCGCTAGTATTCACCAGGTACCACGAAGCGGGGGTCACCAGAATCCGTTCACATCAATACCCAAAGGGGAAGCTGTGCAGGACCGCAAAAGGGTACGACTCTAACGCTCTCTACCTCGGCACCATGGATATGGACATGCCGTGAGGGAAAGAGCGAGTGCTCCACGCAGAAAACCCCCAAGAAGTATTCCCCAAGATCTCGCAGCAGGTGTTAAAAGGCCAGCTGTTTGGATTTGTCAAGTGTAAAATCTCCACCCCCAAAGCCTTGTGGCCAAAGTTCGAAGAAATGACACCCCTCTTTATGAACCTGGCAGTACTGGAGGCCTTAGTAGCGCCAGAGATGTTGGAATACCTGAAACGCACCGGCCGCCAGCGGTCGGGGTGTAAGAAACTGCTGAGCCTCCTTGAGTCCGACGGAATCTTGCTGTACACCCCGCTGTTGAAATGGTATCTAGAACACGGACACGAGCTTGGGGCGGTCTATGCACTCATGTTGAGCAAGTAACCGAAGCGCGCCGCCTCGGGGATGTGGACAAAGCGAAGGTTATGCTGGCCGTGGCTATGAAGCTTCTAGGCAATTCAGAATACGGAAAGCTCAAGGAGGCACTCGAGTGTCACACCAACACCAGCTACACCCGAGACGAAAAAACAGTGGATCAGGCACTAAGTTTCGCCTGGTTTGACGACCTCACAGAGATAGGCGACGCATACGAGATCAAATCGCGTAAGCCACGTGTGATCACCAAGCGTCCTTTCCAGGTAGACATCGCCGTGTATCAACTGGCCAAGCTCCGCATCTTATAATTCTACCATGACTTCCTTGACCGGTTCGTAGTTCGCAGGGACTCTGTGGTCATGCAGATGGACACCGACAGCCTCTACATAGCGCTGAGCACCCTCAACCTCGAGGAGGCGGTAAAGCCTGAGATGAAAGAGGAGTTCAACCGTGTGAAGAGGGAGTGGCTTGCCTGGGAAGAATGGAGCGGGCGAACCCCCGACATCTTCAAGACCGAGTTTGAGGGGATTCGAGGCATCGCTCTCTGCAGCAAATGATACATCTTCGACGGGGACGTGAACACGAAGTTCTCGCGCAAGGGGGTGGGGAAAAGGCAGAACACCATGACCTGAGAGAGATACAAAGCCGCCTTAGAGGGGTCCATAGACAGAGTGGAGAACCGAGGGATGCGCATGCATAACGGGCAGATGGCCAGCTACCAACAAGGCAAGCTGGGCCTCAGCGCGTATTATGACAAACGGTATGTCTTACCCGACGGTATCCACACGCAGCCCCTCGAGTACCGCAAGGTCGCCGCGGAGTGAGCCCTCACCGTTTAGGGAGGATCCGGTCAGGAGGCATTTGGTTGTCGGGAGGAACAATCATCAGTTCTGCGCGAACAAAGCCCCGAGCCGGCCCATCCTCCAGGAAGTACATCGCAGGCCGCCCATCCTGGCATATTACGAATCCCGTGTACTGTTAATGACCACGAATGATCAGTCGCCCGGCGCCGGCCACCTTCAAGCTCATGCTGCCCAGACGAGCTTGCATACAGATACCGAACTAGAGCATCAGACGGAATTACAGGCTCCTTGAGGCCGATAGCGTGGTGAGCTGGAGCGGTCGGTGTATGAGATAAAAAAGTGTCCTTAATGGCATCAACCGGCTTCCGACCCGTCAAACGTGTCACCTCACCGTTAAGGGCCGCGACCACCTGAGGAAGAGCCTGAACCCATTCAGATGAACGTTCAGAGGACCCTCGAGCTGCCAATAATAGCTCTTGGGCGTATTGGGCACGAACAGTCTCTCTACCAGAGTGCGATTGAACCCCTCGAAGATTGGCTGCTGCCGGTGATTCCCAGCTTATCCGAGTCGTATCTGTGTCTTATGCTTTGCTGCCAGCTGGCTCACGGCACCCATAAACTCACGCCCCGGGTCAATCTGCAGAAGCTGTGGCCATTTGAGTGGCCCGCGTTTGTAAATTCGCTCAGGGGCCAAAGCCACCCCTTCGCTGCTCTTGTCAGTCAAAGCCTCTGCTTCCTTAAACCGTGAGGCAACATCCATAACCGTCAAGGCATACTTAAATGTCTTACGAGCAACCTGGTCATGTGGTAGGTAGAGCAAGACAGCCTGATGGACGGCATTCAGTCTATCTTCATAAATAGATGGCCGCGGAATATAACGAGGAGCGGGTAAATAGATCTGAAAAATAGCTTGCTTCTTGATCCAGTCTCGGGCAACATCCTCTGAAACATGAGCTGCAGCAGCGAGCTTTTTAATGACCGCCAAGCCTTTCCAATAGCCCTGAGGGCTGTAGTAGATGACCGCCAGACATTTTATTTGTTACTTGGTCAATCACAGCCTGAATATCATCTTGCGAGATTTACTCTATGTACATCGTTCGTGGTCATTTGTGTGAATGATAGTCGCTTTGGGTCATATACACCACCTTGGCCGTCATTCAGGACGTGATAACCACTGATCGTCCAGTAAATGTATACTACCCCCAACCTGTTATTCCTCCCAAGCCGTCTCCAGTTATCATTCTGGGAAATCCCAAATACCGCGCATATTCGCTGATAGGCTCTTACATCGTAGGGATTTTCAAAGGCGGTCCAACTCTGGTCTTGGGTAGAGCCACATGCATTTCTTTGAGGAGTCGACGAATCTGGAGGGTCGGACAGATGCTCCTGTGCGGACACCCCACACCCCGCCGTGGCACACTATACAGTGAAGTTGAGTTGGTTTTGCCAGAATTGCATCGGATTGATGTACCAGCCGTGTACGATCTGGTCTGACTCCACGTATGGCAACCGGTATTTTTCAAACACATTGGGGAACTGTGTCTGAAAGGCTCCTCGGATGTTGACCTGTATGTAAACCTTCGTGAGATCATTTATTTGCGCAAACGGGTATACCCCACCCGCCGAATATTTGGCGTCCTTGTTGAATTTGTAAACGGTCATTATTATTAGCTGTGCTAATATGTATCTTAGATTTAGCAAAGTCCAACAAGGGGAACCCATCCTCCTCAACCCGGTCCTTCACAATCTTGAGGGTGACCTAGAGGTGGCTATCGTGGAATTTTTGTTCTAATCCGCGTGGGTTAATATTTCCGAGAAGCTGAAAAACAATTGGTTCAAATATGGTGACGAAGTTGTTACTATCCCCGACGGGTATTATGATGTCTGTGCTCTCAACAAGCAATTCTTTGAGCCACGGAAGCTCTCTCTTGCTCTTAACCCAGCAACTGATCTTGTGATTCTCGGTGGTGTAAAGTCGGGGTGGCTTTAGGGTGGAGAGGGCTAGGTGGGGTTCTTGGGTTCGGCTCAGACGAGAGAAGTAGATGGTTCAATGAGATGTTTACATTCTATGCGACGAAGTTTCCTAACCTTATCATATATAAGGAGTTGTGCATTCATCTCTAGGGTCTATCATCATATGAAAACCATCATACTTCGCTTCCCTCCACACTCCTCCGGGTTGTACCCATTAAAAAAGAGGAATGTAATCAAGAGAGACATGAGATTGTCTCTGTGCCTCATTATAAAAAGCTAGAAACCGGAACCCTCAGCAACATTAGACTTTCAGTCTGTGTTGAAAAAGGTGACAACGTGCCACTGGCATATCTAAGCTGCGTGCTCAATATCAGACAGGGTTGCTCTGTCAGGTATTTATCGTCCTTATTGAACTCGTAAGTGGTCATTAGACGTGCTAATATGTATATAACGTTTTGCAACATCCAACATGGGGAACCCATCACCTCAACCTATTCCTAGACAATTGTGATGGTGGTCTGGAGGTGGCTCTTGTGTAATTGTTGTTCTATCCCGCGTGGGTAAATATTTCCGAGAAGCGGGGCAATAAGTGGGTCGCTTTTGAAAACGAGAAGGCTACTATCCCAGATGGATATTATGATGTTTCCACCGTCAACACACAGATCTTTGAGCCTCGGAAGTTTTCTCGGATGCTAAACCCTGCAACATGTCTCGTAAGTCTTAGCGGTGGTAAGATGAGTTATTTCTTTCACCGTGGAGGGCTGGGCAAGGCTCTTGGGTTCCTACACTGCTTCGGTCAGGATCCAAACGCTGCAGTATTTAGCGGGCAGATGTTTCCTAACCTTATCATATATAAAGAGTTGTAAATTCATCTCGAAGGGTTGTCGTCATATGAGAACCGTCATAATTCGCTTCCCTCCACACTCCTCAGGGCTGTGCCCGTTAAAAATGTGGAATGTAATCAAGCGAAATACGAGATTTTCTCTGTCCCATATTATAAGAAGTTGGATACTGCAACTCTAAGCGATATTAGACTTTCGGTCAGAGATGAAAAGGGTGACGACTTACCGCTGGCATATCTAAGTTGCATACTCCACATCAAACAACGCAATGGCTGATTCAGAAGGTCCAGGAAATCATCGCCCAAGAGCATGCTCTACCCTAACCTTTGCTGATTTGGCCGACACTATTGGTTGGCGGGAGCCGGGTCATAATTACAAGATCTATGGCCTCCAGCTCACTCCCCAGGGGATCTGTACTCGTGCCGCCATAGACCATCCCGACGACGATGACTGGGATCTGCAGCTTGAGCTTCGCACGGGATATACTCACCTCGATTCCAATGGGATACTTATCAGGTTAACCAACATGGGAAAGGCGTTTGTGAGTTATCAGGCCTGCAAGACGGTCATACGCCCCAACAAGTCTCATGTTGTGACCTACCAGTCGTTTCTGAAAATGCAGTGCGTCAAGCCTCTCTTCTATGCAGTAGCGGTGACTGAGGCTAAAGCACAGGGGAGTAGATACTGTTTAAAGGCCGCTACAGAGTTTAAAGCCGACTTTGATATGCTAGGTAAGCCTCCTAAGGAGTCAACCATCTATCTCGAGTTAGCTATTGGGCCTGCGGCGCAGACTGAGGTTGTCCAAGGCCTTCTTGGGTTCTCACTTAAATGGGGTGCGTCAACGTCCCCCAGGCATGTTGCTCTCGTAATCACTTCCGCGGCCAACGGGACGTGGGTGGCCCGGGCAACAGAGACGGACATTATAGTAGAGCTCGGTGAGGTTGCGGTAGATGAAACCATTTTTAATATCGTTACTGCTTTTGTACTGCTTTTGTTCACTACAGGGCCGGTTAGCACCGTTCGCATTGAACATTTAATATCTCAGTTGAAGAAGTAGGAATAAATTTGACGCGCAAAGAATAATGTCGCTCTATCGGTCATTTGATACTAGTGACGGCGGTACCTATCGCATTCAAGAGATTACCCGTCTTCGGAAGTCTCTGGAAGATGAAAGGGACAAACGGGCTGCACTGTATAAAAAATATCGGCGTGCCGTTAATGCATTAGACGCTGTGGACAGCGTGATGCTGGCGGCTAGCCTTGGTATGGGGGTGGGGGATTTTGGGCTTCTCACCACCATTACCGCCGCCCCTGTAGTTGTTGGAATCGAAATTGCTGCCCTAGCTTGTGGAATCATGTCTACTGGGAGCAAGCTAGTGTCCCGCAAACTAACGTCGAAAGCTAAGAAACACGATGAAATTTGCACTCTGGCGACGGCTAAGCTTTATAGTATAGCCGACCTTGTTTCAAAGGCTCTGGATGATGGGAGAATTACGTATGTGGAGTATAAAATAATTACAGCTGAAGAAAAGAAATTTCATTAATTGAAAAAAGATATTCGGAGCAAGGGCCCGGTGGATCTGGACGAAGAGACAAAAACATCTCTCATTCTGAAAGGAAGAGACGAAGCGCGGGCAGAATTCGTAAAAGCTATAAGGTCGAAATAACATGTATACAGGATCAGGACAGTTTGAAACCACCCCCTCCCCCCTATTCAACCGAACGATCCGCCACTGGATTTCAGTAATGCGCGGAAGTAATGAACTTGATATACTCCTCAGATAAACAATGTAAAATTATGAGGTATGTATGAACATTTTTTCCATTGCTTTTCATTCTTCTTATACTGTTGTGAATGTAGTTACAAGAGATCTCTTCGACTATATGTTGTGTTTTCGTTGCTGATGAAGGCGAATCGCCTCAACTCACATCATTTGATATACAACTCACAGCAGTTGATTTCACTAATACAGGCTATACGGTTGTAAAACACTTGACATCTCAAGTGATTTTCTCAAGTGTTTTTTTTTCCTCTGTCAACGCGCGTGTGTATTTAGGTGTGGGAGAGATGCTTTTCTTAAACTGTTGTGTGTAAAGCTAGTAAAAACATCCGCATTCCGAAGTCACAAACTTGTGACTTCGGAATGCGGAAGTATAAAGCTTTAAACGGTTGAGACGGTGCTCAGTCTCTCGGGCGCGCCCCGGGGCTGTGTGTGCGCGCGTGCGTGCGTGCGTGTGTGTGTGTGTATGTGTGTGTGTGTGCGTCTTGATATGGCTGGATGGTACCGCTCTAATTGTGTATCGCGGTATAGTCGCCCCTATAACAAAATATCGAGGACAGTGCCACAGTGTTGGTCCCGACGGTGAGGGTTAATCGAAGTGTTACAATATATATATATATATATATATATATATATATATATATATATATATATATATATATATATATATATATATATATATATATATATACAATCATAGAAATCATTCAACAATGTTGTTATCATGTCTATAAGCACCCAAACAACAGTTTTAGTTTGTTTCGACAGTGATGCTATCTGGCCCCAGTATATTTCATTCCTAAAGCGGTCGGCTAGGCATCTAGACTCATTTACATACCTATATCACCATCTAATATATATTATTATTTGCAAACGATGCGGTATGTTGGACAGACTGGCAGACGCTTAATCAACCACTTTAGGGAACACCTTGGGGGTATTATGCAAAACTCTGACAAACCCATATCTAATATTTTCACTTATAATCACAATGGAATTGACGGTATATGAGTCGCAACATTCAAGCCAACTCTAACAGTTTCAGTAGGCGTACAGTTCAGAGCCCCTTAATCAACAGCACCCATTCAGGGGGCATCACTACTCTTCTAGATGTCACTGTATAACTCTGCTGACATCCCCTCTGTGATATTAATATCTAATAGTTTGCACACTTTTCTCCCGATTCGATTACTCCTACCCCTTACAACCTCAGAGAGAAGTTATACCAGGGTCCATCACCGGCTCAGATTAATAATCCTGTTAACAGGAGATTAATTTGAAGGTGACTGTTGCCCATTCATTCAGTAGCATGTCCTTTGCAGAACCTCGCTCCCATAACAACCTTCCAGAAAACCTCTCGATCATAAGCAAGTTGTCCCGCGTCTGATACACCCATCTGGAGATCATCCGCCACATCCTGCACCCATCTTCTCTTTGGCCTTCCTCTTCCTCTCTTCCCAGGCATATACCTTTCCATTATTGTTCACTCCAAACTTTCGTGACGTTTCAAGTGACCGAAATATTTCCATTTTCTTTGTTTTATCGTCTCTAATAGCCAACCTTCTTCAATATTCAACTCTTGAAGTATGGATGCATTTGTTCTTTTCTTTACCCAAGATATTCTTAGAACTCGTCTATAACATTTATATTCAAAGGCGTTTATGCGCTGTTCAGCTTGTTTAGTAAGTGTCCGTGTCTCACAGGTGTATGTTGCAATGGTAAAGATGCATGCTCTTAAAGATCTAATATTTGTAGTTCTATCTGTCCCACTCCATAATTTACTCAGCTGTTTTAGTCTTTCAAGAGCAATTGATAGTCGCCGTTTAATCTCTTTCATTGTGTCGCCGTTGTTGGTAATCAATGACCCAAGCTATTCAAAATTTTCCACCACCGCCAATTTTTCCCCATTAATGTAAATTTCTTTCTCCGTAGTAGTTTTATCTGTATGCATTATCTTTGATTTTGCTATGTTAAGATATAAGTTGTGATTTTCACTATTCAATTGGGTTGAGGCTATTAGATTTTCTATGCCATTCTGTGTTGTGGAGAGTAATACTGTATCATCAGCATACGAATCTCTGGTATGTCATGACCACTGATATTTAGGGCATCATATAGCTCCCTGTTTATATCATCTCTTACATTTCTCATAATATTTTCGGCCTTTGAATAATCCACAAAACATGACAATAGGTTTACATTAAATTCTCTGCACTTATCTATTAGTAAACACATATTGAGAATGTGATCTCTTGTTCCTCTTCGTTGTCTAAATCCAGCTTGAACTACGTTAATCTCTTCTTCCATTTTCTTACGAAGTCTTCCCATTATGACTTTTAGTAGAATTTTAATTGCATGACGGATCAGGGCAACAGTTCTATAGTTGGTGCATAATTTAAGGTTGTCCTTTTCTGGTATTGGAATTAAGATATTTCTCTTCCAATCTTTTGGCCAAATACCATATTTCCAAATCTTTGTACATAATGCATGATATATGTGTATGCTTTCTTCTCCTCCCGCTTTAATTAGTTCAGCTGGTATCTCATCACATCCAGGTGATTCACCATTCTTCAGGTTCTTTATAGCCCAAGCAATTTCATCTAATGAGGGTTCAGGTTCTGTCTCTGCTTTCATTGGCTCATGTATCTCATTCATATCCTCACTGTCGCTCATATCATACATTCCACTGTAGTACTCCTGCCATCTTTCTAGAATTTGTCTAGATTCTGTTAAGGTATTTCCCATCTTGTCACATATAATGTTTAATTGAGGTTGAACATTTCTTGTCAATAACTTCATTTCTTTGAACATTTCATAATCTCTTCCAGTCTTATCATAATGCTCTTTTCTGGTACAGCAATCTTGTATATATTGATTTTTGTCCTTTCTTGTGTTATTTCTTATTTCTCGAGTTAAAGATTTATACTTCATCCTGCTGTTATCGGATTCGTCTCCTTTCTGTTTCAGCTCCCTTCGTTGTTTTATTAATTCTACCGTGTCTGATGTAATCCATGGCTTAAGTTGCTTTTTCTTGGTCGAAATTAGATCTTTTGCTGCAGTTATCAAGATATCTCTAGCTTGTACTGCTAGTTCATCAGGGTGTCATTTCTTCTTGTACAGACATCAAGACCTCAAAGCGATTCCTAACTTCTACAGTGTATGCATCCGGTATTTTTGTGAAATCAAAACGAAATGGCCTTGGTCCTCGGATAAGCTTTTTGAGTTTTAATTTCAGATCTGCTTCTAATAACTGATGATCTGTATCAAAGTCTGCACTTCGTAGGGGTTTTGCAGATGTTATGCTTGATCTCCATCATCTTTGTATTAAAATATAATCTATTTGATTTTTGGTAATACTGTCTGGAGACTTCCATGTGAAGAGTCTTCTTGGATGTTGTTTAAAAAGCGTGTTGGCTATTGTTAACTCATTTTCTGTGCAAAATTCCAAATTTTCCTAAAACTTGTCTATCATTTTCAGCTCTTCTCACACCTACTTTTGCATTAAAATCTCCCATTATTATTGCTATATCATTATGACCAATCTTATTTAATGTGTCTTGTAGTGTGTTGTAAAAATCTTCAATTTCGTCCACCTCTGCTGTTGAAGTAGGTGCATATATCTGTATGAGAGTTGTGTATTTTGGACGGCCTTTAAGTCTTATAGTGAGGATTCTATCACTAACTGGATTATATCCCATTAAAGCTTTTGCAGTTGTCTTATCTAAATAAAACGCCACTCCACTCTGGCCTCCGACGTCTCTACCAGAATAAATGAAAATACTTCCATTTTCAGTTGTAAAATGTCTTTGCCGCTCCAGCGATGTTCACTAATTCCTAAAATTTGAATGTTTAACCTCTCAATCTCATCACACACTACTTTAAGCTTTCCCTCATACAGACTTCTCACATTCCACGTTGCTATTCTCACTCTGTTTCTTAGTCTGACACAGGGGATTTCCTTGGTAACACAGTCAGGATTAACTCCGTCATCACGATTACTATTACTTGTCCCTGTGTCACACTCTTCCCCAGTGTTATCTGATCTTCCTAGCCTGTGTGTCTCGCAACCAGATCTCTTTCTTATTATGTTCTCTTTCATGGTTGTTATGGTTTCTTGGCAAGTTATGCAGAAGGTAGTTTGCCATTGCTTTCCTTCTGGGCAGTGACTGTACTAGTCGGTGGTCATAGCCATTGTCTCTACTGATGAGATCATCTGCCTATCGCCACAGAGTGCAAGACCATAACCAACAACAATCTATCGGCTGCTCTCACACTCCATCCACCACCTGCTTCCATGGCTTCACGTAACCCTGATCGGATGGGGGGGGGGGGGGCTAAACGGTTGTCCCATAGACTAACGGAGGAAAGGAGGCGTCTTACATCTTCTTTGATAGGGGATACCCCTACCCCGCTAACGAAGACTGTTGTCCAAAGAGGGTAATTTGACATGTTTTTTTTTTTTTGTAATTCGGTTCTTTTGCAAGTAAACTTATGCGCATGTGCAATGACCTAACCACATGTGATACCAATAATTTTTCTTTCAACTTTGTCATGTGTAATAATTAATTACATTTTATAATTCCATGTCTTTCTTTAGATCTGTTTGTGTTGGTGCTGATGAAGACCACTAAGATATACACGTCCATTCGTTGTGCCGTGGAGTAACGTATTGTTATCGTATGTTTAATTTAGTATTATCTTTGTTATCTTTACATTATGCTGATTTGCGTTCATTGTAAGCTGTTTACATTGTGCCTGTGTTCATTGTCTTTAATTTCATCACAGGACTGCGCATACCTAATAGTGTCCATTTTACATTATTAGTTCCCACGATTGGCTTTCAACTAGTCTATACCATTAAAAAAGTTTTGCATCAGTCGGGAGAGTTTGGTGCTGCGACTGTTTTCTCTTCACGGTATCACAATATCATTTTCAAGGGGACTGTGGTACATAGCTCTTCTGTCCTCTATCCAGTTTTACAAATTTGTGAGGATTGCAAGACAGATACAAGAACTTCAAACCCAATGAGAAGTACATTATGATGTAATCCATAATTCTGAGCAATGCATTCAGACAGGCTTGGTTAGGATTAGGGTGTTAATGTGTCTTCCACATGATTCAGAAATCTCATTGACCCTGGACCCAACCCAGTGCATAAAGAGAAATAAATAAAGACAAACATTTAACATACGCAGCGTGGTCAGACGATTCCGAAAGTATTCCAGTTTGTTAACCCCATATGTTCTGCACGTATATATGCTACAGTCGTCTTCGAAGGTGTCTCCGTCTTCGTAACATCTCCCGTTGGAACTACATCCTGTTATATGAGAACCATTTCATGTCAGCTGTTTCAGAAATGATTACTGACTCTTGGGCCACTTTAGTCATGCACTCACGGCTACAAAATGATATTACTTGTGTAAATACAACGTTACTTTTAAGTAATAACCATAGCTTTTGTGCTACTTCTGAGCTCCAACATTCTCATTCTTCCTAAAATACACAGCGGAGTCATCATCAGGTTCCTCAATCTGAAGGCTGGTGTTGAAGTCATCCCATCATGGTACTCAAGAGTCCCCTATTTTCAGTAGCTCAATGCAACGCTACATGAATCTCTTTACCTTGCGTGTCCGTGCATGGTAGTTACTTCTTGGACTAATTATTTTCTTGTCGTACCTAATTCAGATATCAAATGATCTTAAATAACTATTTCTGGGTGATAATCAAGTCCCACCAGACACACGTCAGGTGGTCATGCATGCATACATTGACTGGCTGCTCACTTCACCTCATGATATTCACAGTGCCACTTGCACAAAGATGGATTGCTTGGAACATGTCGTAGATACATGGTACATATTGTTGCCTTCGATGATTAATAGGTGAACATGATAACAAACAGCTGACACATGGTGAGATAATGGGCACAAATCCACGAAACTACAGCATCAGTATGTATTGTACTGTCATATTAATTTACTAACTTGCCTATGTGCAAGTTTACTTACTTACTTACGTCCTTGCTTACATACGTTCCTACTTTACTGACATTGTTATTTACTTTCTTACGTTCTTATTTAATATCACTCTTGTATACTTACATTCTTATTGCCTTACGTTCTTAATTACTTGCTTATCATCTGCTTTTACTTAATTACTTACACAATATTAACATACTTACTTAATTACGTACTTACTTTCTTACTTACTGACTTACTTACTCACTTAAATTCTTACTTATTTACTTACAAAATTGTCGCTATGTGTGTCTCTGTATTTACACTGATAGATTGTGTGTATAAGAGTCGTTTATTTGAAACCCGTTCCAATGCCTTTATTACAGAAGCATGAAAGAAACATTAACATGTGTGGCAGAATTAAACAAAGCATTTTGAATGAATTATGCACCATAGGTTGGTCAGAAGAAGTCGCCGTAGGCAATCAGCAAGCATCCCATTGCTTAGGTAGGCGGCGAATGCCGTCCGCAAAGAAAAATAAAAGGATTGTGGTTGCTCATTGAACCAAGTGTTTACAGCGATCATTGCGTCTGCATTTGTGTGAAATCGTTGCCCCTTGAGAGCATTTTTAGTGGTCCGAGCAAATGAAAATCACACGGTGACAAATCAGGACTATAGGCTGTATGTTGCAGAATTTCCCACGTCTTCCAAGCAAATTCTTCCTGCACAATCTTTGCAACATGCGGACGAGCATTATCGTGCAACAAAATCACACCGCGAGAAAGCATGTCAGGTCGTTTATTCTTGATGGCTTTTTGCAGCTTGTCTGGTGTTTCCAATTAGTGGCTAGAGATGATGTAGGCACCAGGTTCTTTAAAGTCAGCCAACAATAGCCCTTCATTCATGGCCCAAAAATAAAATGCGCTCAGCATAAACATACCAGCGGAAACTTGTAACTGGGATTTTTTGGCTTTTGGTGATCCAGCATGCTTCCATTGCATGCTCTCTCTTTTGCTGTGCTGCTCGGCTCAAAGTGGTGACACCATGATTCATAGCCTGCCACTATGACGAAGAGAAATGCATCACCCTCCATTCTGTAAAGCAACAAGTGGTTCAAACACCATCCCATGCGCTCCTCTTTTTGGTGGTCGGTCAACATCCGCTGTATCCACAGTGAATAAACCTTCCGATATTGCAGTTTCTTACGAACGGCCTTTTGAATGTTCACAATTGACACATCACATTATTTCACTAGCGAACGTATACTTCGACGACGGTTCATCTGTACTGCTGCATCAATTTTGGTGATTTTTTTTTTCTGTCGCAAAAATATGCGTTTCACCCGACCGTCGAAGATCTGTCGTGAACTGACGTCCTTTCCGAAACAAAAAAGTCGCTTAAATGTCGACAAGGCCGACTTCATTACACCGGGTTTTATCCCATATGACTCGGTCGCTTTCCGCAGCGCGAAGCGTCGCACAAAGGACGAACTCCTTAGCTCTAGCGACGACCAACGGGAGTCTCCGAAACATTTAACTCGTGAACCGAAGGACTCGGCCCGGAATCGAACCCACAACCTTCGATTTCCGAGTCAAACGGCTTGACCACTTCGCCACGGAGCCTCCTAAAAACGAAGGTTTTGATGAGACTCGAACTCGCGACGTTCTGCGTGTGAAGCAGACGTGATAACTACTACACCACAGAACCAATTTTCCGAAACATTCGTGCCCAGTCTGTCACTGTTGTCTTCGACACACATATGTTATCTTCGATGAATGTCCACCGGTCGACATCCTTCAAATTAAAGAAACTGAATCACCGCTCTTTGAACTTCTTTGGACTGATTTTGGATCAACCCGGCCATTTTCTCAACGATCAGAAACGGAACCTATGCATCAGGGGACGATAAGCACGTGCTCTTTTATTCATTGGTCAGTACTTATCACATGACTATGGCATGATCATATTCAACGTACGCAATTACGCGTGGTGTGGCACGAACGGATTTCAAATGAACACGCCTAATACATTGCTTCGACTCAACGCCCACAATTTATGTTTCGGTAGTGGTCTGTTTCACTCATTCCGTCATTTTTGTTATAAATTCTTCATCTTAGTCCTTGACGATGATGGCGATGACCACGGTTTCTCAGGACGCCTGATAGTTTAACAATCAATCAAACAGGTGCCGTCTCCGCAATGAAGGTTGGCTGCAATGGATCTCCAACACTGTCTGTCATTTGCCTTGACTGTACATTCTGTCAAGCTGATGTTCGTCCATCTCTTGATGTTATCCTCCCACTTGTATCGTTGTCTATCTCTTGCTCGCTTGCCCTCAACCTTGCCTTCCAGTTTGGGTTTTATAAGAGTATCATGTCTTTTAACGTGGCCAAAATATTTCACTTTGTCTCCTCTTTATTTCTTTCATCAACTCTCTCTTCATTCCCAGTTTTTCTAGGACCTCTACATTTGATTGTTTTTGTTTCCATGAAATACAACCTATTCGTCTGTATATCCACATCTCCATAGCTTCTATGCGACTTTCTAGTTGGTTGTTCAATGTCCAGGCCTCCGAGCCATACGATAGCTTTGAATATACGCAGCATTTGACAATTCCCATTTTTAAAGCATTATTAATCTCTCTATCGCCGCTACTCTTCAATCTGGCTTAAGAGAAAGTTGTAAGGAAGGTAAAGGAGGATTGTGATATTGGAGGAACATCCAAGCTGCACGGTTATGCAGATGATATAGATATTATAGGGGAAAATTACCAAATGACATTAGAAATATTGACTCACTTAAAGGGAAAAGCCCAACAGATGGGGCTGGTTATCAACCAAGATAAGACATAATATATGGTAATTTCAAGAGAAGGAATGGCTAAAAACTCTGGCCACATACAAATAGATAATATGACCATTACAAGAACGGAAACATACAAATACCTGGGTATAATCTTCAACTACTCCATCATCATAAGGGAAGAAATACAACTTAGAATTAATTCTGGAAATAAGATATACTTTGCACTAGAACATCTACTAAAATCAAATGCGCTATCTCGTAACACCAAAATCACAATATACAAAACACTGATCAGATCAGTTGTGCTGTATGGCTCTGAAACCTTAAGTACAACGAAAGGAGACGAAGCCTTGTTACAAACCTTTGAGAACAAAGTTTTAAGACGCATGTTTGGACCTATTAGGGATACACAAAGTGGAGAGTGGAAAAGAAGAAGTAACAAAGACATTTATGATCTCTTTCAGTCCCCGCTAATCACTGGTATCATGAAGGCTAATAGACTACAATGGCTGGGACATATAGAAAGCATGGAAGATAATAGGGAAACAAAACTCGCTTACACTCTGGAAATAAATGACCGTAGACCCCGAGGTAGACCAAAAGACGGTGGAGAGCCGGGTCAGACAGACAGACAGACAGACAGACAGACAGACAGACAGACAGACAGACAGACAAGACAGACAGACAGTCGGGATCGGGAGCTTATATGACTACTTGTATGAATTAAATTAGATGCTCCCCACCAGGGAATGGGTGAAGCCGGGTCGAGTCAGAAAGACAGACAGACAGATAGACAGACAGACAGACAGACAGATAGTCGGGAACGTGAACGGGAGCTTAGATGACTACTTATATGAATTAAATTAGATGCTCCCCACCAGGAGCTGAGCGAAGCAGGGCCGGTTCAGACAGACTGACAGACAGACAGACAAGCAGACAGACAGACAGACAGATAGATAGATAGATAGATAGATAAATAGATAGATAGATAGATAGACCCCCGCCAGGGACTTGGCGAAGCCGGGCCGGGTCAGCTAGTGTGTGTGTCTGTGTATATATATATATATATTTTTTTTTATAATTATATATATATATATATATATATATATATATATATATATATATATATATATATATATATATATATATATATATATATATATATATATATAATTATAAAATTATGTGAGAGTTTTAATGCCGAAGTTGGATAAGGATTTTATCATCTCTGTTGTTATCTTGTCAGGACCTGCAGCCTTTCCTTCTTTAATCTTTTTAATAGCCTTTTCTACTTCAGCCGTTAATATTTTTGGCCCATCTTGAGTATTATACAATGTTGGTCTATTGACCATGTTGTCCCAGAATAAATCTTCTGTGTACTCTGTCCATCTTTTTATTATGTCAGTGTTATTTATTATAATTTCTCAATTTTTTCCCTCTGATACAACCGCTTCCTGTTATATTATTTTTCTTCTTTGTAAATCTTTTTATATGTTCATGTAATTCTTTCGAGTTGTGTTTTATTTCCAGAGCCTCCATTTCTTTGCAATGTTTCTGCAGCCACTCTTCTTTGGCAACTCTGCACATGTGACGTATTTCTCTATCTATTACTATATACTCTGGAGTGTTATTTGCTTTCTTTCTTTGACACGTTTTACGCAATATTTCATCGGTTATCCATAATCGTTTTTTCTGATTAATTTTCACTGGCAAGGTGGTATTTGCAGTCTGAATACTGGTTTTTATACTTTTCCATTTTGTATTAATTTTATCCTCGGGATTTTCACGTCGATATTGTTCCATACTTTCAAAGATTAGCCCATAATATCTATTTTTGACTTCAACTAGGTATAGTTGTCTTATTTCTGGTTGTTTCAATGCCGATATATCTACTTGAGGTGTCTTCGATTTCCTTATTCCTGGGTTTTTAAGTTTTATTTGTAAATTTAATACTTCAGAATTATGGTCAGAGTTGATATCAGCACCAGGGTATGTTTTGGCATTTTTAACATTGCTTTTAAATCTCTTTCTAATCATAATGTGGTCAATTTTGTTTATTGTACTATCTCGAGGGCTTATCATGTATACAGTTTCCTAGGGTTATGTTGAAAGAATGTGTTGTAAACAATAAGATTGTTTTCTTCACAGAACTGTATCAGCCGGTCTCCTCTGTCGTTTCTCTCTCCCATACCATATTGCCCTACTATCTACTTTATTTATTTTTTCCGACTTTTGAGTTCATGTCTCCCATGACAATTAGGACCTCTGATGATTTTACAACTTTCAGTGTTTGTTGTAGTTCTTCATAGTATTCTTCTAGCTGTTCTACACTGTAATCAGTTGTCGGAGCATATGTCTGAAGAGTTACTATGTTGAATGGGCTTGCCTTAATTTTGAGAAGTATCATCCTGTCCGTATGAGTCCAGAATCCACTAATATTTTTTCTCTAAATCTCATTTTACTAAAGTTCCTACTCCTCTCTCATGATGATCCCCTCCCCTCTTGAATTAATGAATACGTAATCTTCTCTCCTTATATACCTTTTATCTGTCCATCTTGTTTCAGATACGCCTAAGATATCCAAATTCATGTTTTTTGCCTCTGGATTAAGGTTATCAAACTTCCCTGCTTGATATAAGGTGCGTACGTTCCACATACCAATTCTCAGACTTCTCCTTCTACTTTTCAGGTAAGTATTGACAGAATGCACCCTTTCAAAAGAATTTGGGATGCAGTCGTCATTATGCACTTCCTTATTCACTATAGGAGTTGTCTCTTCCCTGTGAATATTTACAACAGGCTCATCTCCAGGGGGCCAAGAATTCCCTGTATCGCTGTTTTATTGTTGTTGAATTGCTGTCTTTGGGATATTACATGGTGAGGTCCCAATCTCTTCCACGTTGTCCAGCCATGTTCACTATCGTGTCCTGAACACGCATCATGTGTGCCACACACTCTGCTGTTTCACTTTCGAAGCCGTTGATCTTTTTGGATTCATCCGCCTTCTCCACCGTCCCAGTCTTTGTGTACTAGGGATGGACACTCCCTTAGTAGGATATTGCCCCTACTTAACTCATGTAGTTTAGCCAGTCAGCCAAGACTGTTGCCCGTGGTGTGGCTACGTCGTACACAAGCGGTATTCGTGGAGCCATACATGAGCTAGGTAAAGAGATGGGAACCAAATAGGATCTTGGTCTATCCCTTGGGATATGGCTGCCACTCACCGTGAGGTACTATCCCTCTCTCTTTACCCTACACCACGATAGTTTAACAGAGGTACTTAAAGCTAGTAGCTGATTAGCATACACATACAACTGGTTACGGATAATCTGCAAATTAGATTCTATTGGCATAACACGCACTGACAATCTGGTGGTGAATGTAGAACTGTTCTGACGTTTACTGACTACAGATGGCGGTAATTTAAAGACCAATTGGTCACAGACCAGCGATTCACAGTAATCATAGATTTTAACACAACTCACTGTAGTTTGTTGGTTGTCTCTTTGCTAATAATGGGAAGACTGGTATTATACTGATCCTAGTTTTGGGTTTAACTGCTGCGTGAGTGGCAACATATTGTAAGCATCTTGCTTCATCCTTTAATTTTGAAAAGATCAACAGGTGTATGTCTGAGACTGGGGGGGGGGGGGGGGGAGGAGCGGTATGTGGAGGGGGGGGTTGTGGTCTCAGTATTTTTTTATATTGTGTTTGTTGCCAGTTGACCACAGACCTTACACTACGTCTCCTTTAGGTGATCATACGGATACTCTGTCAAGGCCCAAACCATTCACCAAAGCCTCTCACACGACGCGATAATTAATTGTCATCATGACATGTTTAGAAAGACACCGGTTGCCTTTGGTTCGCTATTGTTCAGTTTCAAGACACTCAACACCCCTTCCTCACTCCTAACCTTGAATTGGTTACCTCATTTAGTTGCCATTGTATGTCTTACTTTGAGATACAATAGCTTACATATAGCAGATTAAAGCATTCATTGGCAACGGTGGGCACTCAAAGAACACAGAGGTGAAGATGTCGACAGCAAAGGCTACAGCAGGCAACAGAAACACTGTACGACAAAAGCCCACTGCTTGAGACAAGAAACGATGAGCAGAACACTTTTTTCTGTAATCTCCTCCCCCCCCCCCCCCCTTACTCTTTTGTGTGATTGTTCCTGTTTATTATCTTAGCCTTTTAACCTCTACACTGGTGTATTCATCAGCCACTCCACAAATCTCAGTCCTGGAATCCAATCCTGGAGTCCTGGATAGATGCACAGTAAGTCAGTATGAACTGCAGATATATTTTGCTGCGTTCGAAGGATATGAACTCACGCGTAGTCCATTCTCGTGCTATTACTTCTAGTGCACTGGACTAACTATTGCGTGTTGATTAGCTTTCCCTACTACTAATGTCCATTGCGATCAGTCGATCCAACTCCAAATTGTAATTTAAGTCCCCAAGTCAAGAACGGGAAGTCATCGGGCTTGTCCAATTGACCGGTGTAGAGGTTGAACACGCTACCTCGGCATCAGCACACCGGCAGTTTCAAGCTAGCGCTCTTATTCATTCGCCCTCGTTGATCTCCACTAATGGAAATGGCATTAAAAAGGATTCAGAAATGTGCATCGGGCAAAAGAAGGATGTAGTTATTGGAAACACCGGTTATCAGTATGCCTAAGATGATAGCGATAGAGGACGTAATAAAAACGTATAGAAAGACAAAGCAAGAGAGAGGGTGAGAGAGAGCGATAGAAAATGAGAGAGACATAGAGAGAGATACATTAACATAATGAGAGATATGGAGACGAAAGGAAGCATATGAAAGACAGATCAAGAGAGATAGAGAAAAGAAAGAGAGAGAGAGAAAGAGAGACAGAGAGAGATAGAAAGAGAGAGAGAGACATGAAGAGAGATACATCAATAGAATGAGTGATATAGTGACGACAATAAGCATATGATCGAGAGATCAAGAGAGATAAAGAAGAGAGAGAGAGAGAGAGAGAGAGAGAGAGAGAGAGAGAGACAGACAGACAGACAGACAGACAGAGAGAGAGAGAGAGAGAGAGAGAGAGAGAGACAAAGAGGGAGATAGAGAAAAAGAGAGGGAAAAAGAGAGCTTGAGAAAAGAAAGTGAGAGACAGAGAGAGCGAAAAGGAGAGAGAGATGAAGATATATAGAGGGAGATAGAGAGAGGGCGAAACGGAGAGAGAGAGAGAGAGGGGGGGAGAGATAAAGCAAGCGACATAAGGCGCACAAGACACAGATAGGTAGAGAGAGGTAGAGAGAGTGATAGTGAAGTGACGGTTACTGTGTTCAGAGCTGTTCATCCTCTCCTCAAGCCCAGAAACCAGAGCTCGTGTACAAGACAGACGCTAGAGCTTCACACTCACGGAGAGACACGTAAGGATGTATCCGGATCATGGCCCAGGGCCCAGGATTAGGCTTAGGGTGATACTGTGTCCAACACAAGGTTGGAGTATTTCATTGTCAACAAACGCCAACCCTGTGCCAAGCAGGAGAGAAACAGACAAACATTGAACCTACGCAGTACGGATCTGCGAATTCCATAGACTTCTTGGCCGTAATCCACAGACATACCGCACGTATAGGTGCTGCAGCTTCTGTTGAAGGTCTCTCCCAAATCGTAACATCTTCCGTTTCCACTACAACCTGAGACATGAGAACCGTGCCATGTCAGTTTATCCATATTTACGTATGGATATTATGAGTAGCACATTAACGCTATATCAATCAATCAATCAATCAATCAATCAATCAATAAAACAATCAATCAATCAATCAATCATTCATGCGCCATGCCAGAAAGCGTGGGCGGTCATGATTCGCCATTTCACTCGATCACCAGAGTCGTGAATCAGCTCAGTGTTCCTGTCTCGTCCATGCCATGTGGCCAAGGCATCCAGATATTTTCCTCTCGGTCTTCCTCTTGGTCTGTTCCCTTCGATCTTTCCAGTTGTCACTAAGTTCTCCAGTCCATTTCTTCTCATAACATGTCCAAAAAATTTTGACTGTCTACGTCTAATTTCTCTAATCAATCTACGATTTTCATTTGTCTCCTGTAGTACTTGGTCATTGGTTTTTCTATCTGTCCATGGTATTCTTTGCATTTTCCTCAGAAACCACATCTTGCTAAAGGCCACCTTCGCCATGACGATTCTTGTTCTAATCTCCTCAAGGCACTTCCCACCAGATGTTATGACTGTTCAGAGATAATTGTACCGATTAACTTTGTTGAAGAATATTCCAATTTACTTGTATATTTCATTGTGGTACTTCGTTCTTCCTAGTGACGACCATAACCTGTGTCTTCTTACAATTTATATCCAACCCCACCTGCTTACTGTGGACAACAACCGCTATATGCAGGGTGTATTGTTTAATGACTGTGTAGTCTTTGAAAATATTGCCAGGCCAAGTTTTGTATTTAACTATTATGTTGCATAGTCTTTACAGAGTGTGAATACACAACTTGGACCAGCAATATTTTCAAACATATATGGTGCTGCCTGTCGCGAAACCTCCAAATAGGCGTGTCTTTGCTGAAGGGAACTTCCCGTAGGCTTGTCTTAGCGGAGTTATCTGGGTCCCGAGTTAATTTTAACCTCGGGAAAACCACCTAAAAGCGTAGCTACTGAAAGGTTCTTTTTCTTTCAAGTTGTTTATACTCCGGCTGGCTTTATGCGCCTGGCAAACTATGCACTGAACCTACATGGGTTTCTCGTGGGTAGAACTCATAAATCTCGGGGAAATTGATTTTCTTATGTAAATGAAACTTGTGCGTGCTTAGACAGTACTCTCGGCAAAGCATACGCCTGTCATTTGCAATCAATTCTCTGGTCCGACCAGACATACTTGTTCAGACCATATTTGTCTTCATGGAGGTGTCCAGCACCGGACAATATTATGGCTACTTCCAGTATTGGTTCAATCTCTACGGTAATAACTTTATTGCTTCTTTTGTTGTCTTGATTAATATTATTATGCGATTATCAGTACCGCTATCTGTGTTGTTAGTACGTCAACTCATGCATATTAATGTAATGAGATCGATCGATACTTGGCGTGAAACCATGACGAAAGCGTGTTTGTGTATTTCTGGTTCTAACAGTAGTTCTTGAATACTGATTGGAAACAGTGATTTATTGACGTCCTTTAGTACAGGCCTGAGTTACTCGATCGATATAATATCTGTTTGACTTAGGTACCAGCATTTATTTTTGAGAGGGCAGTATAATTGCTGTGATGTCGGTACTGAAGTCGGTAGGCTGTGGATAATGGAAGGAATCTAGTACTCGGTGCTATTTTAGTGGACATAGCACGATTAAGTAAGGCGTGCAATATGCTCCAATGATTATTGATTAATCAGCTAGGTTGCTGTGATTTATGCCACGTGACTGTCGTGGCGATTTATTCCATCGGAATATAGTGCTGATTTATTCCATGGTAATGTGATGCTGATTTATTCCATGGGAATGAGGTGTTGATTTATACCACGATAATGTAGTGCTGATTTATACCATGGGAATGTTGTGCTGGTTTATTCCATTGGAATGTTCTGCTGATTTGTTCAGTGTCATTGTGATGTTGATGTATTTTATGTGGGGTCGTGGTGTGTATATTCCTCGCGATTCTAGAAGGGACGGCGTGTGGTAGTACAGCGCGATTTCTGGGGGGGGGGGGGGAATAGCGTGTGTATTTGCGCCGTGGTTCCGAGGGGAACATTATGTGTTATACTATATACTTTACTGTACTCTATCCTCATTGTCTGTATACACATTTATTAGGGTTAGGGTGATGATGAGGAGGGTTCTTCTATACCTCAAGAGACGACAGGAATTATGGGATGGGATGCTTGCTGCATTCTGAATATGAGATGACTGGTCCTATAAGGCCAGTCGAAACGATTACACTTTGACCACCGCTAATTAACGGGGTAAGGGAACGGGTAGGGACTTTCACCATCTACATGGGGTGTGATTTCATCTATATCTATACTACTCATTGCCTTCTATGGGAGATGAGGTAACAAGGAGTGTTTTTCTATGGTCTGGTACGGGGATCCCAGAGGAGAAACTCTTGATGATGATGAAGGGGAATTGTCCGGACGGACAATTATGACAATTATACATGAGAGATGACCCCTACGTTATGTAAGATTTAAGTATTTTACTTTGGTGATTGAAGAGGAGGGGAGAGAGAGAGAGAGAGAAAGAGAGAGAGAGAGAGAGAGAGAGAGAAATAGAGAGAGAGAGAAAGAGAGAGAGAGAGTGGGAGGTACCAGGATCAGGTGACAGGGGTAGGGAATGATCAGACGGTACTTTCCTGGAACCGTGCCTCCAAGACGAGAAATTCTAGGTGCTGCCTAACAATGGAAGCGAACTCATGCCTGAACGTCTTCTATGATGTATATGATCCAGTAACCCGAAATGAGAGGTTACCATTTAGTCTGATTGAATGTGATGTGATTCTCGAGAAAAAACATAGTAACACAAAGTGAAATGTATTTTGCAATATAGTCCATATATATATATATATATATATATATATATATATATATATATATATATATATATATATATATATATATATATATATATCCGGTTAGCGGGGTAGGGGTATCCCCTATCAAAGGAAATGTAAGACGCCTCCTTTCCTCCGTTAGTCTACGGGACACCCTTGGGCAAGGTGGAGCACCCGTTTAGCCCCCCGATCAGGGTTACGTGAAGCCATGGAAGCAGGTGGTGGATGGAGTGTGAGAGCAGCCGACAGATTGTTGTTGGTTATGGTCTTACACTCTGTGGCGATAGGCAGATGATCTCATCAGTAGAGACAATGGCTATGGCCACCGACTAGTACAGTCACTGCCCAGAAGGAAAGCAACGGCAAACTACCTTCTGCAAAACTTGCCAAGAAACCATAACAACCATGAAAGAAAACATAATAAGAAAGAGATTTGGTGGCGAGACCCCCAGGCCAGGCAGATCAGATAACACTGGGGAAGAGTGTGACACAGGGACCAGTACTAGTAATCGTGATGACGAAGTTAATCCTGACTGTGTTACCAAGGACATCCCCTGTGTCAGACTAAGAAACAGAGTGAGAATGGCAACGTGGAATGTGAGAAGTTTGTATGAGGGAAAGCTTAAAGTAGTGTGTGATGAGATTGAGAGGTTAAACATTCACATTTTAGGAATTAGTGAACATCGCTGGAGTGGCAAGGGACATTTTACAACTGAAAATGGAAGTATTTTCATTTATTATGGTAGAGATGTCGAAGGCCAGAGTGGAGTGGCATTTTATTTAGAAAAGACAACTGCAAAAGCTTTAATGGGATATAATCCAGTTAGTGATAGAATCCTCACTATTAGACTTAAAGGCCGTCCAAAAAACACAACTCTCATACAGATATATGCACCTACTTCTACAGCAGAGGAAGACGAAATTGAAGATTTTTACAACACACTACAAGACACATTAAATAAGATTGGTCATAATGATATAGCAATAATAATGGGAGATTTTAATGCTAAAGTAGGTGCACGAAGAGTTGAAAATGAGAGACACGTTTTAGGAAAATTTGGATTAGGAAATAGAAATGATGCAGGTGACAAATTAATTGAATTTTGCACAGAAAATGAGTTAACGATAGCCAACACACTTTTTAAACAACATCCAAGAAGACTCTTCACATGGAAGTCTCCAGACAGTTTTACCAAAAATCAGATAGATTATATTTTAATACAAAGAAGATGGAGATCAAGCATAACATCTGCAAAAACCCTACGAAGTGCAGACTGTGATACAGATCATCAGTTATTAGAAGCAGATCTGAAATTAACACTCAAAAAGCTTACCCGAGGACCAAAGCCACTTCGTTTTGATCTCACAAAAATACCGGACGCATACAACATAGAAGTTAGGAATCGCTTTGAGGTCTTGATGTCTGTACAAGAAGAAATGACACCTGATGAACTGGCAGTACAATCTAGAGATATCTTGATAACTGCAGCCAAAGATTTCATTCCGACCAAGAAAAAGCAACTTAAGCCATGGATTACATCAGACACGTTAGAATTAATAAAACAACGAAGGGAGCTAAAACAGAAAGGAGATGAATCCGATAGCAGGATGAAGTATAAATCTTTAACTCGAGAAATAAGAAAGAACACAAGAAAGGACAAAAATCAATATATACAAGATTGCTGTACCAGAATAGAGCAATATCATAAGGCTGGAAGAGATTATGAAATGTTCAAGGAAATGAAGTTATTGACAAGAAATGTTCAACCTCAATTGAATGTTATCTGTGACAAGATGGGAAATACCTTAACAGAATCTAGACAAATTCTAAAAAGATGGCAGGAGTACTGCAGTGGAATGTATGATATGAGTGACAGTGAGGATATGAATGAGATACATGAGCCAATGGCAACAGAGACAGAACCTGAACCCTCATTAGATGAAATTGCTTGGGCTATAAGGAACCTGAAGAATGGTAAATCACCTGGATGTGATGAGATACCAGCTGAACTAATTAAAGCAGGAGGAGAAGAAAGCATACACATATATCATGCATTATGTACAAAGATTTGGAAATATGGTATATGGCCAAAAGATTGGAAGATAACTATCTTCAATCCAATACCAAAAAAGGGCAACCTGAAATTATGCACCAACTATAGAACTGTTGCCCTGATAAGTCATGCAAGTAAAATTCTACTAAAAGTCATAATGCGAAGACTTAGTAAGAAAATGGAAGAAGAGATTAACGTAGTTCAAGCTGGATTTAGACAAGGAAGAGGAACAAGAGATCACATATTCAACATGCGTTTAATAATAGAGAAGTGCAGAGAATTTAATGTAAACCTATTCTCATGTTTTGTGGATTATTCAAAGGCATTTGACTGTGTACAGCATCAGAAACTTTGGGAAATCATGAGGAATATGGGCTTTCCTTCACATGTAGTACATCTCATAAAAATGCTATATCTAGACCAACAAGCAGCAGTTAGAATAGATGGCGAGACATACGATTGGTTTGACATCAAGCAAGGAGTCCGTCAGGGCTGCGTGCTGTCACCCTATTTGTTTAACCTGTACGCCGAAAATATAATGAGAAATGTAAGAGATGATATAAACAGGGAGCCATATGATGCCCTAAATATCGGCGGTCATGACATACCAGAGATTCGATATGCTGATGATACAGTATTACTATTCACAACACAGAATGGCATAGAAAACCTAATAGCCTCAACACAATTGAATAGTGAAAATCACAACATATATCTTAACATAGCAAAAACTAAGATAATGAATACAGATAAAACTACTATGGAGAAAGAAATATACATTAATGGGAGAAAATTGGAGGTGGTGGAAAATTTTGAATATCTTGGGTCATTGATTACGAATAATGGTGACACAGTGAAAGAAATTAAACGGCGACTATCCATTGCTCTTCAAAGACTAAAACAGATGAATAAATTATGGTGTGGGACAGACAGAACTACAAAAATTAGATATTTAAGAGCATGCATCTTTCCCATTGCAACATACGCCTGTGAGACATGGACACTTACTAAACAAGCTGAACAGCGCATAAACGCCTTTGAATATAAATGTTATAGACGAGTTCTAAGAATATCTTGGGTAAAGAAAAGAACAAATGCATCCATACTTCAAGAGTTGAATATTGAGGAGGGATGGCTATTAAAGACGCGATAAAACAAAGAAAATTGAAGTATTTTGGTCACTTGAAACGTCACGACAGTTTGGAGAGAACAATAATGGAAGGGTATATGCCTGGGAAGAGAGGAAGAGGAAGGCCAAAGAAAAGATGGGTGCAGGATGTGGCGGATGATCTCCAGATGTGTGTATCAGACGCGGGACATCTTGCTTGTGATCGAGAAGTTTTCCGGAAGGTTGTTATGGGAGCGAGGATCTGCAAAGGACATGCTACTGAATGAATGAATGAATATATATATACATATATATATATATATATATATATATATATATATATATATATATATATATATATATATATATATATATATCTGTGTGTGTGTGTGTGTGTGTGTGTGTGTGTGTGTGTTAGTCATACTCACACGAGTATTAAAGTGTTATTACTTGCTTAAATGCAATGTTAATTTTCAGTAATTACCATAGTTTATGAACTACTCAAGAGCACAAATGCGCCTTGTTTCCCTGTCAGATGTGGAAATTGATCATTGTTAGTTAGTATGTTTCCTTAAGAAGCATCCTTGTTTCGATTTGTGCCCATATTTGTATTGCTTATGTTCACTGGAAAACTTTGTCACAGCTTTAAATATTGTCTGGAATATTACATGTGTGAATTCTTAGTTATGGTGTTGTTAGTCAGACTCTAAGTCAGGGTGATTGTTGTACACAGCTGTTTCCTGCGCAATGTCAAGATTATTTGGGTAGCTTGCATTACGTGTGCATTTCGATTAGAGCATGACATATGTCTGATTTATGAAGTTGGCACAGAAACTATTTGTGACATCAGTATAATTAGATTATATCAGACATACTAGAATAATGCAAGGAAACGTGTCATGAGTACTCGTTATGTACATGAACTTGGATGTGTACAAAACTGCTGGATGTAGCTGGGCTGAAAGTAGAATGGACCAAATGTCGTCACAGAATTGAGATAGCGAATGTTGGACAATGCGTGTGATGGTAGGAGTCTACGGGTTACAAGGGACACATCTCTGGCATATATGATGCAGACGAGAGACCCGTGTTCTTTTAACCTTGGCATTACTATATACATTTCACATACCGATGCATGTTTTTTTGGTATAAGAAACAAAGTGGGACAGACAAACAGACAGGCAGACAGACAGACAGACAGACAGACAGACAGACAGACAGACAGACAGACAGACAGACAGACAGACAGACAGACAGACAGACAGACAGACAGACAGACAGACAGACAGACACTAATTGAACCTACGTGTTTCGGTGTTCTTCATCTGAAAGATGACCACGCCAGCGACCCTGTCAATGGAGCACGTGAAGGTGCTACAGTTTATGACTAATATCTCTCCCAAACTTTTGCATGTGCCATTCACGTGACATCCTGGGAAAACATAACCGTTTAGTGCCACTTATGTGTTATCAAAAATATTAATTGATACAACATGTTCACAATATATATTCAAAATACACTGTTTGTTCCACCTTGTATGTACTACTCTTAGGCTCCAATGTGCCCATTCTCTTGGTGATATTTAACATGGCATCATCATCACCACCATGGGGGAGGGGGGGGGGGGTTGTGATCAGTGCTCTGATATTCGGAATATATTACATTATAAGTGGCTAATGTTGAAGTCAACGTGTAATTTTAATCTCCGCTTTCTAGTCTTAGTGCCACCTACGATGCGACAAAGAGGGCTTTGCATGCATGTTAACAGAATCCTACAGAGATGCAATACGTATCGTCGCACTGTATCTAGCAGGCGTGTCGTAATAGGCGACGATTGAGGGTTGGGTTTGACGCCGGCTTCCAAGATCCAATAAAACAAAAACAAGCCCATGGATAAAGAAACAAAAATAACCACGCAACCAAGAGTGCGGGGGGCTCTTCTAGATTTTATATAGCGCGATATGGAGCGATATGGAGTGAGCCGCTAAGAGTCCGGATGGCAGAGTATCTTCCTTTCACTTAAGGATATGTCGAAAAATGACACCTGGAATGTTAGAACTATGTATGAATCGGGAAAGGCAGCATAATTGGTGGGGGAGATAAGAGATGGCGACATTGGGTTTCTGTGATTATGTGAAACAGGCACGTTGATTTTAAGGGCAGATGAACAAGTCCTGTTCTCAAATCATGAGGAGGAAAACTCCTCCCACAGTCAAAGAGAATTCCTAAAATTTAACAAAAAGCAGCGCATGCCCTAGTTACTAGTAGAATGTGATGCTGTGAGTTTGAGAATAATATAGCACCATTTAGAACCACAAACACCCTTACACAGTAAATGCACATTAATGTAATCCAGCGTTACGCACCCAAACATTAAATGGATGAAACAATTAAGGGTGAATTTTGGGCAGTCAAGGACAGTGGATCACCAACATCATGATGTGTGAGTGAAATCTCTCTGGATTTCCTATTCAATGTATGGGAAAACATAAATCACTAAGAATGAAAGAATTAAAGAATTAAAGAATGAAAATAGAGAGTTAATTGATCATTCCTGCCCAGATAATATGTCACCTCTTGCCTCCGAAGACGTGTTTCCATATTCACAAAACAGAAAGACCTTCACCTGAATTGGCCTATTAGAAGTACATGACGTATCATAAGAAAGACATGAAAATGGTAAATTATTTCGATAAATTTGGCGATGACAGTCTATATATTTTGGGCTCGTAATGAGGAGAAATAAGCGTGTAAGTTATATATAACATTCTACTTTCATTAGCCCCTCTTAGACTATTGTTGTCAATTACTGATTGATTGATTGATTGATTGATTTCGGAATCGACATCACAGCATTTGGGGCATTCCCATAAGTGCTCCGTCCCCATCCTCAGCAGCCAGCGAAAAGTTCCAACACTAATAGTACCAGTAGCAATCTGATTATATGTCCGTCTCGCCTTTCCTCTGAGCGTTGAGCGTCGGCCAGATCCCCTCGTCACTCCTCGCCGTCTCACTATTGTCAGACCATGGTAATCCATTTGCTCCTCCGAGGTGTGCACGTGCTCCCACAAGGCCGCAACCACGTCTGCCTTGTCATGTATCAATACTCCATCAAGTTCTGCAGAGCCAGCCAATCTGTCCGCCTGCTCATTTCCCAGCACACCGGCATGCCTCGGAGAAAAAATCCATGCGATGCTTGTCACCCGTGACCTCCGAAGCGAAGCAAACCACTCCGCACGAAGCCTGCCCGTCCTCACCCTCGTCAGCATGCTTTCTGAGTCAGTTACAATCACGATGTGCGTGTGTGTCGTATTCTCCATCCAGCGGAGAGCCGCAGTGACCGCCTCCACCTCCATTCTTAAGCTGGATGTTGTGGTATCATATGCCAGGATCTCCTGCCCCAAACGTCGACCATTGGCTTTGGCTATGAACCCCCAACCACTTTTCTCACCTCTTGACACTGAACCATCTGTGTAGATAATCACATCACCCGAGTGAGCATTGTCCTGAATTAGTTGCTGGATTTCCACTTCCGTGGCCCCTGCTGACCATTCCCTGCACTCCCGGCTTAATGTAATTATAACTCTGCAGAATTCTGACTGCTCCGCTGGCACTCAGACCCACTCCTCTCCACGCCTAATGTTCTCCAAGGGATACACCTGTCTGATCGTATCCTCTGCCTAAGCCATGCATGATTTCCTTCTTATCAGTCGCTGACCCTTAACTGCGTCCAGCGCCTCATGCAGTGGGTGGTCTGTGTCTGCAGCTACTCTGAGGTATGCCTTCGCCTGCATCACCTTGAGCCTACCAGCAACACGGCAGACCACGGATGTAACGCATACACACTACTGGGGTGTCTCTAGTGCATCCCAGAATGATCCGCATAGCTTCGTTTTGTATGCGCTCTAACTTCACCAGCTGACTCTCTGAGACAGTGAGCAGACCTAATCCATAATCAATTACTGAGAGAATTGTTGTCAATTACTCTGACAGTCCAAGATTAAACCACAAACACCCATACACAGTAAATACACATGGATGTACTCCAGAGTTACACACCCACACATGAAAAGAATTAAACAATTAACGGTGAACTTTGGGCTATAAAAATACATCGGGGAAGCATACATTGTTGTCAATTACTCTGACAGTCCAAGATATTAGCAAAATTCGTCTCAGGAACCACACGAATATTGCCACAAAGTACTTCCTAATTTGTTTGTTCAGCACCATAATTGACTATGACACGGTATTACAGGTTCTATATAGCATGTTAGTACTCTCTTTGCGACATTCAGTGATGGTAGCATGTAGCAAAATATACTTCATCCATTTGTGAAATGGAGCCTAGCTGAAATCTGTTCTACTCCTATTCTATGGCCCACATCCTACACCCGGTGTTATAATGACCCTACACAGTTACAGTTATCAAATTGGTTAGACACGTTCCTTCTATTGGTATATCACATTCTGCTGTCATATTTTCTTTAACAGAACCATAGTCTGTGTTAGTTTTAATATCTAGTTTCTGTAACGTATTGTTTGTCATCCAGCAGTGCTTCCCAATAAAAACAGTTATAGGTGTACCCATGATTCAGAGAGACGGTCCAGAGATTAAAAATTGTCCACGGGAGAATTAATTGAAACTAACTTTGTTTCAAATCTAGCCCATTGATTGGCTGAGTCCCCTGGCAAAAAGTGTGCCTTAGCTAGACAAAGGCGAAGCTAGTCACTTGCCATTATATCTTCAAGTTACTGAGTCACCCATTGTTAGTGGGGATAATTAATCGCCCATTTATCCTCTGTGCTTCGGGTAAGCATAAAATATATCTAATTTTATGTATTAGGAAGAATGCTTTGATGCAACTAGTATCATGATTGAAGTGGTTTGTGAAAAATGTGAGAATAACTTTTTATTGAAAAGTGGGTTTGAGTTTCACGGTCTGCTTGCATCGCCATTGTGTCTATCCGGCTTTCCTGATGCTTTGCAATCTCAATCTTGCTATGGGTCATCTTTCTGATGTGCTTTGTGAACATAGCTTACTCTCAAATGCATATCAACTGCAAATTGTCTCTGTGTTATAAAGTCTTGTTTCTGAGTGCATATTTTGTATCTCTTCTCTTACAATGGAGAAATATTACTTTCTGTGTACAACATAAATAGTCAGTTCTGTAGAAAGAGATATTATCGATTGACTTCTCATGCACTTAGGAGTTCATCTTTGTTTACATTGGTGTAAATACACAGAGGTGTGATTGTCTTGTAGACTATGTCATGCATGATGTTATGGGAACAAAGGAAATGTCGTTATAATTTCAAGTGAGAAGCAAGAAAACATGCACCAAATATTCAAGGGATTGGCAGGACGTGCAATCTCCGTCTGCATTGTACCCCTGTTGTAGGTGTCTAGGCTAATAATTTAAGTCCAGGAGTTATCAGTTATCAGTTAGTTATCAGTTATCAGTTGGGGTATCTTCGTTGCACTCCGGACATGTCCATAGGTGCTCAGATCCTCCCCCCAGCATATTCATCAGCGTCCGGTGGCTAATAGTGCCAGGTCTGTGTTGGTTGACGAGGTACCTCATTTTCCCGATGTACCTCTCGCGTCTGGCTGTGCCGATTCTTACTCCCAGGTCTTTCATCCTGGACAGCGATGTGGAATCACTGACGTCAAAGTCCTCTGTTCTCGCCATATCTTTAAGGACGTTAATAACATCGGCACGATCCATGGGCTGGCCATCTACAGGGGGTGCAGAGCCAGCCAGTTTGTCAGCTCGTTCATTTCCCTCGACTCCCGCATGTCCCGGGACGAAGATGAAGGTGACTTTACGGACAACAGACTTCCTCAGCGATTCAGTCCACTGTCTACGTACAGATCCAGCTTCGACCTTCTGAATCATGCTCATTGAATCACTTAGTACACACACGTTGGTATAATGCTGTGATTCCAGTCATATGAAAGCCTGTGTAACTGCCATCACCTCCATCGTCATGCTGCTCGTGGTCATAGAGTGGGCACCACTGGATTCTTGAACGGTTCGGCCCGCCGAACGGGCTGTAAATGCCCACGCACTTCTCTGCTGCTTTACAACAGATCCATCTGTATAGATGAGCACTTCGGGGCTATCTGAGTGTTCATAGATGAGCGCGTTAACCTCTGCATTGACAGCGGCAGGGTTCTGCTCTCTGCACCGTCTGTCGAGTGTAATAATGCAGGAGAAAGTGCACTTAAAAGCTGGAGGCACCGGCACCCATTCCTTGCCGGGGTTGATACTGGTAAGACTTCAGACCTGTCTGACGACATCTTCCGCCCGACCCATCCATGATTTGCCCCTCTTTAGCCTGTCACCCTTTTCTCTGAATATAGCGTCATGCAGAGGGTGCTGCTCATCTGCACTTATTTTTAAGTATGCACGAGCTCTCCAGATCTTGATCCTGTGTTCCATTGTCGGGAAGTCAAGGAGGTATCTCATTGCTACACAGCTGGTGTCTCTCGTGCAGCCCACAATTAACTAACTTGTTTATGTCCAGGAATTTACCAACAACAGTCTTACTGCTTGACGTACTACATGAGTGTTCTTGAAGTCAATGCATTTCTTATGATGGTAGAATTCGGTGGGATGAGGAACAAAATTCATTACACTCCCTACTTTTAATAGTCTAGGGGGAAGATAATCATCTGTTCTTATATTATGGCTTTGAATTGTTGGGTAATACCCACTAGATGGTTCATACCATGTATTAGTAAAAGATATACAAGTTTTTTTTTCTTTTATGAGTGTTTTATATATATATATATATATACATAATTTCACCCCAGTGGAGACAGACACATGATGATGGTGATGGTGATGATGTTGATGGTGTTGGTGAGGATGATGAAGGAGCAGATGACTGATCTGGTAGCTAGCCTTTTGCCATTTGTCAGTGGTACTTACCTAATGCTGTTTGTATCTATGGGAACGAGATTTATGAATTGTTTACATGAGGCCATTGTCTCAAGGATTCTGACCATGTTTTGACAGCGGTACTATCAGGACTTTTGGACGGTTAGGAGGTGGCTAACCCCTCAGGAAGCTCTAGTATTGGTCCAGAAAAGATGTACATATTGAGTAGATACCTAAATCCCTTTTTGAGTGAGGCAAAACTAATTCTACAGTAGGCGACGAGTGCTAGGAAACTGGAAACACCCTCATTTCTCCTTCCTTTTTGTTTCCTTTATTTTTATTATGATACAATATTAACAAGTCATGGGTTTTATTACTAATGTATATCGAACCTGTTTCTTTCTTCATTATGTAAGTGCTGCAGAGATGCGGATTGCATATTGGAAATGGATTTATAGTCAACACGCTTGTATTTAGAGGCAGGTCACTGGGTTATCAGCCTTCCCCTAATATAGACCTGCTAGAGTTTGAAGAGTGCTAATTGTACTGCCGCCGCGCACACTGAACCTGTATGTCAGTGCCTGGGTACTTATTGGACTTTGACCATGTTGAAGTGGATTCCCTACATCTGGGGGATTCCGGACGGTGCTCAGCAATACATTGTATGCAAGAGCCTGAGGATCTGCCTGGCCCGTTTGGACACAGAGTGATACCCTATTTACTAAATTAATCCCGGATTTTCACGTTCAACTGGCCTATACAAGAGGCTCATGGATAATCTTGGGTTCACCAGCTATTAACAATATGGGTTTGCCGACTAATTTTGCGAACTCCCAACTTCCTTTGAATCTCATCATCCAGCATATCCCAGCCATGGACAATCAAGCACCATACTCCAGGTCAATGCTAGTCGTGAATTCAACCGGAAGAGTTATCGACCACATCCTCATCCAGAAAAAGAGGCTAGAAGTTATCTGCCCGATTTCAGGTTAAATATTTTATGAAACACGATAGAGACTGATGTCCATCCTCATTCACGGGATACTGAAAAGCTATGTGTCTAATCGTGGATTTCTCTCAATTAACAGCTGGAGAATTATACCTCGACCTGTTACATCATGCAGGTATGCCTCTAACCCAGCTACTTAACAGTTGTGACTTTGCGGATTACAGTACATTCTTGGTGGATATTATGATGCATTATCCCTTCATGCTTTGAGCCTTCGATATCTGATCCGGTTGGAGTACCCGTTTGTGCAATTCCAAATTCCCTGAATATGTTGGAATATTTATATAGATCAGCTGTTTTCCTGGATTATAGCGAGTTAGATTATGGCAGACCTTTTTAGTGCATAATGAAGAAGAAGGAGTCATCATTAGTCATCTAGGACAGTACAAGAGACAGATTAGATAGATTCTCTTTATATATGTCTTTGTATGGGTTAGTTTTCACTTGCTTTGTTTTGTGTGTGACACCTGTTGTTTGTTGTCAACCTTGTTTGGGGTGATTTGGGGAGGACTGTTCTGGTTGCATAACCTGTGTGAGTTTCCTGAATATGATCATTACTTTCATGTAGATGTCTCCATGGTTCAACCAACAGGGTTTTTCCAGGACCCAAAAGTTTTCACAATACAATGGTTTGCTTTCAGTTTAACCAAGCCTTGAAGTTAATTCATTGTGAACGTCTTGTTCCAAAATTGATGTTTATAGTCAGTTTATGGTTGCTGTTGTTGTCTAACAGTGGTTGTTCCCATCTGTTATGTACTACAATGGTTGATTGTGTTGCTTTTGTCTAACAGTGGTTGTTCCCATCTGTCATGTAATACAGTTGTTGCATATGACAGTGGGTGTTCCCATCTGTTAAGTAATACCGTGGTTGTGCATGACAGTTGATACCTGTCATTGTCTATATATATATATATATATATATATATATATATATATATATATATATATATATATATATATATATATATATATATATATATATGTGTGTGTGTGTGTGTGTGTGTGTGTGTGTGTGTGATTAAATGTGGGGTATGGAACTTAAACATAGGCACACCTTCTTGGCAGAGTGACTAGTTACTCGGTTGTCTATGGTATAACTTCCCGGATCTCCCAGCATTCTATGGGAAACATTTCTTCTATATTATTGTTAAATTTGCACCATTTTCTGCCTTGTTCAATGCTTGAGGGTTTCTTGAGCCAGCATATTATTTCCTCTAGAGGGCATGTTTGGGAATGAGACCCAATTCCAACCGGAATACTCCAAGTAAACTTGTCCTTATTCTCATTTATTAACTTTACCACCCAATAGTTTCACAAAGTATAACAGTTATAAATCTGTTACGAATTAAGGTATCAATGCTGTGCCTTCTGTAAAGTGTAAATTGTTTGTAGTGTAACCTCCAGCTTGTAATCTTTACCTTTCTTCTAATTATTTTCTGGCTATATTTACAAGATATCCAATGACATCTGTTTCTTACTCCTTGATGTGTGCATGAGTACTATTCATTCTTGTTTCCCCTTTCCTGTTCCAGCTGTGGGTTAACCATGGCGTCTAATCATCTGTAATCGTTCCACTTCCATCCTTCAGTGGATAAATCGTCTAATCATCTGTAATCGTTCCACTTCCATCCTTCAGTGGATAAATAACCGATACACATTTGTTAATATCACAAAACCTACAGAAATCTCACGAATACATGGATATACATAAGGAGCAACACATAGTCACACATGCACATGCACACACACACACACACACACACATATAAATACACTCGGACAGACAGAGAGAGAGAGAGAGAGAGAGAGAGAGAGAGAGAGAGAGAGAGAGAGAGAGAGAGAGAGAGAACCATGTATACGCGCACGTATCTAGCATAAACAAAGGAGAGGTGCTATCCGTACTAGAAGCTCAGAATGATTAATTATGAAAATGATTAATTTTCACATTACAATCTGAGATGTCACAGGCAACAATTAATACTATAGGCTAGCTGAAATATAAGCTACCTCTTGATTCTATTAGTCTACACAATATGAAGCCCACCATATACATAATACATCACAAGGCGAGTAATCTGATCATTTAATTTACTTACCGTATGTTTGGAGGCTAACATGTGAGTGAGAACATAGGTAGGTGAGACATCCTGTCCCGCCAGGCGGAGTGAAGATTTGGCCGTTTTGATATATATTATTCCGAAAGTAGCATCTTCCTGGTATGTGTAGACAGACATATGTGTTCATCGTTAGCACAAGTGTGTATGTGGAATAAGTATATCTAGGCCATATCCTTAGACTATTTTTCTCTCAAAGGATGCTAGGACACCCAATGTTCATCTATTCTCATGCCATACACAACGACCAGAACAGTGTGCAGGTAACAGTGGCGGCTCCTTATATTGACTGGATGGTGCTAGTACCGTTTGTATACAGACCAGTCGGGACTGGATGAGTGACGTGACCAATATTACGTAGGCTGTATTTCTTGGCTGGGATATTTACTGGCCTCCAGTCAAGGCTGGGTCAACAAAGGAGCCCAGATGGTTGTATAAAATCTCCGCCTTGATGGGAACTCAGTCAGGTGACCAGGCACATGAGTATAACGCTGCGCTACCATGTTGGCCCCAGATGCAGTCACGCGACCAGGCACGTGATTTCATCGCTGCGCTACCACGACTGACCTCAGAAGTCAGTAACCCGACCAGGCACGTGATTTTACCGCTGTATGTATGTGTGTGTGTATGTATGTATGTATGTAGGTAGGTAGGTGGGTAGGTATGTATTTATGTATGTATGTATGTATGTAGGTAGGTAGGTAGGTATGTATGTATGTAGGTAGGTAGGTATTTAGGTATGTAGGTAGGTAGGTAGGTAGGTATGTAGGTAGGTAGGTAGGTAGGTATGTATGTATGTATGTATGTATGTATGTATGTATGTATGTATGTATGTATGTATGTATGTATGTATGTATGTATGCATGCATGCATGCAAGCATGCATGCATGTATGCATGCATGCATGCATGTATGTATGTATGTATGTATGTATGTATGTATGTATGTATGCATGTATGTATGTATGTATGTAAGTATGTATGTATGTATGTATGTATGTATGTATGTATGTATGTATGTATGTATGTATGTATGTATGTATGTATGTGTGTGCGTGTGAGTGTGTTTGTATGTGTGTCTGTGTGTCGATGTGTCGGTGTGTCGGTGTCTCTATGTCTCTGTGTCGCCGTGTCTGTCTGTCTGTCTGTCTGTCTGTACTGGGAGGGGGGTGGTGGGGGGAAGGAGGCAAGGAAGGGGGGGGGGGGGTCTGTCCATGGTATTCTTTCCATTTTATTCAGAAATAACACTGCTGCTGTCATCATGATTTTCAGTGTGTCTGCTCACTGTCCACTTCTCACACCCATACTAAATAAAGTACAGGTTATATGTTGCATTCACTCTTTTTTCTCGTTGAAATTGACTTATGTTCTATTTGTCAATATGTTTTCTATCCTGGAAAAGGCTCCTCTCGCCATGGCGATTCTTGTTCTAATCTCTTGAAAACACCTCCCATCAGATGTTATAAGCGTTTCGTGATAGTTGTACATACTCACTTGTTTACGAATATACTTATTTACACGTGCACTACATTGTTGAATTCCTAGTGACGACTATAATTTACGTCTTCTTTCAAATTAATTATAAACATGGTTGTTCTTTGTAAATAGTAACCTCATCTACTAAATGATGCAACTAATAAAATATTGCAGTTCCTGTTCATTGTCTGCAATTAATACTATATCATCCATATATCTAAAGTTACTGATAGTACGTCCCCCGATTCCTCTTATATCTTTTAAAAAGTATTTTAGTCGCATAATTTAATACAATAATTGTGCTGTGTTCTCCACAATTCGCTGCAATAGATTTCTTTATTGAAGCGATGACATACATCTTCACCTTCTGCTTTCAATATATGTTGTCCTTCACGTTTATTATAATTGTTTGTCGTCATCATCAAATAACTCGTTTATATATTATTTTCACCATTCAGTTATCTTCTCTTTGTCCATTACTATTTTACTTTCTGTTATTGTCAAACAAAATTGTAAGAAGACACAGGTTATGATCGTCCCTAGGAAGAACGAAGTACCACAATGTAATATACAAGTAAATGGGAATATTCTTCAACAAGTGAATCGGTACAATTATCTCGGAACAGTCATAACATCTGATGGGAGATGCCTTGAGGAGATTAGAACAATAATCGCCATGGCGAAGGTGGCCTTTAGCAAGATGAAAAACATACTGACCAACAAAAAGATGTCAATTGAAACGAGAAAAAGAGTGTTGAGGGGATACATAGAGCCTGTTCTTTTGTATGGATGTGAAACTTGGACAATGTGCAGGTCAAGCTGAAAATCATCTGATGGCTGCGGAAATGTGGTTTCTGAGGAAAATGAAAAGAATACCATGGACATATAGAAAAACTAATGACCAAGTACTACAGGAGACAAATGAAAATCGTAGATTGATTAGAGAAATTAGACTTAGACAGTCAAAATTTTGTGGCCATGTTGTGAGAAGAAATGAACTGGAGAACTTAGTGACAACTGGCAAGGTCGAAGGGAACAGACCAAGAGGAAGACCGATTGGAAAATATCTGGATGGCTTGGCCACATGGCATGGACGAGACAGGAACACTGAGCTGATCCACGACTCTGGTGATCGAGTGAAATGGCGAATCATGACCGCCCACGCTTTCCGGCATGGCACATGATTGATTGATTGATTATTGTCAAACACAAACTTGTTGTTTGTTTTATAATGTCCGATAATTAATGTATCTGTATGTGCGTAGCTATTGTGTCCTCTCGTTGTTCTGCAATATGCTTGCATTTAGCCAGGCTTCTGTCGTTGCCTTACAGTGGTGTACTATTTATGCATGCATGTTGTATGTTTGCAACTTGATTGTGTTTACTGTATCTTCTAAAGTCCATCTATTGTGGAATTGCCTAGGTAAACTATTTAATCTTCACATTCTTCTTGATTTCTGATATTATTCCCTGTGATGTCTGCTGCATTTATTTCTTTAGCATTTGTCATGGTTCGCCTATACTGCCAATTTTTAAAAAAAAAATGTTTTAACTTTGTGCCTATTATGTACAGTAATGGCGTATTTATAATTGATTTCGTGGTTTGATTCATGTATTTGACAAATCGAACTTGATATTTCTTGGAGTCCTCTTTAATTTCTTCAGTTTAATTCTTAGTTATCCCATTACTTCTGCGTGGTCAGTGTTGCAACCTGCTCCTGGTTTTGGTGTTAATTGGTAATAAGCCGATGTTGCTGGAAGATACTGTTTCCAATGATCATAATATGTGCCCTTGCCCATTCAACCAAGTCTTCAACTCTCTCATCTTTATATATATCTCTCTCTCTCTCTCTCTCTCTCTCTCTCTCTCTCTCTCTCTCTCTCTCTCTCTCTCTCTCTCTCTCTATCTCTCTCTCTCTCTCGCTCTCTCTTCTTATACCAGAGTTATTTCACTGTTTTATATTGTGATATAGCCATGTTAAGTTGATCATAACAATTGCCACTGTACTTGGTGCAAAGACTTGTATGCTTTATTTGTCCCCTTTATTTTCAGTTTGAACTCAAGCGTAGTTCATGCATGCTACTTCTAGTAGCACTGGGATGAATGTTACGTGTGAATTAGCTTCGCCTACTACCAGTGTCTCTCGCCAATAGGCTAACCCACTCCGACTTAAGGGGTACTTGTAATCTATATCCACAAGTCAAGGACGAGAAGTCAACATTTTTTCCAACTGACCTGTGTAGGGGTTGAATCTCCTACATCAACATCAGCACACCGGATTTTTAAGAAAACACGCTCTGATCCATTCGGCCATTCTGACCTCCGCATGATGTTAATATCCCCCCTCCCCTGAATCTGAGTAATAGAACTATATCTAATGTGGGCATACACCCTCTAAGCTGACTAAAGAGCTCTATCTGATGTGGGCTTACACCCGCTAAACTGACTAAAGAACTCTATCTGATGTGGACATACACCCGGGTACTCTCTTCTCTCATTCTCTGCCCAATATTGTACTCATATCCTTTCATGCATATGTCCAGAGTAAATTATTACATATTCGTTTGAGCATATTTCTCCTGCTCCTATTTGTCTTGTCTCACATAATCCCAAGATTTTAACATTCATTCTTTCCATTTCTCTCGTTATATTTTCAAGATGGCCAACTTGCATGAGTATTCTTTCATGCCATGTCCCAATAACAAATAATGCATTTCTTGATATGCATCCAGTCCATGGATGACAGTCTAATAGCAGATGCTGCTGCCGACCGGACGAGGCAGTTCTTGAGCTCCGCTTTACAACGTTCACGTTATATATATTGCGTACAGGCAAGCTATGTGAGGTAACCATTAAGTAGGCAGTCTTCCATTGCCTTCCTTCTTGGCTGTGACCATACTGTTCGGTTATAGCATCCGTTGTCTTTATAAAAAAGATCATCTGACAATAGTGGGGAATCTTCAGACCATAACCAACTACTGTCTGCCGGCTCCATCCACCCCTGTTTATAGTGGCTTAGCTTGCCTATGATTGGGGGAAGGGGGTGTTAACAGCGTACTCCACCTTGCCCAAAGGAAGAGGCATCTCAGTTCTCCCTTGATATGCGATAAACCTACCCCGCCACTCAAAATCAGTAATACAGTAAATACTTAATTGTATAGAATAAATATTATATGCTCACCTCTGCCTTGAGTTTCTGTAACAGCAAAGGATCCAAATAAGACAGCCAGAAGCATCATCAGTGAGCTCACCTGTCGCACAAATGTGTGTATATATATATATATATATATATATATATATATATATATATATATATATATATATATATATATGTATATATATATATTATATATATATATATATATAAAGCATGTGTCTGTACAGACACATGGGCATGCAGACAGATAGTCTGACGACATGTAGTTAGATAGGCAGGTGGTAGCAAGGTAGATACAATGTTAGATAAATAAATAGACAGACAGACAGACGTTCATAGATATATAATTTAGGAACAAACGGATGAACGAAATTTATTTTCAAAGAGTCCCAAATTGGACACGCAGGCCCGTCTTAGATTCTTACTTACATCTTGGGTACAACAAGTAACTATTTTGCATTTTACATGGAAAATAATATTTTGAAATGGAAGTTGTGTACATAAACAATGCATATTGTCATGTTATGAGATAGTCAGGCAGCCAGACACATACACACGCACATATATACATACATGCCTGCATACTTACTTGGTCAACCCAACAAAGGCAACAGTGACTTGGTTCTCGTTGAATAATCATATTGTCAACAATCCAACACCAACTGTAATGCTGTGTTCAGAGACGGTGGAAAGAACGCAGGCAATGAATTACCTGGGGATACGGTTTGATCGAAGCCTTGCTTATAATGTGCACATAGACCAGGTGATAACAAAGGCCAAGCGGGGCTTTGGCAGCGATGCGGGTGATGGGGGCAGCAAACTGTGAGCAGCGCCATCTATGTCTTCTGTACGAGGGGCTGGTCATGTCTGTTTTGGAGTATGCAATGGCAATCCTGACTCTCAGCCATAAGCAGATAGAAAGGATGGAAAGGATACAGAATGAAGCTATGCGCATTATTCTTGGATGTACAAGAGATACAGCATGCAGGGCGATGCGCTACCTTCTTGATTTTCCAACCATTGAAGAGAGAATACAAGTTTGCAGGGCACGCGCCTACCTCAGAATTAACGCAAACACACAACATCCACTGCATAGTGAAATTAGGAAGGTGAAGGGCAGCAGGTTAAAAGAGGACGGTCGTGGATGGGTCAAGCCGAAGACATTCTTCAACAGGTGTGTTCACTTGAGGACTTAGAACCTGGCGAGGAGTGGGTGCAAGTGCCAACAGACTTCTGCACATCCTTTTCAGTTTGCATCCAACTAGATAGAAAATGCAGACAAGAAAATCCGGCTGCTGTGAGGCTGAAGTACAAGCGTTGATTTTCGAGAATTCGCTAGACAGGTGACGCGGTCATCTACACAGATGGGTCGGTCGTCCGACATGTGAGAAGCTCATGGGCCTTTACAGCTCGGGCCGGAGGGAGAATTGTGAAGGAGGACTCTGGTGCTTTCACTGAAACCACAAGTAGCCTGACCATGGAAGTCATGGCAGTAAGTAAAGCAATAACATGGCTCGAGACACAGACATTCACTAGGGCTTGTTTCCTTAGCGACTCAATGAACATGATCAAGAGGATAGAGGAGGGGTCGATCCGAAGAGAATGGTTGCTGCCTCTGAAGCGGTCTCGGCTGGCAAAGATTAGTTTCATCTTCGTGCCAGGTCATGCGGGAGTACAAGGAAATGAGCGGGCTGACAAGCTCGCAGGTGAGGCTACTGTGGAGGGCGGACGCGCCATGGACCAGGCTGACATTCTGAATGCTCTACGAGAAGTGAGACTTTTGCGAGAACCAAGTGATGACTGTGAATCTACAACAATGGCCAGACTGCGAGAGCAGCAAATTAAAAGAGGGGTGGCCAAACAAGAACACTACGCAGGAAGCCAAAGAAGATTGATAAACCAACACAGAACTGGCGTCGTTAGCCGCTACACGCTGCGGGATTTGCTGAGGAGGGGATCCGAGCACTTATGGACTGAATGGTCCGATGTGCAACGAGGATGATCTGTCGACTAACTAACTAACTATACTTACTTACATCATTTACACAAACTTTCACAGTTTTGGAACCACTAAATAACACGCAAATATACAATACCTCGCATTCTCAGATACTCACTCACAAACACACACTCACTAACAATAGTTTACTTATGCATACGGGGATCGAAGGCTAGGCTGGTAGCTAGGCAGGTGGGTAGGCAGGTAGGGAGGCAGGTAGGTAGGGAGGTAGGGAGGCAGACATGTAATGTAGCTAGGTGGGTAAGTATATACTGACTTAGATAGTTAGCAGGAAGGTAGGTAGGCAGTTAGGTATATTGGCAGGTATGTAGGTTGGCAAGCAAGCATGCATATTGATGGATGGATGGGTTAATGGGTGGATGAATAGATACATCCCTTAATGCTATATTTGAAGAAACACAAATACAAACGTTACCATGACTACAGTGTGTATCGTAACGGTTCCGTTCAATAAATGGAGATCAGATGATATGCTAGTAGCCACGTGTCAATATATACCTGATACTGGTGGGGCACGTGGCTGATTGACTGTGTACAATCACCACAGTGTGGGACTGATATAGATCTTCAGGATGCTCTATGTTGACGTGTCTTCTGACAACCAATCGTCTCCAGAGTCAGTCCGCTACGTGTCTTCTAGTAACCAATCGTCTCCTGATCACTATTTCACTCGAACAATTAATGCATCAGAAATAGTATCAACTACATGTACCATAAGACAGATATTTGTATAATCAAAACTGCTTACATATTAATAGATGGATATAATGAATTAAATCCGAGTGCCGTCTTTGAAGCCAGTTTGTTCTCTACCATCTTATTACTTGCGGACAATACGACACAACATGTGTATTTATGCTTTGTGAATCTGTCTACTTTAAACATGAGATTTTGTGTTTGTCTTAACCATGACTCTCGTGTTCTATCTTCTTATCTGATTGTTCCTAACACCTAACGCACTCTCTAAGTGAAAAACGTGTAACAGAGACATGAAAACCATATTCACTAATAGTGGGACGAGGGTTGTAATCCCTTGAAACAAGAGTGAAATCAATCAATCATCAGTGTACGTGATAGTATCGTGGTGGCATATCTGGACAATTCAGGTCCATGAATCGGACCTTCCGTTTATGTTGATCAGTGCTTATCCCTGCAATGCGAAAGTAGACTCTCAGAGGTGGCAGTGTCTTAGTGAAATTGTGGGTCACAGGAAAACTATCATTTTCTGTGGGTGTTCAATGCTAAATGCAGATCATAGGGAGGCATTTCTCTTAAACTGTTACTGAGGCTAAAGTAACCTATAAAATGTCTCTGCACATCAACACTAGCCTGATTAATAATCGGCACAGGATTTTGTCATTAGTCAAAAGTTGTACGGGCTGTGGATAGTTTGCAGCTTAGCTTTTGTAAGAATCGTTAGTGACGTCAGCCTGTAGCCTTTACTATTGTCTTTCATCCTTCTCACGCGAGCGATGACTGGTTCAGTAGCAGCACTGCTTTACTGTTAACTGGATTCGATTCCCTGTATGGGGCTCGGTTAGCAGATATTGGGATGTGTGTTGCTATATGGGTGCGATTGACCTGTCGATGTATAAGCTCTGCTAGTTTTGGTTTCTCTAGCAAATGTGGGATTTGAAGCTGATGTGGCTGATGATAGCTTATTGTCGTGCAGCATTGGGTAAGCATACAATAAATCTGAAAAACACAAAAGACCTCGCGTAAGCTTCTAGTTAGGAACTCACATGCCCCAATTTCATTGTAACGTATGGCGTTCCCCATGTGGTTAACCTCATGAGTAAACATGTGTCTGAATGGGGACACATACATATGTTCTTGCGTTTTTTGAAGCTGAATTATGACCGAAGGAAATGTTCTATGCATCCCTAATGTTGTCTGCCACATGTGCTGGGAAAGAGATCCAACTCTCGGGGGAAAATATATGTCAATCCATTCGCTAAATAGTTTGGTTATGAGTCGATATCCTGAAAATATGGGATCACCCAACTAACTCCTCCCACTCCCTCTGGATTGTTTACCCACACACTATAATGTTGATAGAATGCAGTTTTGCTTGTCCTATTTCGTTCTGTTCTATTCCGTGATGCACCTTCCATATGATGTTATCCATGTGCCTTGATATCTGAATGTCTGCACCTGTCCCAAAATAACGTCCCTTACTTTAATTGCACATTTAGGTACAATCGGGTTTTTATGACTTACTGTTATTTAAATTAAGGCCCATTTTTTCACTTTCTACAGCCACACTATCTGTAATTGTTTTTGTAGATCCTTCTTACTTGTTGCTATCAAGACAGTGCCATCAGCATACGATACGTTATTTATAGTATGTCCACCTACCAGGATCCCTGACATATTTTTCTGTAAATCACATTATATACTCAGTGTACAATGAGAACAAATCAGGATACAATACACAACTTCTCTGTTTCAAATAGAATGCGACATTCTGGGGCTTAAACGGACATATTTGAGGCGACATGTCCTTGCTCCAACTAGGTTTCATTGACGTATATGTTACCTACGCTTTGTTCTGTGTTTATAAAAACGCGGCTGATCTGCCATATTGAACCCGCCGCGATCTGACACCACTGAAAGCTAACGAAGCAAACAAACTATGTTTCAAAAGAATGCACGAACACCGAATGATTGGCTAAAATCTTGCAAAAGTTGAAATCCTAACGTGAAAATAATTGGGGTTATGAAAGATCATAACTATGAATGGACATATTTAACACATGAGTAAAGCCAATGCAGAAGCCATTACATGAAGGGATGAAATTCTTATATAGGTGGAAGTAATCACATAATTTTTCTTTTGTTTCAGGATGTCCTGTTGCTTGTGGATATTCTATTGGGCGATTTTTCATCACGCAGCAACTCCATATGAGTGTGAAGACGTCTCTTGAAATTAACACCGTGCAAACAAGATCATCAGCATGTCATTTGTGATGCAAGTTCTTCGATTGATATTAATTGGCATCGAGAGGCTGAGTGTGGGGATAGAGTGGCTTTCTGCCAAAAAGCCATAACTATGCAGTGTCCGTCAAATAACTCAAAGGGATAACTCAATTATGTGAGTCGAAATCCAGTTTCAACTGGGAATTCCACTTGTGTTTCAAAGACGGACATCAGTTTCTTCGCGTCATTACAAATCTCTACGACTATATTTCATACCATCATCAGGCACGTGAACATATCCCAGCCAAAAATGTTAACTTCAACGACATTTAATAAGCTGACATTATAAAAGGATATTCAATTGTTATATTATATCATTGAAGACTGCAGTTAGGAGGAAATAGTTTCTACCGCGTGAGATAACATACTGGAAATTTAAGACATCCTAAACTCTTAAATATATGTGAATAATTATTAATCAAAGTAGGAATACATGCCCTTAAATATAAGGGATGTTCATCTGAAACTCGTTCCAAAGGCTTTATTACAACAGCATGAAAGAAACATTAACAGGTGTGGTAGAATCAAACAAAACATTCTTTCTGAATGAATTATACACCATGAGTTGGTTAGAAGAAGTCGCCATAGGAATTCATGCAACATCCCATTGCTTAGGTAGGCGTCGAATGCCGTCCGCAAAAAAGGATTGTGGTTGCTCACTGAACCAAGTGTTTATCGCGATTATTACGTCTGCATCTGTGTGAAATCGTTGCCCCATGAGAGCTTTTCTTAGAGGTCAGAAAAAATGAAAATCACACGATGACAAATCAGGACTATAGGCTGGATGTCGCTGAATTTGACACTTCTTTCTTGCTAATGCTTCCTGCACAATTTTTGCGACATGCGGACGAGCATTATCGTGCACGGAATAACACCGCGAGAAAGCATGTGGGGTCATTTATTTTTGAAGGCTGTTTGCAGCTTGTCTAGTGTTTGTAAATAGTGGGTAGAGTTGATGTTGACACCAAGTTCTTTAAAGTCGGCCCTTCATGTTCAAAAAAAATGCGCTCAGCATAATCTTGCCAGCGGAAACCTGTAACTTGAATTTTGTTTCGCTGTTGGTGATCCAGCATGCTTCCATTGCATGCTCTCTCTTTTGCTGCTCGGCTAAAAGTGGTGATACCATGATTCATCGCCTGCCACTATGCGGAAGAGAAATGAATCACCCTCCACTATGAAACGCTCCAAGTGGTTCAAACATCATCCCATGCGTTCCTCTTTTTGGTGGTAAGTCAACATGCGTGGTATCCACTGTGAACATACCTTTCGATATTTCCGTTTGTTACGAACGACCTTTTGAATTGTCCCAATTGACACATCCAATTTTTTCGCTAGCGAACAAACAAACACAAACCGACACACAACTGCATTACACACAAGAAGAAATGCAGTAAAGCTTAAACAGGCAATGAATGAAGAAGTAGATTGTGAGCTTTACTAAAACACGATTCATTCATTCATTCAGTAACATGTCCTTTGAGAACCGCGCTCCCATAGCAACCTTCCGGAAAACTTCTCGATCATAAGCAATTTGTCCCGCGTCCGATACACCCATCTGGAGATCATCCGCCACATCCTGCACTCATCTTCTCTTTGGCCTTCTTCTTCCTCTCTTCCAAGGCATATACCCTTCCATTATTGTTCTCTCCAAACTTTCGTGACGTTTCAAGTGACCAAAATATTTCAATTTTCTTTGTTTTATCCTTTTTAATAGCCAACCTTCTTCACTATTCAGCTCTTGAAGTATTGTTGCATTTGTTCTTTCCTTTACCCAAGATATAAAAAAAAAAAAAAAAAAACAAAACAAAAAACAACAAAAAACACGATTACAAGAAACAATTTGGACGCTGCGGCCAAAGCCTTCGTCAGCACAGAACAAACAAACACAAACCGACACAAAACTACATGAAACACAAGGGGAAATGCAGCAGCACGTTCTACTGAGGTATCTTGACATTCTAGTCAAGTATCATATGTTACCAATAATGCACATTTACCTTGTTTATCTACGTAATAAGAAATATTTAATTTCTAATAACTTATATTTAGTGTTTTAATATCTAATAAGATACGCATATAGGTTGTAATACAGTAGCCTCTAGGAGCTGCGAGCAAATTCTTCACTCATCCTTTTATCTCTCTCATCCCTGTGCTTCTTGTACCTGGCGTGTCGAGGTGAGTATAAACTTCGTGAGACGTGCCCGGTTATGGGCTCGGATATGGACATCCATGATTCTGTATTCCCTCCGTCATAAAGTTTACGTGGTCGGCTTTATCTGTTTCATCTGGTCTGTACATCATTGCTTGTTTGGCATGCTTGGATGATAACTACTGCATGGGCAAACTATAGAAATAAAATCGATCGAAGTTGAGATCCTACCACCCTTTGCCACTGTATTTCCGCCTTCCCCATCGATGTTAGAGTATACAGAGCTGTGTCGCCAAACTTCAAGACATGTTCGGTTGTGCTCATGTATTTGAACATTTGAACAAGTGTTCTCTTTTATGAAAGGCCACCTTAAAAGACATAACACGTTTATGAAAACTATACTGGAGTGCAATGTTGAGGGCAAGCGAGCAATAGGTAGACAGCGATACAAGTGGGAAGTTGACATCAAGAGATGGACGAACATCGGACTCACAGAATTTACAGTCAAGGCGAGAGACAGGCAGTGTTTGAGATTCATTGAATACTGTCACAAAATGGACTTGGACCTCAGATCGGTCAACTCATTCCCCACTATGATGTACCCCATTTTGGTGGCTGTACAACATTTAGTGTGTGTGTGTGTGTGTGTGCGTGTGTGCGTGCGCGCGTGCGCGTTCGTGGGCGTGGCGTGGGCGTTGGCGTGTGCGTGGGCGTCGGCGTGTGCGTGTGTGTGTGTGTGTGCGTGTGTGTGTGTGTGTGTGTGTGTGTGCGTGTATTTCTATGTGTCAAAGTCAAGCTTCAACAATCTCTTTCTTTCTCAAGAAGTTGTTGGCAACAGTTGAGTGAACTTCTATGCCCAAAGAAATATCACGCCAGACCTTTAAGGGACGTATAACTTCTAGGAGAAAAGCGGGCTTTCTCAAAATCTCGGGATTCGTTAATGGTCATTATTGCGTGAGAGAACTGGGCTTTTCTCTAGGTCACGTGATTCTTTTCACCATACGTCCGGAGGGAACCGAAAATTCATTTACAGTTGATTCTTTAGACAGAAAAGTTGTGTCTACTTTCAGTGTATTGAATGCATAGTCTAGAGAACTAGATAATGATCTACACACGAGATCCTGTCGAATCCTTGTGATAATCTACTGTTAAAGCGGAGACGATTGATCAACTGAAATTGTATCAAATCTATTTCTGGGGATCCAGAGAATGATCTACAATGGTGGTCCTCTTGAGTCTGTATCACTTTCTGTGGCTGTATAGTTCCTAAGATAAAGGTACATACTATTTTCGTTGGATTGATTGAATGGGTCTTGCGGTATAGGTCAACTATACTATGTCCAGAAATGAATGCCGTCATTCACGATCAATTATTTTGAAAACTGTCTGTTGCATCGTTATGAAATTTTTCCTGCCGTCTTATATTTACCCCCACCCAAGGAATATGTCTTTGATAGGTCCAAAAGCAACTTAAATCATCGAAAGCGGCGACATTTCTTTGATGTTTTGGTGAAAAACTTGTGATTTCTCGCTAACAAACTTGTTTTTACAGTAATGAATGCCCCTGCCAATTCAGATGACGACACAAGGCGTATCCGGATTCGTATGGGAGTGAGTGAATAAATGGACTCGTGAAATGAAGGACGCGGCCCAGAATCGAACATACACACTTCGCAGCCCGAGTCAGACGGCTTGCCCACTTCACCACGGAGAATCCCGAGAGGGGTGCAATGTTTAATATTAGTAAAGACAGAGAATTTACAGAGGCATGGGGTAAATAATGTGTACATTGACAGGAAAGTAGAAGGAATATATTTCTTACCTTATTTTTCATTTCCTTCTTGTTTCTTCACCTGCCGGTTAATAGTGTGTACACAAGTATTCATGTTAGTTTTTTATATTGAGTTCGTGAAAGCTTCCAAATAGCTGTGCGTTAATGTGCGTATGGAGTGACCAGAAATGATACCGCAATTTAGTCATCATGTCCATTTTTAAGGATCTGTTCAGGTGTCTGTGTAGTTTGTTCACACGTACACATGAGTGACAGACCCGCTTTGAGTCTTAGTGAAAGATTGTCTACTCTGCTGTGTTTACCGTTCAGAGATAGAACATGATTACCTGTTTTTCACTATGAAAATATTTGTCAGTGTCTCTGTAGTGGGCTTTCTTCTTAACGACCAAGATGTTTGTCCTCTTTTCATTGAAGTTTATAGATTGATTCGTATGCACGTGTGTTGTCTCATAATTTGACAACGTGTTTGCTCTCACGTTTATTGTTATGCCACAATATGTTAGTTTCCACTGCAATATTACTCTTCTGTTGGTATTCAATGCGTTTAGTGTGTGTGTGTGTGTTTTTTTTCCCTCCAATACAGTTGTTTGTCACCGCTGAGGGCTTGCGGAATTGAAAATTCATCGCTGTGGAATACAAACTGTTGCCATTGACATCATGCTGAAGCTGTAATGTTTATGGCCTGCAATTCGTCTGAATAGTTGGAGCAAAATATCCCAGTAAGCGTGCACTCAGATTAAGGTATGCGATCTGTTCAGACCTTAATCTGTGTTGGACGATTCCAGTAGGTTTATGACTGCTCTCGGTTGTGTAAAATTAAATCCATCCTTTCTCCAATAGTCATCTTCCTCTTTCAACACATGGTCCTTACATTTTCCTAGTAACTTTTATCAATATTTAATAGCGCGGACTGGATTATTATCTTGACGTCACACAATTTGAATATAGTAGTGTCAGCTGCCACCTGTCCTTTTATTTTAGCCCACACCAGTTCTATAGGGTTAACATGAGAATGGTACGGCGGAAGTCTCAAGCACCCATGACGATGCTCTTCTATCAACTTGTCGATTTTATATTTCTACTTTATGGCGTCTGTTTTACAAGGGACAACAATTCTAGCTAGAAATACCTTTCTGGAAATGATATGTTTTCCATTCGGAACCATATATTCATTGCTCCCTTTGTGCTCGATGCTGTAGGTATTTTTTTCTTCTTGGGCAACAACATTGATATCATGCATTGTCCATAATTGGACACGACGGTCTATCTAGTGATGGAAGCACAGTATTCTTGAGCCAATCTCTAAATGCATTACCAGACATCTTATTATGATAATCCCTATTGTCTGTATGCTTTGATACGAACACACGCCCATCATTCTGTTGTAAGACATTATGCTTATTACCAGCATGGGCCATGATCAAAAGATGTTCTATACTAATGGGCAAATATCGCTTTATCTGTCCATCCACTGATTGCCATTTCTTATCACTTGGTGGTGCACATTGATCCACATTTCATCCAAATGCACTATGCCATAATCTTCTTTGCGTATTTCTCTTATTTCACGTAGGTATCTGCTTCTCATGGCCCCTAAATGCTGCTGCTCGCAAAGAATATTTCTAACTCCCTTGTACTTTCTAAAAGTGAAGATATTTTCCTTATAATTTTCCACATAGTTGTTTTGGAAAGCTCTATGTTATTGTTCTTTCTCAACCAAACCCTAAGTTTTCTTACAGTCACTGTTTCTTTGGCACCAAGCATTTTTATAATGCTGGATAATCCTAGATATAAAATCCAAAAAGTTTTATAATGTTAGGAGTCTCCGTGTGAAGTGGTCAAGCCTTTTGACTCGCGCTCCAAAGGTTGTGGGTTCGATTCCGGGCGGCATCCTTCGGTTCACGAGTTAAATTTTTCGGAGACTCCTGTGGGTCGTCTCTAGAGCTGCGGAGTTCGTGCTTTGTGTGATGCTTTCCGCGCTTCGGAAAGAGACAGAGCCATATGGGATATACCCCAGTGCAATGAAGTCGACTCTGTAGACTTTTAAGCGACTTTTTAAAGCATTTTTATAATAGCTCGCATTATGAAATCCTTATCAAAGCTGTCTACAATAAACTTTCTAACTACCGTTTGGTTACTGCTTGGTGGTTTAATTCCAGATTCTTGCACCCGTCGACGAAATAACCGCTTACTCAAACGCAATGCATGCACTGTTCTTTTTCGGAATTTGTAATAGTATAAAACAGTTTCCTGCGATCAGCTTCTTGACAAAAATATGTGTACAACTTCATACTTTGAAGTGTACACAATTTCGCATTCAACCCCACTGAAAAATATTCACACATTTCAATGTTAGCGATAAGTGGTAAGATTTAAGAAGAAAAAAAATAATAAAGTTTCATGAAATAACCCACATTTCGACGACACCTCTGAAGACTAGCAATTTAAACAATGCAGGGTTCTTGGCAAAAGGCCAATCCCGTGAAATAGGCAAAATATTCAACGTTGAACCCTGATTGTCTGGCTGACGGGATAATAGATTTAAAATTAGGAACTTAATCTCTGACTCGTAAATTATATACCGCATATAATCAAACATTGAAATCTGCTGTACAATCTCCAGAACAAAAATTATTTTGTTGGGTGGACATAATGATAAGGTTATATGCTAAATCTCATAATTTTTCCTCAGTTGGTTACTGAGCTATTGATTTTTATATGGAGGCGAACAAATGTGAACGCACTATAGCGACCAGGTCAGGCATGTGTCCAGCCGAAAATAGTATAATTGATATCATGAACCAATTGTGGTCAGCTTGGACGAGGCGAGTTGGCAATTGAATTCGATAACTAGTCCAATGAAGGAGTGTTATATGTAAGTATGGTTGGTAAATAAGTATTATTCTTCCATAAAGCTACAATGTGATTACCCTCAAAGTTGTGTTTGAGGCAGGTACTCTTTTAGTCATCATCATGTGGCGTGCAAGAGCCATGACGGGTGTTTTACGTCTAATGGAAGTATAGGACTATAAGTTATGAAAGGATATCGGCCCAGATCGAGGGGTATCTAACTAAGCGTATGGAAGATAGTTACCAATTGTTTCACATCTATTAGGGGTACCTACACTTGAAGTATATAAACGACCACGAGGCACACCCACTTCTTGCTCTTTGCTTTCCGTATTGTTTAATGCTTTTGATACTAGAGGAATATTCGTGTCAGGCTTTTCTAATGGTTACAAGGCCTGTAATAAAATTAGAACAGGATGTTCTGTAGGTTAAGCTATGGTTTGCTGACTAGCCAAGCTGTAGGATTTATTGTATGTAGATATACACTTCAGACTATTCATGTACCAGAGGAGAGGTATAGGAAAGCATCTAATGCTATTAGAACAAGATGTTCTGAAGGTTAATCTATGTTTTGGCTGACAAGAGAAGCCAATCTGTAGGATTTATTGTATATAGATATATTATTTTTGTTTTTGCATATCCTTTACAGGACATCGCAGTCAACACCAGCATCTTTCAGCTGTATGTTGATTTCTTGGCAAGATTACGCTCAGTAGTTTGCCATTGCTTTCTAAGCGGTCGGCTCACATACCCCGTAAATTACCGATGCGATTCGAACCACTGCTGATTCTCACCGTTGTGACGAAACGCCTACAGATCGGCAGATCTCTGCATAATATCCCTTTGAAGGGAGTGCGATGCGTTGGTCTCCCTTGAAATTAATATCAATTAATAGGGGATTTCCCTAGAAAAGTAGTGCGGGGCGGAGCTATTCTAGTTATTTATAGTAAAATCTAGAATGTTCCCTAAAGTGCGTACGTGGTAAAGATCTCTAAGTTCACGAGTGCTTCATGCAGCACGGGTTGGTGGAACTCATCGTGACTCTGGGTTTCTTCATGAATCATGAAAGTCACGCGGCCCGTGTAGGCAAGTGGAAGGCGCACTGACTTAGTCGTGGTCAGTCGCCAACCAGACCTCAGCGTAGACAGATCCCAGCCAACAGGCTGATGTAATTTTGATGTCAATATTCGCGGCCAGAGCGGACATCTGCAGTCAAGTTTGTGATTGTTCAATCACAGGTTAGTTGAATACTTATTCTATTATTTAACTGTTGTCTTGATGCCGTGCCGACTTCCCCGAACGAATTAATTGCCGTCGAAAATGAGACGTCGCGTAGCGTTACAAGTTACAGCTGGCTATCTGCATATTTAAGTAGGCTTTATCGATCAGCGATGTAATGTGTTACCTGACGGAACAAGCCGTATTCCACAGCGAGTGGTGTGTAAATAAAATAGGCCGAACGATGTGCTTTACAAAGTGTGTAGCAGTTACTTGTTTGGTTTATTAATTACGCATGCAAGGCGACAGTTTGTCAGTCATTACATCAACATGCTAGACGCTGTAAATAATGATAAGGTAGAGCTTATTATTAGAGATGTATAATGTGCTTCGTGACATTAGAATTGTAACTTAATTGTTCTATCAGTGGTGGTGATTTTTCGAGGAATCAAGGTGAGATCAGCCGTGGTGTATTTGCTGTGTGCAGATAGCAGTGTTATTCCGCGTAAGCAGAATGGTGTTGCATCGGTAGGATAACAGTTGATAAGAAGTATTCCTGATACTATTGTTACTGCTTGTTGTCATGTCCGTCCGCTAGGATGACCGTGCGTGTTCCATCTTACGTTTGTCTAGGTAGCCGACTGGGAGGTAGGCCGGTACGCCCAACCTGTTAGGTTACAGGTCCGACCCAAAGCGATCGAGCATATCCGATGGTTGAACATACCCGATCGAGGGTGATGCGCCACTCCGTAATTCGAGGCCGTTAGGTCTAGATAGATCGAGGATTTGAATCTAACCGTTTCTGTCTCTACTATTCTACTCTTCGGGAACCCTGACTCGGTTCATGGAGTACTTGGAGTACTGCCGTGAAGTAGTAGTATATGAGGGGAATAACCCCCCCCCCCCTAAAAAAGGTGGAGCCAGAGTTTGGTAGTGGAGTCTGGAGGCTTGCTACATTGGATGACGTGACTTAAGTCGTCACGGGACAAGGTACACGGGACCCACAGTAGCTGTGGGAAAGTGTAATGGTGGATGGCCACCACAGCTGTGCTCGACCGGCACAGGTATGACTGACCTGAAAGATAGTCAGAGAATAAAAGGGCAACTCAGGATCTGGGGCAGGGATCCCAGAACTGACAATATGGCTGTGACATGAGTTTGTTATTTAAGTGTAACAATTCATGAGTTCTCCTTTGTTAATGCTATAGTAATGAATTATCAGGAGTATAATTCATTATGGTCATATAGTTATTAATGTGTGTAATTGATCAGTCCATGGGTTAAGGGATTGATGAATTGATGAGTCTGTCAGGAAGGAGATGTCCGGATGGACACCTTCTCGATAAAGTAATCACTACACTGAAAGGGAAGTAGGTGTATAGGTTGATTGATGATGGAAGATGAAACAGGATTGGACTGGCACCAGACGAAGGATGCTTGACAGAGTCATACAGTCGACTCTGGTGCTAGGGGTTATATGTAGCCCAGAAGTGTTACTTGACTGAACAGGTGTGCTATTGCTGTCTCTAATATCATTATGCCTATACATTATGATTCCTAGTAGATCTATGATGTGATGATTTCATACTCATGTTGGTAGACATGAGGAATGTCTGAGAGGCAGGTGACATGGTGGAGATGCTGTTAGTCTTTGTTGTAGTTGAGTACTCACACCAACCTCTCCGTGTTTCAGGATCTGTTATTGTTATACTGAAGAAGATTCAAGAGCTTCATCATGAGCTCTATGGGCCCACTCATTCCAGTGCCTATCCAGAAGTTGATTGAGGCCATACTGGGAGTGGTCGTCTGATTCTGCGAGATCAATGTTGGAAGGAGCTGAGTGCTGAATAGGTCGGTAGGTCTAGGTTAGGACCTCCGTCAAGAGTCCGACGAGTGTCATCCGATCCTGAGAGGATCCAACACTGAAACGTCTGGTGATTCTAGCCAGTGAAGCACTGGTGACATTCAACCTCAGTGTAAACCTTGGTGATTGCAAGGTCAAGAACTTTCAAGTTGAGCCCAGTGATCATTGTTAACGGTCACCATGACCTGTGTGCTATGCTTCTGGCCCGGCTGGGTTGTCATGGGACCCCATGTATTATTTGATGCTTAAATAGTGTTTCTACATTGGTTACCTTTATGAAGCCAACATGTGGTCCAGTGACCTAAGACATTGATTACAACATTGGTGGGAACACCAGAGGGACATGTGTGTTAAGGTAGTGAGCTACCTCAGTAGAACGTGGTGAACTGTTGACATGTTTGTGAAGGTAGGGAGCTACCTCATGCCAATGTGGTGAACTGTTGACAGTGTAGGCTAAGTTGTGATTGATACCCTTCGATCAGGGTAGTTACATGATACTGTGTGAAGATCTATTGATCCAAGGACATGGAAATAAGGTGAAGTGTTTAGTCACCTGATAGACTTTGCCAGTGACATTTTGTGTTCATGTGGAGCAACCGCTCATTCTGTAGGTGACATATCAGTGTGTGGGTCACTTATGAGATAGAAGAGTGACCAGGCTCTTGTGTAATATGATACGGTGCTACATGTACTTTTTCTGCAAGTGGGAGACCGCTAATGTTCTAGGGTCGGCCCAGACTTCATCAGGAGTGTGACGAGTGAAATAGTACGACAGCAAGGAAGGATCCTTGTTCATCGGTGCAGTGTCAGTCAGGCAGTGGTACTGCGCTTGATCAGCCCTTGATTGGTTCTCTGTGTGAAGAGGGAACTTTGGAGAGGCAGCAGACCTTGGAGTTCCGGTCCACTGGAGGAGCCTGGGTGAATCGCTACCACGACTGGACAACCGCACGAGCTATCGTCCGCCTCCATGATGAATACTCATCTGCATATGTGCTCTTGTACATAGTTCTTCTAGTCTGGCTTTCAGCCATCCTTCTCTGTGTTGTGGTTGACGTAGTTCAGAATTAAATTTTTGTTCTCTTAGCTATGACTTTGTGCAGTGATATGACTGGTGTCTGGTCCTGAGCCCCCTTGGGGTTTGGAACCCTAGGTGAGGGAGGGGAGGTTCAGCTGTCCCGGCTTGTGTGGGGCCTGGTAGATGTAGAGGGCTATTGAGGTGGTTGGAGCAAAGGCAGGGGATAGTATCTATCGTGGCAAACCAGTCCAAGCCCCTGCGGTCTTGTCACAACCGTCATCACGTCACCGACGAGAGTATACGAGATTACGGAGAAAAGTCATAACCTCTAAGCCACGAAGCCGGCTATAGATATATACTCCAGACTATTCATGTACAAGAGGAGAGGTATAGGAAAGCAACCGGCACAAGAACACACTCTTCTTTTGTTTGTCTATCTTTATTTTGAATTTGAGCGCAGCTGGATCATCAACAAGGCAACCTTGGCCAGTATAGGAATTGCTTGTACCTGTTATCCTGATACTTACCTCCTCTTTCTGATGTAATAGAATGTGTTAGTTTTAGTTAGTGTTAGTAGTTAACAGGGAGGCTATCGTTGCGATGATTGATATTCACAGGAGGTGTAGGAATCTATCATCTTGCTGATCTACACAGGTCTATTAGAGATATGTCTGAAGTCAGACCCATAGAAGCGGTCTGAGGTTGGACGTGCTGACCATACATATAATGTCAGTTTATTATCGTGTTGTGATGTCTTAATAACAGGTGAGATGGATTGGTACACCAGGTCGCTTCTTACTTGAAGGGACCCCTTGTTCCTTTTGTGTGCCTGGTTCAGCAGTCGTGATTGATGTGCCGTCGAGGAGAAGAATCACCTCCAGTCAACTGAAAGAAGGAGACTCGGTCATCAACCTGACGAACTCTGACGGAAGCCTATATGACCCAGCTATCTGAAGCAGCAGAGTAGAGTCTGGTCAGGGAAAAACAGCCGTAGCGGCCTCACGAACATTGATTCTGCCTAGGCTCAAGTCCATAGTAGTTCCGAGAGTTCCAGAAGGATCAGTTGAGAGTATCCTACCACCTGTGTCTACATCACTTACACACCAGAATACTGACAATACTCGGGTGGGATGATGACAGAGTCTACCAGACTACTCTCACCTGCCAAACTGTTTCTGTCTGTCTGGCTCGTACCTGAATGTCTGTCTAGTATTTGAATCTTCATAAAAGATTCTTTAATTACTTGTCTTGAGACTGTTGTCTTATGATCAGGTATTTAGTAGGGTGTGTCTTACGTTAGTCAGATAGTCCCTGTGGCAACGAGTTAATAGGAGACATAAGTAAACATATACCCTTACTAAAATATATCAACAACCACTGTGATGCGGGCCAGTGTTGTGACACAAACAATCCTTCATTGTGGAGACGGCACCGGGTTGATTGACAACACATGCAATCCGAATCTTGACAAAATGGTGTTTCCACAAAGAGATGCAAAGAAACATGCTATTCTATGACATATTAAGCTAATCACTAAAGATCAAAATGATAAAACAAATGTATGGTATGTGTGTATAATTTCGTTATGTGCGTTTCATAACACACATAATATATTGTACACGGAATTTTGTGACCTTGTAGTTAAATAGGAGTCGTGGTATTTTATATCTGCCTGGATATGTGGACGGAAGCTGCATAAGTTAGCTAGGATGGGGACGTCTTGTGGTTAGTTGCAGACCGTATATCCCCATTGCAGATAACAATGCGAAACGTCTTTAAACGTCTGTAACCGTGTACTTTAGTATTGTAAGGCACATTATTTGTACCAGCCAAAAATTACTAGTCACGCTAAGAAAGATACATAATGTTTAAACGTAAAATATAATTAAAATATGGCCTGTTCTTTGAAAAAAATCGTATTGTTAGATTATATCTATTAAGTGAAATGCCATAATTACAGATCTATGTAACTAATCACAATCTACACTCAAATTATATTTTCAACCCCACAATTGTGTAGAGCTATTAAAACGTTAGTCATTCTGTAAATAAATACACATCCTTTCTATCAATCGCTTTTAAGATTTGCTATACTTCAACCTGCAGCAGATACAATATGGGTATAAACACAACCACAACCGAAGTAATGCAAGTTAGCAGATCGCCGGGCCCACTAAGTGTACAGATAAATAGCACAACTCTGAAACAATTTAAAGAATTCACATATCTTGGACGTAAGATCAAATAAGATGGCAGATTGGACAGAGAAATCGAAATCAGATGTCAAAAAGCTAGTAAACGTACATATCAACTAGCACACTTACTGAAACATCCAATATATACCAATGTCCGCAAAACGACAGATAATAAACAGCAAATTCACACCAACCCTATGCTACCAATCTCAAACTTGGGACTTTATCCAAATTATACCTTCGCAAAATCAACACCTGCGAGATGAGATGCCTGAGGAGAGCTGTCGACTTAACAATCCGAGACCGAGTAAGAAATGCTGCTATCAGACAAACTGTGGGATCAACACCTTGTGCCACATTTATTGAAAGACAGAAGATCAAGTGGTTTGGCCATGTCGTTAGATTGAAAGACCAACAACTATTACCACTGGCCTTACATTCAAAGACCATCTGCGACGAGACCAAGAGGACGTCAAAGAAGAAACTGGATTGACGACATCAAAGCCATTACACAATCACACGGAATGACACTATCCAGTGCCGCCCAACGGGCGCTGGAGCGCAAATTATTCGTCCTCACCTCGCTTGACGGCAGAAGACAATGATGACGATGATGATGAAACACTTGTTAACTGCATTCACTTGTTTCAGATTGTTTTCTTTTACTTTACACCACTGCGAGCAAGTGGTTTATGGACCTGGGGAGTAGCCGACGACCGTTGATTATGATCTCAAGTGTCACTCCCGTATGCAGGAGATTACATCATATAGACAATTGCTACGGTCACCGACCAGTACAATCATTACAAATAAGGAAAACAATGACACACTGCCAATTGTCAGTTTACTAGCACAACACGTCAGTATTCAACGTGGACACCGTCAAGTGGAGGCCAAGTCATTTAATCGGGTGGTACAAATAGAATAGCCATATCTACAATAATGTACAGAAGACAATGTTTATTGAGTGTAGTAGTGAATTTGAAGGCGTTGTGATTGAGCTAAATCGCATATGTGGCTTTAAGTGTAAATGAAGTGTTGAAAGGCTCATATTTTTCGTTAAGATGATACAGTTACTTTGTATTAAGACAGCAACGGTTTAGGTGTGTCAATATGTGATTTCAGCCAATTGATACTACCCAACAAAAATGTGTTCAATGAGCGGGCAATATACACAGTATATTATACAATTTATTGTGAGGTTCTTTATTCCTAGTGACGTATCGCTTCTCGGCCTTTTGGTGAATGCAGCTAAATTCACAATATTTTGTTGTTTTGAGTTCTTCTCGCGTGTACACTAATGTGCAGCTACACGAGTATGGGTGAATGTGTGTGCGTAGGTGGATATTTCCAAACAATTGTATGTATGTGCTCATAGCCAGCGTCCTTGCTTGTGAATGTACGCAAATGAGTACATAAGGAAGTATACTGGTACTATACGTATGTGAGTAAATCTGCATGTTTAGAACTTCAAGCTGCTTGGATAGCGAATCCATTACGTGGAAAGTTCCAATCGAAAGCTCACTGTGTGGATGTCATCTGCCGACTGCATTCTTATGGTTTCTGCAGGAACAGCCTGTGGTGAAACGGAGGGCCCAATATACGGAAGTGAGGCTAAGCAGCCATGTGCAGGACGTGACGATTCCTTGGGTGAGCCCAGTACCAGAACGCTATGTGTCGACTCGGCAGTTATGGAAGCCTACCTTGAATGGCGGGGAATGCCCATGGTCTGCCCCCGCTTTCCCTTGAGGGCTGACCGTTATGTCTTCGGCTGTTCTAAATGGGCCAGCTATGACGCGGGAATAAAACCACAACAGTAAGAGCCAAAGTCTTACGAAACCCCCTTGAAGGTCACGGTTAACAAATGCTTACAGAAGCCGGATGTGTCGGCCTAACAGCACAAGAACGCAGCTCTGCTGTAAACAGGCACAACGCAATCACGTCCGGAAAAAAAAAACACTCGGATGAACGAAGAAGAAGAACTTCAAGCGACAAAGGTAGTGCAAGTACCACAAACATCTCTTCAGTTTTTGTCAATCGCCCTTGGGCAAATGTGACAGCGACCTCGTTTTTCTGGATCCACAAGGATTATTTGCTTGTTTAGATGGAATGTTCCCATGTTCACATGTTTGGCCCATGTTGATGAGTCCTTCCGTAAATTTAATCAAAATAAGTCGGGGTTTATGTGGCATGTGATTGTCCCATTCAGGATTAAGGTGCATCCACAGAACAAATGCATTCATGGAATAACCATCTTATATAGTTTAGAAAATGACTAAATGTCATATGTTTGTTTGACTGAATAATAACGCAACATTTGATCGGTTGTGTCCACTCCTCCCTGCATGCGATTGCAGTCAAGGATCATCAATGTTTTTAATTGGAATCAGAACTTTAATCAACATCTGGTTGATCATGCATTGTACTAAGAAGTACAACCACGTTTACCTTCTTTCGACATTAGTAAGTCAGTGCTTCGCCATCAATGAAAGCAAACTTTGTGGACAATTGTAAACGATCTTTTTCCTGAAATTAACTCTTTTGGAAGTTCAACTCTGTTTTTTCTTATTACTCTTAAACTTGTAAGCCTTTTTCCCGTCAATATCTGTCCCAATTGCAGACTTGTAAAAAAGTGTTCGCAGTAATATTCCTTCCTCTATTTTAGAAGACTTTCATCACGTCCAGTACAACTCTTTCTCGTTGTTTTTTCCCCCTTCATTTCGTTGCCCAGGATCTCTGCCGGTGTAAACTTGCTTATTGTAAACATATGAAGTATCAATGTCACAACAGCACACAATTTTAATGCCATATTTTGCAGATTTTGAGGGAATATATTGCTTGAAAGGGCATCTTCCTGTGAACGTAACTAATTGCTCATCAATTGTTACATTGCCCGACGGAACATTGCAGTCATGTAGATTGCTCGCCCAATTGTTGAATACTTGCTTTATTGGCTTATATTTATCATTTCTTTCATGTTGTCGTTTCTGTTAGACACTGTCAAATATAGACATCTGGAAATTGCAGTAAATCTATTTCGTTGCATTGCCTTTTAGAATATTGCATTTCCATGTTCTTTACTCCAAAGTTGACTAATAGCTTATGTTTTGATTTATACACACCGGCCAAATAAAATGTCGACAAAGTAAGACATGTCTACATGATGAAGATGCTTGCAGATCTACACTTTGGTGTGAAAGATCTTTGACTGGTAAAACATATACTGGAAATAATACGCTGCCATAAAGATTGATAATGAAGTAGGGCAATATCAGTCTATTAAGGGAGGTGTGCGAAAGGTATGCTAATTCCTCCAGATCTATTTTCTCTATACAGTGAATCACCACTTGGCGACGTAAAATCAATAACATTACTGCACGTGCTATCAGTTTCAGAATATATCACAAAGTCCTTTAAGCTGAACATTTAATCTCGGTCATTTAATCTGGACATTCTCTAACGAGAATGGCCGGACTTAATGATTTTGCACCTGCCCATGGATATTTGTGTTGTGAAATGTAAACAGAAAATTAACGGGACACCGGTTGGTGAACTAAATTGTTTGCCTTATGTATTAATGCGTGTGCATAAGTAGGTTTTTATCTAGTGATTGCTGCTTTCATCCTCGATGAACTGTAATTTTAGTGGCCGAATGCTGTGTTGAATGTCTGGCAGCGGCCTTATACATGTATGCTTGTTCATTTGTATTTTGTATAGGCTGCTGTCAGCTACAATTTTCACAAGGGACACGGCGATTGTGTGTGTGCGTGTGTGTGTGCGTGCGCGTGCGTGCGTGCGTGCGTGCGTGTGTGTATGTATGTGTGTGTGTGTGTGTGTGTGTGTGTGTGTGTGTGTGTGTGTGTGTGTGTGTGTGTGTGCGTGTGATATTCGCTGAAAGGGAACGGGTAATCATGGAGTGACCAACTGACATGATGTTAGAACTGCGATTAATGAGTATAAATAATTAATTTCTGTGGTTGTTTCGGGAATTGAAGTTTACATATTGAGCATAATTCACTACTGGCATCACTGATCGTATTCGGGCACGAAACTTAAGCCTTGTCCACGTCAGATTGGAAGCACTAGGAATAATTAGTTTGTTCTGAATGGGTCGTCTTTGTTTGGCACTTGCGCTTCTTATTTTCATATCCTTTACAGGACATCGCTGTCAACATCAGCATCTTTAAATTGATTTTTGATTTCTTGGCAAGATTTTGTATAAAATACAATTTAAAGAGCATCTCGTCAATTGTGCACAGTAAAGCAATACGACGCGTCCACAATAATCACAACCTTTCTCTGCCCGCCCCATGCATGCACCACAAAACACAACCACTTGTAAGAACTGCAGGACAACAGCCAACCAGTAGCTTGAGCAGGAATTATCGATTTATGGCAAGGAAACAGGACAAACTACCATAAATTCATCACCCACGGTCACACACACATACACACACATACATACACACACACACACACACAAGTACACACTCAGACAGATTCAGACACACACACACACACACACACTCACACCCATACACCTTTTATTCTGGTGTCCGCTATTCCCATCGGTCCAGTTTTCCTCTTTTCCAATGTTTCTGTGAGTTCTTCTCTTTATTGCTAAAATTGCAGCAGTGTACCCATGGTATTAATCGCGGATGTGTCTCGTGATCCTCCAACGTTGCCACGTACGTTACCATTTGGGTCAGTCCGAATATGCTTCTCATTATTACTTGCAGCAGGAAACAAATCCCCTGCCGGCATGCTAGGCCAGTCGCAGTTTTAGGACGAACACATCTGACCAAGGGGAGTTCATCCCCTTTGGCGAACCAGCGCCCTGTTGGCCCATGACTGTTATTCAATTAGCCAAATACATAACAACATCGACGTTCCAGAATGGTTTCATTCACTTTGAAATTGCACTTGTTTTTCTTTGTAACAAGCATTTCTGCTGTTGTTCTATTATTCAGACTACTGAAATTGTTGAGAGGTTATGTTGCAACAGAATGTACCATATTTAAATAATTCAATGGAAATAAAGTTGAAAGCACACATAACTCAACTAGTAACTGTTTAAAGAAGAGGTAATGATTGCTGCGACACGATATAATGCTGAAGACTTACGGTAGATCATTTTGTTCCCTGTAAAGTTACAGTATTTTTTTAGAAATGTTGACGATATAAAAGGAATCATCATTGGGGGACATACCATCAATAACATTAGATATGCGGATGATACAGTATTGCTTGCAGACAGTGAGCAGGATCTGCAAAATTTAGTAGATGTGATTGTTGCACACAGTGAACAACTTTGGTTATAATTAAATTGTTAGAAGACACAAATTATGGTCGTCACAAAGAAGAAGGAAATTATCCAATGCAATATGCAGGTGAAGGGAATATTTTTAGTGACAAGTGAATCGGTACATTTATCTCGGAACAGTCATATTATCTGATGGGAAATGCATTGAAGAGATTAGAACAGGAATCGCCTTGGCGAAGGTGGCCTTTTGCAAGATGAGAAACATACTGACCAATAAAAAGATGCCATTTGCAACGAGGAAAAGAGTTTTGAGGTAGTACACAAAACCTGCGCTTTTGTATGGATATGAAGAGTGAACAATGAGCAGACAAGTTAGCTAAAAAACATATGATGGCTGTGGAAATGTTGTTTCTGAGGAGAATGCAAAGAATACTATGGACAGACAGAAAAACCAATGACCAAGTCCTACAAGAAACAAATGAAAACCGAAAACTGATTAGAGAAATTAGACGTAGACAGTCACAGTTGTTTGGTCACGTTATGAGAAGAAATAAATTGAAGAACTTGGTGACAACTGGCGAGATTGAGGGAAAAAGAACAATGGGAGGACAGAGAAGTAAATACCTGGATGACTTGGCTACGTCTTATGGTCGAGAGAAGAACACTGAGCTGATCCACAATTCTGGTGATCGGGTGAGATGGCAAAACATTACCACCCACGCTTTCTGGCATGACACATGATGATGATAGTAGCTGGTCAACTAATTGGAAATGTCAAATTCTGAGATATTTGAGACCTCAAAGTAAAACCCTCTGACTGATTATGAACTTTGATTTAAAGATCATGGGCCACACTATATTTATTTATGAGGTGCATTGACATTTTAATGCCGGTCTCCCTTGCTGAGGGGTTAGCAGCTTTCTCCATAACTCCGAATACTCTCGTGGTTGACGTGAGGGCACGAGAACTTGAAGAGGTTTGAATCGCGCCCGTGACTTACGAGAGTATGTAGTCGGTCGCTCTGAAAGTCGTGGCGTGCTGATTAGCGTAATCTAGTCTATATCTAAAAAACAAAGTGTATGTATGTAAATATGTATGTCCTTTATTTGTTCGCGAACGGCCCATCCGATTGAGATGAAATTTTCTACACACCTTCCTTTCATTCCAGAGCTGTCAACTGTCATAGTTCTTTTTTCTTCTTCCTCCTCCTCCCTCCTCCCCCTCCCAAAATACGTACGTAAATATATGATGATGATGATGAAAGAATCCCCGAACCAAAACGCTAGGGAAAGGGAAGAAAATGACGTGACTACACAGAATCGTCACACGGCAATCATCATCATCAAGTGCCGTGCCGGCTGGCGTAGGCGTTCATGGCTCTCCGTAGATCTCAGTCTTTGGTTTTTTGGATCAACTCTGCTGCTGATATTCCTCCATGCCACGGCAATATCAATAACAATTCATCTTTTTATGTGTAAGGAAGTTATCTACAGTCGTGTAGAAGGGAAGAACTAGACGAGTATGAATTCGGAATGGCGAACTCTCTCCTCCTCTCTTCTCCTCCCTCTACCTCCTCCCTCCACCCTTCTCCTCTTCCTCCTCCCTCTCATCCCTCTCCCTCCTCCCTCCTCTTTCTCCCTCTTCCTTCTCCCTCTTCCTCTCCCCTCCTCCTCCATCCTCCTCCCTCCTACTCCCTCCGCCTCCTCCCTCATCTTCCTCCTCCTCCCTCTCCTCCTCATCCCTCCTCCTCCTCCTGCATCCCTCCTCCTCCTCCTGCCTCCTTCTCCCTCATCATCCTCCCTCCTCTTTCTCCCTTCTTCTCCCTCTTCCCTCTTCCTCCTCCTACCTCCTCCCTCCTCCTCCCTCTACCTCCTCCTCCTCCCTCCACCCTCCTCCTCCCTTCTCCTCCTCTTCCTCCTCCCTTTCCTTCCTCCTCCTCCCTCTACCTCCTCCTCCCCCTACCTCTTTCCTCCTCCCTCCTCCTCCTCTTCCACCTCCCTTTCCTTCCTCCCCTCCTCATTCTCCCTCCTTCCTCTCCCTCCTTCCTCCTCCTCCTTCCTTCTTCTCCCTCTGCCTCCTCCCTCCTCCTCTCCCCTCCTCCTCCCTCCTCCTCCTTCTCCCTCCTTCTCCCTTCTTCTCCTCCTCTCCCCTCCTCCTCCTACCCTCTTCCTCTTCCCCTCCTCCCTCTCCCTCCTCGATCCTCCTCCTCCCTCTTCCTCCTCCTCCCTCTTCCTCCTCCTTCCTCTTCCTCCTCCTTCCTCCTCCTCCCTCTTCCTCCCTCTCCCTCCTCCATCCTCCTCCCTCTTCCTCCTCCTTCTTCCTCCTCCTTCCTTCTCCTCCCTCCTCCTCCCTCTTCCTCCTCCTCCTACCTCCTCTCTCCTCCTCCCTCCTCCCTTTTCCTCCCTCCTCCTCCTCCCTCTACCTCCTCCCTCCTCCTCTCCACTCTTCCTCCTACCCTCTTCCTCTTCCCCTCCCCCGCCTCCCTATCCCTCCTCCTCCCTTCACATTCCTCCTCCTCCCTCTTCCTCCTCCTCCCTCCTTTCCCTCCTCCTCCTTCTTCCTCCCTCCTCCTCCTCCCTCCTCCCCTGCTCCTTCCTCCTCCTCCCTCTCCTCCTCCTCCTCCCTCCTCCTCCTCCTCTACCTCCTCCCTCCTCCTCCCTTCACATTCCTCCTCCTCCTCCTCCCTCCTCCTCCCTTCACATTCCTCCTCCTCCCTCTTCCTCCTCCTCCCTCCTCCTCATCCCTCCTCCTCCCTTCTCCTCCTCCCTCCTCCTCCCTCTACCTCCTCCTCCCTTCACATTCCTCCTCCTCCCTCTTCCTCTTCCTCCCTCCTCCTCCTCATCCCTCCTTCTCCCTCCTCCTCCTTCTTCCTCCTCCTCCTCCTCCTCCCTCCTCCCCCTCCTACTTCCTCCTCCTCCCTCTCCTCCTCCTCACTCCTCCTCCTCCCTCTACCTCCTCCCTCCTCCTCCCTTAACATTCCTCCTCCTCCTCCCTCCTCCTCATCCCTCCTCCTCATCCCTCCTCCTCCCTCCTCCTCCTCTCTCCTCCTCCCTCCTCCTCCTCCCTCCTCCTCACCACTCCTCCTCCTTCCTCCTCCTTCTTCCTCCCTCCTCCTCACTCCTCCCCCTCCTCCTTCCTCCTCCTCCCTCTCCGCCTCCTCCCTCCTCCTCCTCCCTCCTCCTCCCTCTACCTCCTCCTCCTCCCTCCTCTTCCCTCTACCTCCTCCCCCCTCCTCCCTTCACATTCCTCCTCCTTCCTCTTCCTCCTCCTCCCTCCTCCTCCTCTCTCCGCCTCCCTCCTCCTCCTCCTCCCTCTACCTCCTCCCTCCTCCTCCCTTCACATTCGTCCTCCCTCCTCCTCCTCCCCTCCTCCTCTTCCCTCCTCCTCCCCGTCCTTCTCCTCCTTCTCCCTCTTCCTCCTCCCTCTTCCTTCTCCCTCCGCCTCCTCCCTCCTCCTACTCTCTCCTCCTCCTCCCTCCTCCTCCCTCTCCCTCCTCCTCCCTCTCCTCCTCCTGCTCCCTTCTCCTCCTGCGTTCTCCTCCTCCCTCCTTCTCCCTCCTCCTCCCTCTTCCTCCTCCCTCCTCCTCGCCTCCTCCTCCACCCTACTCCTCCCTCCTCCTCCTAATCCCTCCTCCTCCCTCCTATTCCTCCCTACTCCTCCTGTCTCCTCCCTCCTCCTCCCTCCTCTTCCCTCCTCCACCTCCCTCTTCCTCCTCCCTCCTACATTTACCCAAGACAGACAGTCAGACAGATAGTCGGGAACGGGATCTTATATGACTACTTATATAATTTAAATGAGATGCTCTCCACCATGGGCTGGGCCGGGTCAGACAGACAGATAGATAGTCGGAACGGGAACTTATATGACTACTTATATGAATTAAATGAGATGCTCCCCATCAGAGTCTGGGCGAAGACGGGCCGGGTCAGACAGACAGACAGACAGACAGACAGACAGACAGAAAGACAGACAGACAGATAGACAGACAGACAGACAGACAGATAGTCGGTAACGGGAACGAGAACTTATATGACTACTTATATGAATTAAATGAGATGCTCCCCACCAGAGTCTGGGCGAAGCCGGGCCGGGTCAGCTAGTCTAGTAATAAAAGATAGAGAAATACGTCACATGTGCAGAGTTGCCAAAGAAGAGTGGCTGCAGAAACAGTGCAAAGAAATAGAGGATCTGGAAATAAAACACAACTCGAAAGAATTACATGATCATATAAAAAGATTCACAAAGAAGAAAAGTAATAAAACAGGAAAAAATTGAGAAATTATAATTAATAACACTGACATAATAAAAATGATGGACAGAGTACACAAGAAGATTTATTCTGGGAAAACAGGGTCAATAGACCAACATCATATAATACTCAAGATGGACCAAAATAATAATTGCTGAAGTAGAAAAGCCTATTAAAAAGATGAACGAAGGAAAGGCTGCAGGTCCTAACAAGATAACAACAGAGATGATAAAATCCTTATCCAGCTTTGGCATTGAAACTACCATCACAAATTCATCACACTACCGAAGAAGCCAAGAGCTGTTGATTGTGAGGATTATAGAACTATTAGCTTAATGAGTCACATAACTAAGATACTACTCAAGGTCATTCAAGAAAGAATTCAACATAAAATAGATGAGGAAGTAGCTGAAGAACAATTTGGGTTCCGCAAAGACAGCGGCACCAGAGAAGCAATTATATGTTTGAGGATGTTAATTGAAAAATATATAGAAGTTCAAAAAAGTATATATGTTTATTTTATAGACTACAAGAAAGCTTTTGATAGAGTACAACATGAACGACTAATTACGTGCCTTCAAGATATAGGTGTAGACGAAAAGGACATCAGACTTAGTAGCAACTTGTACTGGGAACAAGTGACGTCTATTAGATGCGGTAATAACTATTCGTCACCTATAGAGATAAAAAGAGGAGTGCGGCAGGGATGCGTACTGTCCCCAAGCCTCTTCAACCTATACACAGAAAGAATTTTTAAACAGGTTGAAATGCCTGGACTCAGCACCAATGGAAGAATCATAAACAACCTTAGATATGCTGACGATACCATGTTACAAGCAGAAAGTGAGCAAGAGTTGCAAGACCTAGTAGAAGAAGTAAACAGGCACAGTACAGAATGTGGCTTAGATAATAACATCCAAAAAACCAAAAGCATGATAATTAGCAGTGAGATGGAAAGATCATCAATGAACATCACCGTAAACTGGCAGATACTAGAACAAATAACAAGTTTCTCCTAACTTGGACATATAATAACAGATGATGGCAGAAGTGAAATGGAAATCAAAAAGAGAATAGGAATGGCCAAAAATGCTTTCAACGGCATGAAATCAGTATTAACATCTAGAGAGATTAATAACGCATTAAAAATGAGAATTGTCAAATGCTACATATATTCAACGCTACTGTATGGTTCCGAAGCCTGGACATTGAGCAAGCAACTAGAAAGTCGCATAGAAGCCATGGGGATGTGGATATACAGACGAATAGGTTGTATTTCATGGAAGCAAACTAATGAAATGCAGAGGTCCTAGAAAAACTGGGAATGAAAAGAGTGTTGAATAACGAAATAAAGAGGAGACAAGTGAAATATTTTGGCCACGTTAAAAGACATGATACTCTTATAAAAACCATACTGGAAGGGAAGGTTGAGGGCAAGCGTGCAAGGGGTAGACACCGATACAAGTGGGAGGATAACATCAAGAGATGGACGAACATCAGCCTGACAGCATGTACAGTCAAGGCAAGAGACAGACAGTGTTGGAGATCCATTGCAGACAACTTTCACTGCGGAGACGGCACCTGATTGATTGACTGAGTGATATTTAAATGCAGTATGGCTTGTGGTTAGTTAGTTGAAGACTTAAGCCCTCATGGCAAATTGTATTAGACGAAATATAAAGACAAATATGTGTGACCTTCCTTATACATTATTATTGCATGGCACATTCATATGTGCCAGACAAAAATTCCTTGGGACATAAACCTTAGATTCTTAGATAATTGTAATTAAACGGTCACTAGACCTGAATTACTGCAAGCCCATTGAATAAATATTATTGTTAGATAGCGCTTATCAAGTTAAGATCACCGTATCACAGATATTAATACGTCATCACAATATGCATTTAAATTAGTTGCATAACCCTAAATAATATGTGTAGTATACAAAAACGGTGTTCTTTCTTATTTTAAAAATATTTACTTCATTCAAAACGCCTTTACATGTTCTACACCAATATTACATTGTCTTCTCTCCCTTATTGATGAAGCGTCAGTGTTGTTTGTTTCCCTTGATTAGAGTATTGTCCTCTCCTTAACGTCATTCTTGTTGAAGATATGTTCTTCAGACATGGTGTTCTATCCATCTGTAAAGAAGGTTGCTTCTTATTGTTTTCCTTCTAGATAATGATCATACTGACGAGTGACCAAAGCAATTGTCTCTGTGATATGATGATTTGCCAATCCGTGTGACACTTGAGACAATCATCAACATCTAGCTGTCGGCGACTCCCAAACTCCATCCACCGCCTGTTCACGCGATTTCAGATTACCCACATTAGGAGACTAAACTGGAATTAGTCTAAATAATAAATACATATAAACAAAGTCCTAACCTTAATTAGCGTTCTCTTCCACACCAGCATGATATATGCAGTAGCCATGTCAAGCTTATTGCTGATTGCATCAGATCGACATATCACAGAATGCCGCTTAATATCAGCACACACATTACCAGAAGAGATTTATAGACATTATGGATTGGGATATTAGCATATTTAACCACATCTTGGATACAGGCATGAATAAGCATATCTAAACACATCTTAGGTACAGGCATGAACAAATGCATTCATATTCCAAGATGTGAATATTGAAGAAGGTTGGTTATTAAAGACTATACAACAATTAAAATTGAAATATGTTGGTCACTTAAATGTCACGAAAGTTTGGAGAGAACAATCATGGAGTGGTATATGCCTGGGACGAGGGGAAGTGGAAGGCCAAAGAGCAGATGGATGCAAGATGTGACGTATGTGTCATGGTCTTATATGACATGTGTAAGGAAGAATGTAAGCGCCGGTATGTAAGTGAGAGTCAGTGTAAGCATGACTGAGGAAAAGGGCAGTAAGAGACGCCACGGCTTGGCTAGCGGACGGTCAGGCAAGAATCCCGTGAATAGAGCCACGTGATGTGGGAAGGTCAACCAGGAGAGAGGCAGTGTGTGTGAGGCAGCGAATAGAGACGGACGTGTGGAGATCTAGAGAACGCGAGAACGATAGAACGATAGTGGTTGTGACGGATAAATGGAGATGAACGTTGTGTAGTGATATTCGAGGAATGTACTAACTGTGATATGTGCGGGATGATGTGAAGTTGTGACTGTGAATGATCATGCGGGCGACAGTGTAAAGATCGCCATTGTGAGCTAGCGCGTGGCTGTTAGTGGTGAACGATTGTTTGACCGTGAAGTGCGACTATGGTGTCAGCCTGTAATATATATTGTAATAAATGATTGTTTAGGAGATAGCTCCTGCCAGTTTCCGATTGCATTCATGTGTTCTTAGTAGATGTGTTGTAGATATTGTAATTTGCCTGTCCAAGTCCAGCGAGCTAGAAAGAGCTTCCAATTAGGACTCTGACAGGTATAATGGTGTCAGAAGTACACATGAACTACACGCTCATGTAGAACGCACAAAAGGAAACCACTTTTGTAAAGAAGAAGAAGACCTATTCCACAATATATTAGATGTGTTAATAGAGTCAGAACGAAAATAACATCATTTCTTTCCACAGCAGGTTTCAATTCTACAAAGCGACCGACGTAACCAGAACAGGTCAGCGGTAAACAACACGAGAATCACGTTCCTGTACATCAAGCGTTCGAGTAGTCAGCAGATAAAGATAAGTTGATTGAATTTTGATTGCTAACCACCCAAATCTGCATTCTTTGATTTGCTTGAATAGATATCATCATTTGTACATTTAAATATTAAGAAACAGAAAATGAGTTCAGATGATGAACACAGCCCAGAGCTATCATACTTTTGGGGCATAACTCATTACAGAAAGTTGCAAAAATGGTTCGAAATGACACGGGCACATGATAAAGTAAAGTGTAATATAAACCATAACTTATTGCATGAGTGGACACAGAATTTTGAAAAGAAAATGCAAGAATACAACATCCCAGGAGTACATTGGGGTAAATGGTACAGAGCATACTTACCAATAAAATACAAAAAACTTGAAGAGATCATACCAGATATGTCAAGCGAAAACTATGAATATTATAAAACAAGAATATTAAAACACTATCTAACCTCTTCCGAGACTCTAAAAGTAGAGATACAAAATTTGAAACCAACTACAGACAAGGCATTCACCCAGTATATAAGTGAATTAGAAGAATCTTTCAGAAAACTAATACTGTTAATTAAACATTCAGACAACAATCAAGGAGTCATAAATTTCTTGCTAATAGAAAAGCTAAAAGCAACACTACCAGCCGAATGCGGAAAATATTTAGAACACCATAGCAAAGAACCTATCAAAAACTTACTAGATAAATGCCGCGAATATTACAACCAAAGTGTAAACCCGGTTAAAAACACTCAACAGAAAAATACTGTGCAAGCAACAACATCTGCAGCCACAGATTGTCATAACAAACCACAGAAAACAAAACCAGTACTGTGCAAACATTGCAGCACTCCACATACAGAAAATGGAATATGCGATAAGAATCCCACTTATCAAGAATACCTAAATACTATAATAGCACAAAAACTGGGGAAGGTAAATCAAAGGAAATATAGAACAAAATGTCATTTTTGCCTTGCTTATGGACACAGACGTTTTGAATGCGAAGGTGTAAAAAGAATACAGATAGCAAAAGCAAATGCAGCCATAAACATTACAACAGACAGTTCAGCAAAGAACTTAAAAAAAGTGAACATCACAGAGACGAAAACAAGACCAAACACTGCAAAGTCAGAACAAACTGAGTTTTACCCATCAGACTTTGTACCATATTTTAATAATGTTGTTAACATCACTCAGCCTCATTCCTTATGTAAAGAGGTAAATATTCAACAAGAAGGTGAGGAAATGAACAAAACCTCAAGACTGTCGTTAGGAAAACTAACATTCCATGAAGGTTACATCAATGACACAGTATGCACATGTGTACGCGACACAGGGTCCTGTCTTATTGGTCTTCGGAAGACCCTAGCTGACCCTAAAGACTACCTAGATGAGTACATCTATTGCAGAACTGTTTCAGGGACATTAGAAAAATATCCCATGGCATGGGCCAATATAAAATCACCTTTCCTATCAGGCAGAGTAACTTGTGCTTTATTAGACAATCCATGTTGTGATTTATTAATTGGAAATGTATTAAATGTGACAGACTACACAGAGTCCAAAAATCACACACAGAAAAAAGTTAACACAACAAGAAGTACTGCCTTAACTACACCACTCATCATACAACAACATGATGAACAGACCAAAGTACCACACCATACCATCTTACAACAAGAAGAAACAGAAACTGGTGTGTATCATCACAAAGAAAAAGGTACAGAAAACAAACAGTTCATAACAGCGAGGAAAGATCACAAATCATCATGGTATATACTATACCTCCTGTACTCCCTGTTAACTACACACATAACCAAGTGCACACAGTGGATGGTTATACTCGCACTACTCATTGTAAATACAAAACAAATGTCTTCACAGACAGTTTTATTTCCACATTATCATGACGCAACACAGATGATATTACTTATGACAAACCAGCTAACTTTGTTACTTATATCATTACTGTTGAACCAAGGTTTGGTGTTACCACTAAACACTATGTCAAATCAACTCAGACACATACTTATGCTGAGCAATGTAAATCATCAGTCGGTGGAATTACTGACAAAGATCAGAAACAAATTACCCTACACATTTTGGAAAATAGACACAAATTGCAGAAAAGCATACAAACATGCACGATTACTTTTGAAAACTACACATGGTGTATTATTATTGTTTGAACTATTGAATGTATACACACATGTACGAGTGCAGGTTTGGAGATAGCACTCAAAATGAGCTCAACATGAAATTTGAAAATCCCCACCTTTCGGAAAAATTTTAACCGTAACCCACTTTATATCCTTAGATCCAGTAACTTCAGAGTTGCCTTGTCTGCTGTACGACTCCAGCGCTATGATACTAGCACACTTCATTGTAAAGACCAGCATGATAGGTCCTTCAACGTGAAAGTGTCACCAGCAAAACAGTAAGACTCAACATGTGATTTCAGGTATCAAATAGTAAGATATACCCAGATTGACTTTGTTTCAAACGAGTATCTACAGAATCTACCTTTTGGAAATCGACGAACAACGACGACAGCTTTACCAGTACAGACACTCATTTCTGGTGATCAGTTTAAAGAACCAGAGGCCAACCTACAAACTATGGCACAGACAGTGACAGACAGACGCACCATGGCCACACTCAAAATTAAGGCCACTGAATTCAATTCTTATTTTATACGTGTGAATTCCAGCAATTTTACAGTATACGTGTGAATTCCAGCAGTTTTAAAGAACGGACTTACAAATTGGCCAAACTTGGTGAACAGTCTTAAGCACTATACAGAAGGAAAGACAATATCATCGTATGCGAGAGAAGACATTCCAAAGATTCCAGCACTGAACCGAACATTGAACACTGTTACAGTAATTCCGTGTGCATAACTTCCACAGGACAAGAACGGTATCCTATAGGTGCAGGAAGTCATCAATTATGTATATTTTATTGTATATGTATTAACTGTATGACATCCAATGTCTAATTTTATTGTTGTTATACTTTGTATTGTTATAATGTGATATGTACATATGAGCGTAAGTATAGGGGCGAATAGTATAAGTTGTAATGCTGAGAATCAACGCCTGGCAATCCTAGTGCGCGATTGTTACCAAACTTGCTTTTGCGTATGCTGGATAGCCCGACGAATGACGCTTAGCAATAGTGATATAGAATTAACATCAGAATATGGTAATCAGAAAGAATATACCAACAGGGTGATCCCAACCAAAGAGATTAATAACTACTCTCCATAACAGTAAACAAGGTGTGCTCACAAAGGGAAACAACTCACGGTCCGACATAATATGAGGTAAGGGAGACTATGACATACATGAATTATATTCGAACCATGACCACAACATTGACATGGTGTGCTCATAAAGAATCGAGTAGCGTGCATTAACTATAGACGAGGGAAACCACGTCTGAATAGAGAGAAAATTTAAGAATGCTGTAAGAGGAAGTTGTAGCCTTATTCTAGACGTAAACCAATGGAGAATCCTTAAACCAGCATAGCCACAATAACTATGAGATGAGAATGCACAGACAATCGATTGAGAAATATGAACAGAATGTAATGTCACGGAGTGGTGGTTAAATAATATAACGAGGTGTGACAAGTAGACCCAGCCAGAACATTTGTCAGACCACGACAAAACCTTGAGAGAAACCTCAATACTGAAAAAGAGAGAACAATGTTTGAAGGTAATCTCGGAAAAGATCAGAGCAAAAGGGGACGCAACCGTATACTTATGATCATATAATCCCCTGACAAGGTTAGAAAGATGAAACAGGAGTAACAACAACAGAATGTGTCACATTTCCAGGAGTAAGTGCCACATTGGTTGTGCGGGGGGAGAATGTCATGGTCTTATATGACATGTGTAAGGAAGAATGTAAGCGCCGGTATGTAAGTGAGAGTCAGTGTAAGCATGACTGAGGAAAAGGGCAGTAAGAGACGCCACGGCTTGGCTAGCGGACGGTCAGGCAAGAATCCCGTGAATAGAGCCACGTGATGTGGGAAGGTCAACCAGGAGAGAGGCAGTGTGTGTGAGGCAGCGAATAGAGACGGACGTGTGGAGATCTAGAGAACGCGAGAACGATAGAACGATAGTGGTTGTGACGGATAAATGGAGATGAACGTTGTGTAGTGATATTCGAGGAATGTACTAACTGTGATATGTGCGGGATGATGTGAAGTTGTGACTGTGAATGATCATGCGGGCGACAGTGTAAAGATCGCCATTGTGAGCTAGCGCGTGGCTGTTAGTGGTGAACGATTGTTTGACCGTGAAGTGCGACTATGGTGTCAGCCTGTAATATATATTGTAATAAATGATTGTTTAGGAGATAGCTCCTGCCAGTTTCCGATTGCATTCATGTGTTCTTAGTAGATGTGTTGTAGATATTGTAATTTGCCTGTCCAAGTCCAGCGAGCTAGAAAGAGCTTCCAATTAGGACTCTGACAGTATGATCTCCAGTTGGGTGTATCGGACGCCGGGTATCTTGCTTATGATCGAGAGGTTTTCCGGAAGGTTGTTATTGGAGCGAGGTTCTGCAAAGGGCATGCGATTGAATGAATGAATAAATGCATGAATGAATGAATGAATGCATGAATGAATGAATGAATGAATGAATGAATGAAGTTGAAAAATAGAAACACATATACGCGATGATATGTGATCAAGGGAAACAACCACAATCGTTATGTATTCGTAAAGGCGATAAGTTTTCTTTGGTCGTATCATAAGGAATGGGAGATCTTTGGTTAAGTGAAATATCGTGTATCTCAGTGTAAATAATTGCTTACAAGGGATGGAAGGTTCCTGACATATCACAATAAACATAATGCACACACAGTTATTTTGTTTTCAATATTTGACAACAATGTGATATAACTTGAAAGATAATATGTCACAATAACATTCATGTACTTAGCGGGCTCTATATCAAGTATATTATCCGTTTAATAGCGCTACGATGATGATGATAGTCTTTATATTTATGGCTGGTGCATTTACATGCACCTTGTAATAAAACTGATATGATCCTTGACGTTTCTAATGGTAGTACAATGTGAGCAAGTTATGTGGCTCCAAAATCGCTCCAAATTTATTAAGTCCTGTATGTAGTTTTTTTTTCTGTTATGTGTCACAGATAACGAAAATGCATTATATTTCATTCCTTATATTTTAACACAAATAACGTATGGCGTTATGCGGTATGACCTTATACCAAGAGCTCATGCAAATAGATTTAAATGGCTCCTACTAATCATGATCTAAACATGTCTCTAGAACATAAGCTTCAGCACATACGATGTCAGTTATTGACATGGAAACATAGATCACATCAGTGTCATTCAGTCTCTTGACATGACGATGTGGTCAAATATGTTTGGTCTTAGCTCTGTTCGTGTCAACGTTGTAAATGGAATAAATCATCATTACAAAACAACTTAACTAGTCGATGTGTAGTCAACACAGACGGATGATCAGATGTGTTAAAGTGGAAATTATCAAGATGGACATGACATGCAAAAGTTGGTTAGTTGCATAAGCATTACAAGACATCACAGTCAACCCAGCAATTTTGGCTGTTTGTGATTTCTTTTGGGAAGTTTCTTTCCAGTAGTTTGATATTGTTTTTTGAACGTCCTGCAATCATACCGTTGTATAAAAATCAGCCCAAAGCTTCTACATATCCACCCCCTCCTCCTGTTATGCGGGACTACGAACTGCGTTTTTAACCATTTCTCCACACTGACGGCTACATTAGAAGAATGCATGTAAATATCACATGTGTCAGAGTGTTAAAATGGAGGTACAGGACATAGAGAGGACAAAGGGACAGAATAGACATAGAACGACTGAGATAACGACATACAGGACATAGATAAGGACATCTACCGTATAGCCGATAGAGTAGAGACAGGACAAGAGTCAGGACACAAAGTGGTCATAAGACAGGACATCTACAGGCCAATAGATAAAGTAGAGACATGGACTTAGGTGGGGACACAGACGTGTCATAGACAGGACACCGGCAGGACAAGACAGGGTGATAGGAGGAGACGCCAGTTCACGGGACACAGCCCTGAACGGACTAGACGTCAGTACACTGAATAACCTAGCCTAGCAAGGACGGACTGCAGTACAACGAGACTGCTAAGACAGCACGGGGTTCACGGCCGGCACTGGGTCCAGCACGACAAGTCCAGCCAACCAGGTTGGGAACGCCAGGCGGGACTTGGACAGTTTCAAGGGAGGACGCTTAGCGTTGCGAGCGTGCTAGTTTAAAGATAGCGAGTGTAGGACTTGTGTAATTGACTGTGTGCTATAAGTGTATGTAAGGCGGCATTTGCATATTTATGTAATGAAACCACCGCCTGTGTATACCGTGTAATTATATCAGGTTCGCCTGAAATAAATGATAGAAGTACCATATGCATGACTGGTGTTTCGTTAGTGGTCACGGTGCGTTCACACACACACACACACACACACAATCACACACATGTATACATGCATACACACACATACATACACATACATACTTATACACACAGCCCAACATTTGACGCTAACATAAAGAAAGATAAGACCTATATACTGGTTATAAGCAAGATACATATACAATTAAAGAAGGTTAAATATATACCAAGAAACCCATCATTTGATATATGTGCACTCAGATTGAGGAGGCAAAAGGTACATTTAACGTCCACTTTACCTTCATAACGATACTAGAGATGAACAGATTTGATGCTTTGTCCGAACTTCAAATACTATTGTAAGATGTTTGAATCCAGACACTCTAACCAAAAAATGGAGATGATGAGACGTAAGAAATTTATGACGGAAGACATCTTAATAAGGGGCTACAAATAAATTCGATGTTTCAGTAAAATGAGAGAAAAGCACTACCGTTTATAGGTATACACAATAGTAATGCTATTTAGTTGAGTGTATTATTATGACAATACAGTGTCACCATAACTGTCATTTACAGCCAATATTAGTACCTTGCGTTGTATGACAGGGAGGCCTTGAGCCTTAGGATTTAAGTCCTACTGGCTAGTGCAGTCGCTGCAAACTGTGCAGGTTAGCGTATTCTTTTGCTCCCGACAGAACAGAAAAACTAAATCCACGCTTTACCGAGGATTCCGACCCGGAAAGAGAATCCTACATTCTAGCCACTCAGCCAGCCGCTCCTAATTTCAATAAGTGCGCTGATAATTATAACTTTGATTGTGCTTGTTGGTTGCATTTGACAAAAAGTAATTGCAAATGATGAATAGTATATCATAACATAGTTCGTTTACAGAGCGGGCATCAACATTCTCTCAACATGTATCAACAACATCAACATGTATCAAGTGTACAATCAATTCAATTACAGATAGTTCTTTTTTTCAAAACACTATGTTTGGTTGTACATGATCCTTATAATAATTGCATATATGGTTCTACGAATATAACTCGTATCATGTTGCGCCCACATCACGTGACAACGAAATGGTCCCACGGTTGTTAACATTACTTTGATTGGTCCAGATATGTCCAGACTAAGTGAAATCCAGTGTTCATATGGCATTTCATTATTCTCACACATCACGTGCTGATGTTGTGGTGGAGTTTAATTATACGTTGACCTGATGCAAGATGCTTTAAATGGCTGCTTATGAATCACGATCTGAAAGTTACTCCCTGAAATGTGTGTATGCACGTACAATAAACGCTAACGGCATGGGGGAATAGATCACATCTGTGTACTGTGTGTGAGTGTGTTGGTTTTGTGTGTGTGTGTGTGTGTGGTGTTGTTTATATTATATATTTAATATTATATATAATTATGTATATATATTATATATATATATATATATATAATATATGGTGTGTGTGTGCGGTTGGTGTTGCGCTGTGTGTATGCTGTATACTAGTATTTCTGTGTGGTGTGTGGTGGTGTGGTGTTGTATTGAACGCCCTGTGAAGACTAATTAACAGTGGGTCAGTGAGTATTTCAACTGTTGGAACAGCGAAATGCTGTGTATCTACTATATATATAAAAGAGAATGTGTGTTTGTGTGTGTGTCCTTTATGCGTTCCCGATCGGTCCATCCGACTCAGATGAAATTTTGTACAGATGTTATTATCACTCCCGCGGATCCAACTGAAAACGTTAGTTAGTTTAAGATCAATAATGTTTCCCCGAGCACGAAAGAAAAAGGCATTACGAGCTTTATATACAGACGAGCAACGGGAAGCAAGACTGGAAACCAATCGAGTACGCTCTGCTCAAGCACGTTCATCTGGAAACCAGTCGAGTACGCACTGCTCAGGCACGTTCATCTGAAACAGGCGAGCAACGGAAAGCAAGACTGTAATCTGTGAGCTTAGAGAAATGTATTTAAATGCATAATGACTACTTATATGAATGAAATGAGACGCTACCCACCAAGGACCAGGCGACGCCAGGCCGGGTCGTCAGCCAGATAATAATAGAAACAAGCGCGTTGCCAATTAAAAAATCGCCAGCCCAGTGGTCAGTATGCTGACTTATCAACACATTAATTCCTGCTCTGAGTGGACAGAGCATGATAACATGAGTACATGAACATTATATACATATGACGCTGCCTACAAACATGTGATATGTAACATCCATGAACATATCACCTCCCAATCTCATTAGCAATAGTACGGCGATTTCCTGATTGCGGAAACAAGATCCCATTATTACAATAAAAATATGATCAAATGGGTCAACGGTTTTGGGGTCATTACAGTTGGGCATCTCCAACACCGGCTACGTTCACGCCTGTGTGCACTCATTCCTGGCTGGTCGTAGATTATGGCACATAATGTTGAGTATGTTCACAGTAAACACACAGATAATAAAGCAACTATAGACCAATGCATCATACAATTGTATAGCAACTAATATATAACATGCTAACATTATTGCCACTGAGCTATCAGGTCAGTTGGATATCTCCTACCCCGGCTGCTTCCTCGTCCCTGGTGGCTACAACCGGACTAACTGAAGGTTGTGGCGCTGATTTATTACATTCCAACTTGTAACATTGACAATGCGTGCCATCGACACGACAAGAGACACAAACTTGTAAATCCACTTTCTCATAAAAGAATGTCATCGATGGTGATATTTGTTCCAATGTCATTAACTTTTAGAGTGTGTGTTAAATCTCACTTTTACATAAAAAAGTATCCTCGGATCATGATTGGTAGTAGCCATTTCAAGTTCATTGTCGCAGATGGACCCGTAACTGAAAGATTTGCCACACGTCAGCAGGCATATTATCGGAAAACATGTTTGAAAATTATGAAATCAAATATTAGCAATGGAGTTAATTTTATTTAAGGGCGAAGCGGATCAATTAGTCCAAATGAAGGTCGGTAACACTAAAGAGAATTTGGAGCCACGTGAAGTACACACAATGTATTTGAGTTAAATGAGTCGGCTACTATGCCTGCTATTATCACAAGTTACATGCATTTGTAAGGCCTCTTTGTCCAACTTTGTGCCTGTCTGCCCATCGTGGCACATCAAGGATTGTCTGCCAGTGTTAGGGGACAGTGAATCGTATTTGTCAGTTTGGATGATCATCTCTGTGCCCTGCCCAGATCAAGTGCGGATACGTCTACACTTTGCTCTTTACTTTTAAGAGCTCACGGTTTCCCAGGTCAAGAGTCGCCCTATGAGGTTCCACGCCCATGTGTCATTCGGATGACTCCTTATACTGGTGACCCTAGCAAAATTAAATGCAGATAACACACTTTGATTTAGTTAAGGCCTGTTAGATCCACTGTGTGTCTTTCAGCCCATTTTGTTTCCCACCTAGGACAGGCTGCCGTTGTATCGCTGAATGGATCATACATAAAACATCGTAACAAGCATCCCATTTTACGCAGTAAATATTCGAAGAAAACAGGCCAGTGTGACTTTTGCTCATGCGTTTGAGTGAGAGAGAAAAGGGGGGGGGGGGGGTGGAGGACGAAGCGTGAGAGAGAAAGAGAGAGGGGGAGAGCGTGAGAGAGAATGAGCGAAAGAGAGAACGAACGAATGAACGAGCGAACTTTATTTTAAAAGGATAACAAATTGGGCACGCAGGCCCGTCTTACATTCGGCCCTTTCGATCACTCATCTTTCATTCATCAAATGTGCATGTTACATTTACATAGGGGAAAAAAACATTGTCAAATTGATTTTGTAAGCATACGCATAAACAATGCATATTACGCATGGTACATTCACATGGGGAAAGAAAAAACATTGTCAAATGAAAGTTGTAAACATAAACAGTGCATATTGCAATGTTGTGAGACACATCCCCCATCCACCCTCACACCCCGCAGCCACCCACACATCCCTCAGCCACCCACACATCCCCCACCCACCACACCCCACCCACCAAACACATACCTCCACGCACTCACACAGACTCAGGAAAACATACATGCCGCCACCCACCCACTGATCCCCCACCCACACACATTTCCCCACCCACACATACATCCCCCACCCATCCCATAACCGACACGCACACACCCACCCACATATTCCCACCACCCACCCACACACCCGCAACCACCCAGCAAAACACACATCACAAACCACACACACTACCCCCGTCAACCCACACATCCCGCACCTATCCATACATACATCCTGCACCCTCACAATTTTCCCCACCCACCCACACACACATAAGCCAACCTACACCCACTCACCCACCCAACATCCGCCACCTCTCAACTACACATCCTCCACATATACACACATCCCCACCCACAAACACATCTCCCCACCTGCCCACACATATCCCCCACCCATAAACAACCCAAAGACACACGCCTCCCACCCACAAACACCCCACCACCCACATATACCCCACCCACACACATCAGCCTCTCACACACATCTTCCCACAAACACACACATCCCCCAACCATACACTCATCTCTCACATACATCCACCCACTCACGTACTCATCCATCAACCACTCACACCTACACATCACCCACCCGCCCATCAACACATGCATCTCTCATATACCCTCCCACCCACACACACCCCAACCACCCAGCCAAACACACATCCCCCATCTTCACATACATCCATCATCCACCTGCACATCCCACACCTCCCCCACCTCTCACACATCTCCCCTCCCACACAAAACTCCACCCATAAACACATTCCCCCACACTACACATCCCCCACATGCATTCCTCATACACATCCCCGCCCACACATCTATCGCTCACACACACATCTCCCCACCCACCCACACATCCACCACCTACAAGCATCTTCACCACCCACACATACATCCTCAACCCTCTCACAATTACCCCATCCACACCCACACATTCCAACCCACACAGACATATACCTTTCACAGACACCACCCCCCCCCCCCCACACACACACACTCATCTCCCACACCCATTACTCACCCATCCCCCAACCCACACAATCACCTACAAACCCATTCACCCACCCAAATACACATTCCCTACCCACACCCCCAACCCACCACTACCCACACACTTAAGAGAGAGAAAACAAGATACGTGGGGGAGAGAGAGGTGAGCGTGAGAGAGAATGAGAGAGAATAGAGAGAAGGGGAAAGCGTGAGAGAGAATGAGAGAAAGAGAGGAGAGAGAGAAAGAGCGAGAGAGAGAAAGAGAGAAAGAGAGAGAGAGAGAGAGAGATAAATAGCGAGAGAGATAGAATAGATAGATAGATAGATAGAGAGAGAGAGAGAGAGAGAGAGAGAGAGAGAGAGAGAGAGAGAGAGAGAGAGAGAGAGAGAGAGAGAGAGAGAGAGAGAGAGAGAGAGAATAAAAAAAAAAAAAAACAAAGAATGATTGTGAATGTAACTGAATTGGCCATATTTTAAAATGCATTTACTCTCCATGTAACAGACTGCATTAAGTATAAACATAATCAAACTTCCATTGACGTTGTGCCTTATATCCTCTACTCGTTCTGGTTGAAGTATACATTAGCATGGTAGCCCTGGTGCAGTCATGTGTAGTTCAGTGTGCCAAGAACCCCACAAAGAAGAAACTGTCATTTGTATAGGGCAGATGTAATCTAGATCACGATCTAGCTGTAGACCTACACCATATCCAATACTGTTTGCATCACAACATCCTAATTGTATGCTCAATCTGCATATAAGGTTGCCATAATTGGCGTCTGTTTCTATAATCCTCCATACACATCATACAGTGGACAGTGATGAATAGACCAAGCAAGGGGTAGGATATGGAAGTGATTTTTCACCAAATTCATATATTATAAAGAAAATTAAGTTAAAACGTGTTATATGTTTTGCGACTGAGAGTCAATGCAGATCCACTCAAACGGCGGCTTGTCTTTGCTGGGATGAAACATTACTGCAGCGTTAAAACAAACATCAGGGACTGCCGTAATCCACTTTTTTTTCAAAGGCGGACATGGATATCATTTGTTATTTAGTCCCATTAAACACATTTACGGCCATATTTGATATGGTAATGAGGCACATGCACATGTGCCAACCAAAAGTAGTAATTTACTGAAATATGGAGAGTTCGCAAGTTAACAAACATTGCAACAAATATTTAGTCAGGTGTGTAGTAAGCACATTTTTTTTTTTTTGGGGGGGGGGGGGGGGGGTTGGATATTATCTACCACGTGATAGCACATACTGGAACTCTGAGATATCGCAATTACTTAAAGACATTTTTGGCCGCGATTAATCACAATATCTACATACATAATTAAAAAGCATGCTATGCTTTCTTCATGCTAACTATTTGTATTACACAACCTTCATGTGTACTCCTATAAATTATTATTCTTGTCTCCCTTGTTGCTCAGAAACATCATTTCTAGTTATGACCCTTGCCATTATAATTTCATATGATAAAGATTGCTACATTTTTTAACCTATGGAACATTACAATGAATGAAACCAGTTAATTGTGTGTTTGGAACGGGGTTGTATATGTCCCCCAGCGACATGCTGCTCCGCATTGGCCACATAGCTGGATATAACAACATGATCGTCATCGCAGAGCCAGGCCTAAAGCGTGACCTGAATACTGCCATTAATGCCCCAGACTCTACGGTAGAGCTACCCAGCATTGCTCAGCCAGCGCAGCCGGCACTGACGGTACAAACCACCAACATAGCTGATAAGGCAGCCGGGCTGCAGCATCAAAAAGAAAAGATAGCACTCATTGCCGGAGGCGTCGCAGTCGGCCTAGTGGCCCTATGGTTTCTTCGTTAGCCACTCTCTGATAGCCAGCAGCAGCAAGCCACCAAGTGAAATCACTAATTCCCAGAGATTTCCAGCCAGCCATCCCACAACCTTACTCAAGAAGTTAAGGGGCCAGGAGATAACGCCGCCTATGATTCTCGGGAGTGCCGCAGCGGAATAACCAGCTAGCCTGGCCAGAAGGCTCGCTAGGTCTTTCAGCTTCTGTCGAATCCATTCCTTAGCCCCAGGGCCAGGTGGTGGGCCAAGCGGTGCGGTAGGCGGTGCACCACCACCACCGCCGCCAGTAATGGCTAGGGTAATTAGGGGAAATAAAGAGGCCGATCGCTGTGAGAATGCTCGCTATCGCGATGCCCTGCTCTCGGAACAGAGTCCGCAGCTTCTCACCTAGTGTGGTGTCTTCATTGACCACCCGACGAATGGTTTCACGGATCCGGCTGAATTGGGTGCGCAAGTCTTCGTATAACTCAGAGACTTCTATGAAAATCCTCTTCTTAGCTTCTTCAATATCGGCAATCCTTTGCTCTTGAATGTCCCTACTCTCCTCATCGGGTGATATCAACATTTTCCGCCGCCGACTGGCAATCTCTTTATCTTGCTGTTCGATAATAACGAGGTGCTTAGTAAGCTTACCTTTAATCGTCGTCAACGCATATGTCAAGAGCCATGAGCCCCCGAAGTTCTCTCACTGGAGGTAGGCCTTTCTTCCCCAGGTACTGGTCTACAACTTGCGAGGATTCTAAAGCCAGCGGCACTGCTGGGCTCGACATGGCCTTTCTAAGATATTGCCAACATTTGAAGCTATTTGTGGGAAATCCCGAATATCCACACCCCCTAGAGCTGCTTGTTCCTGTGCCAGAGCACTATCCGTCTGCTGAAGGACGGTGACTGCCTTTGATTGTATTTTGGTCTCAAATCCCAATGCACGTTTGGTACGTGGTTTGCGTCTATTTAACGCTAACGGCATGCCATCCTCTAACCATATACTCCTTTCTCCCCCAACATAGAGCGCGTTCCAGCGACCCAAACTAATTTTTGTATAATCTATGCCAGTTATTGGTCTCACACCCCACTTCGACTCCACCCTTCTGAAATAGTTATTAATGGCGCTGATTTCTAGGTCCATCTGTAAGTTGCGAGTAGGGCTCCCCTGTGACTCCTTTGACCACTCGGCATTAACAGTGCGGAGATTGTCGATATCAAAGTCTTCGATGAAGCTAATCTTTTACTCGCCCGATTCAGGCGGCCCCTCTTCGCCACCGAAATCGACCAACTCAACTCTATCCATATTAGATATTGCTACGGTGTAACAACAATAGACAACTAGCCATGTATTCAAGTGCATATGGACGTAAGATTAACACTTACCGCCGTCTCCGGGAGCTGCTCGATGTGAAAGGATTGCGGCAAACGATCACAGTGACCAACAATCCATCTACGATTGGCTCGAACCAGCAGCTACTAGTTCGTTTCGATATCTCGGTGCACACGATTTTATCGTGCCTGGGTCAGTGCGACTGGCATTCAATGTCGCCCTCAGTTCCCCTGATGTCAACCGGTTCATGGTTCAGAACCTCGGCTGAGCACTGGTTCAAAAGCTGACCGTTAGGCTCTCTGGCAATGAAGTCTTCTCTCTTGTGGACAGTGACGTCTACAACGTCTACCTGGATTTTGAAAGAGGCGATCGGAGCGGGCGAGCGCTGTATCGATATAAGCACCGGCATGAATGTGACCAAGGCGCGTGTTGGCGCAGCGGATGCTGTTGTTCTGCCCGCCGCCAATGCGAGAGACGTGGCCATCGCGAAGGCTTTCAAAAACAGGTATAACATACCACTAGACTTTGAGCTGCTTGAAACGCATGCGCCCTTCTACCAATCTGCTTTTAGTGATCGGCTGGAGATGTAGTTGACCTTTAAAGACGCTTCCCGCGTGATTCGCGCAAATGGCAAAGATGCTGGCAATTCCACATATTCCCTAGAAAACATCTGTCTCGATTATGAAGTAGTCACTGAACCCACGTTGGCCCGGCTAATTCAGAGCATGTATGAAAACCGTTTGGTGGTGTTATACGAGCGGGTTCTACGGCATAGACGGATCCCTCAGAAAAAGGAGGACTCGATATGGAACATCAGTCTGAACACGCTCTGTTAGTCTTTGAAAGGCATTCTCCTATTATGGGAGGATCCCGCCAACCACAAAGATTTTGCACGCTAGAGTTCTTTTATAACGCGCAGATCACCAAAGTTGAAGTAATTGTGGAAGGACAAGCCAATCAGCTATTTTCGCACGGCATAGCGCCACACCAGATCTGGGACGAAGTGAGGAAATTCTTCGCCGGCGGCCTCGAAAGACACCCTAAGACAAGCGCAGTCGCCAAATAGCTAGGATTATACGATGTCAGTCAAGGCGAGTACTTGACGACAAAATTATGCTTCTAGCTGGACTTCCGGACCTCCGACGATGACCATCTTCACGGCAGCGGCCTGCGTGTAGAGAACGGCTCGAGGGCATCACTCTCCAGATCACGAAAGAGGTTGAACCGGAGGGGCCACTGTACTTATATGTTTATTTGGTTACGGACGGACAGCTGAACATCGACACCGGGAGATTCGTTAGTGCTGTTTATTAATGGAGCTCCCGCTTAAGCCACACTCAGCCAACATCACGGGCCCCACATCCTGTGGTAAAACAGAATTCATTCTCGACCTCCTGGAAGGCACGTACAGGGGCGTTTTCGAGCATATTGTCATTGATTGCCCTTCGGTACGATACAACGAAACATACCGGGCCCGGTCGTGGGTGTGGTGAGATCCCGAGGTTTTCATATTTGACCCCGGTGATCGGCTGCTCAATTGGCTAGAGGCCTTCTATAAAATGTTTCAGGGGACACCGACGTTAAACATCATTGATGACTGCAGCGCAGAGGACGCTATTGCTCAGAAGTGGACTATGTTGACTTATCTTATTATATTATCTTATTATATGAAATGGTAGGGGAATGTGTCAGTGCATGCATTCGTACGTGTATGTGTGAGAGTGAGTGAGGGAGTGTGTGCGTGCGTGCTTGCATGCGTTCATGCTATGTGTATGTGTGAGAGAGTGTGAATGAGAGAGTGAGTGTGTGTGTGAAGGATTGTGTGTGAGAGAGTGAGACAGTGCGAGAGTTGATGTGTTAGTGTGTGTGTGAGCGCGTGCATGCGTGTGAGTGTGTGTATTTGAAAGAATGCAGACAGACAGACAGAGAGAGAGAGAGAGAGAGAGAGAGAGAGAGAGAGAGAGAGAGAGAGAGAGAGAGAGAGAGAGAGAGAGAGAGTGAGCTGAGCAGATGCATGTCATGTAACACGCATGTTATGTAACACGCGAATCCGTATGTTTGTGTATTCTCATCTGTCATATTATCAGTTAAATACCATTTGATTTTATCATGTATAATATAAACGTATGTACAATACTGTAGTTTGAGTGAAAGTGTCAGTCAGTGTGAATGAGAGACAGAATGAGTGAGCATGAGAGTGAATGTGTGGTGTGTGTGTGTGTGTGTGTGTGTGTGTGTGTGTGTGTGTGTGTGTGTGCCTTCTATGTGTGTATCTCTGTGTGTGGGAGCATCACTGTGTTTATGTCACATACTTTTTATGTACACATTTCTCTCCATGTTTAAAATGTTTATGAGACTGCTCATGACAATTGTCATAGTATGTGTGTGAGTAAAGTGTGGGAGTTTGTTCATACTAGTTTCAATGCTAACGTGAGATATTTTGTATGTGTCTAGGTGTGAGGAGGTGTGAGTGTGTGTGGAGGATGTGTGTGAGTGTGGGGATATGTGTTGGTGGGGGATGTGTGGGTGGGGGTATCCGTTTGGATGGGTTGGGGTGTGTGGGATTTTGTGGGTAATGATATTTGTGGATGTTGGTGGGATGTGTGGATGGATGTGTGAGGGTGAAAATAGGGGTGTGGGAATGGGTATGGGGGATGTGTATATGGGTGGAGGATATGTGTATGGGACGGGTGTGGGGTGTGTGTGTGTTTATGTGGGTGGAGATGTGTGGGTGGTTTGAGGAAATATGTGTGGGTGGCGGGTTTGTGTGGGTAGGGGATTGTGTTGGGTGGATTGGGGATGCAAGGGCGGGTGGGGATAAGTGTATGGTGTATGGGTTTGAGATATGTGTGCGGTGTGTTGGTGGGGGATGTGTGCATGGTGGGTGGGTGTGGGGGTGTGGTGGTATGGGTGAGTATATGTGTGTGGGTAATGGATAGTGTGTGGTGTGGGGGATGTGTGTGATGGGTGCGGGGAATGTGTGTATGGGTGGGGTATATGTGTGGGTGAGTAGGGGATGTGTGGTGGTTGGGGGAAGTATGTGGGCGTGTGTGGTTGGGAGATGTGTACGTAGATGGGGAATGCGTGGGTGGGGGTGTTGAGTGGCTTAGGGATGTGTAGGTGGTTGAGGGATGTGCATGTGTCGGGGTGGGATGCGTGAGTGGGTGGAAGATAAGTGTGTGTAGGGGTATTGCTGATCGAGAGATGTTTGATTGGGGGTGGGTGGGTGGGGGTGTGTGGGTGCGTAGTGGAGGATGTGTGCGTGAGTGAGTGTGTGTTGGTGGACAGGTAGGGAATGCGTGTGTGGGTGGGGAGAGGTATGTGGTGTGTTGGTTAGGGATATTGTGTGGGTGAGGTATGTGTGTGTGGATTGGGGATTTTTGTGGTGTGTGGGTGGGGGTATGTGGGGTGGATGGGTAAGGGTATCTGTGTGGGTGTGGGTGGGAATATTGTGTGGTATGTGGGTGGGGGATATGTATGTGGTGTATAGGTGGGGATGTGTGGTGGTATGTGGGTGTGGGATGTGTTGGTGAGGGATATGTGTGTGTGCGGTGAGTGGGTTGGGAATATTGCGTGGTAGGGGATGTATGTGATGTGCGGGTGAGGGATTGTGTAGTGGGGGATTGGGTTAAGGCATGTATGGGTGGGTGGAGGATGTATATGTGGGTGGTGGGGTGTGTGTGTGTGTGAGTGGATTGGGGATGTGCGGGTGGTTAGGGAGATGTGTGTGTGGGGGGAGGGGGGATTGTGCGCGTGGGTGGAAATATGTGGTCAATAGTGATGTGGCTGGGTGATGTGTGGTTTGAGGTATGGATGGGGAGAGGATGTGTGGGTTAGGATGTGTATGTGGGTGGGCGTGGGATATGTGGGTTGGTGGGGGAATGTTTCTGGGTGGCGAGTGTGTTTTGGTTGGGGGAACAGGTGAGGGGAGTGTGGGTGGGGGATGTGCGGGAGGGGGATGGGTCGGTTGGTGGTGTATGTATGTGTCCCTTGGTGTGCGTGTGTGTGGGTAGGTGGGGTGTGTGTGTGGGTGGGATGGTGTATGGGTACGTGGGAGATGGGCCTCATAACATGGTAATTTGCCTTATTTATGTTTACAACATTCATTTCACAATGTTTATTTTTCTTTCTATGTAAATGTATAATGCTCTTGATGAACGAAAGACGAGTGATTGGAAGGGCCGAATGTAAGACGGGCCTGCGCGCCCAATTTGTGACCCTAATAAAGTTGATTTGATTTGATTTGATTTGATTTGATTATCTAGCTTTTAGCGGGCGACATGCCCAGCAAAGTCTGTAGGATCAAACCTAGAAGCACAACGCCGTTGCGAAAGGCCTCAGGACGCAGACACAGTGGGTGGCGCTCTTCCATTCCAAGGATGAGGATAGCTGTGAAGACTGCCTGGACGAGAACTACGTCATCGACTCTCGGGAGGAACGTGATGGGGTGGGAAAGCAATTCGAAGCTAATGAGTTCTCAAAGCTGGTACTGAGGGCCAAGTTCCCGTTTTCTTATAAATTGCTCAAAACTGGTGAGGTTTGTTAAATACAGATACTACGCATATGTTAAGCATCAGCTAAGCACCACTTTAGCATGTATAAAGCAGTGCTTTGTTACTCCGTAACTGCCTTAGTTGTATTACAACTGATATGCACATGTTGTGTGCTTGGATGTGCTGTGAATTCCTATATTAGAGTTAGACGTTGGGTATTTGCAAACGCCGTGATGGATTGTGACACCATACTCGATCAGTTGTCACCATAGTAGATCAGCTGTTATGTGAAGAGACAATACCAGCAGAGTCTGCTCCGGATACATAGGCAACAACGGATACACCTGCAACAACGCCACAGTCCGGACATGCGTTGCATCGTGAAAGGCTGGCAGCACTTGCGGCTAGGGGACGTGCCGGGCAGTATATAGGAGGTAAGTACTCCAAAATTACAGTGAAACAGGTTGAGGCCTTGCCTGATCAAGACATTGAGAATCTATATGCTAGGCACGAGGCGAGGCTAGGATCTGCAATAACAAAAACCATAAGCACGGCTATGCTACAGATGCACGCAACAGCTGGCAAGTATGTTCCTCCCAATTGCCGATAATCAAGCTTTGGTGACAGACCTGGAGGCCGACCCTGTTTCTAGGGCATGCTCTAAACACAGTTACATGTGAACTCTACCATAAGTTCGGCGTGTGCTTAGCACCTGCAACTGTCGCACTAGCAACATTTTAGGCACTGCCGGTTTGGACATATGTGTCCTAAGCAAGAACAAGATGGAGGAGGAGACCCCCGAAATTGCTCCACAGGAGACTCCGTCGGAGAAACTAGTGACGAAGGACCCCAGAAAAGATGCGGCTGGGAAGAGAGGACCTGCTGCTCGAAAGACTCGTGAAGCAGAGATGTTCGGAAGTCACGGGTGGCAAGCATCGTCTGGATATTTTCTCCGGGGCATGCTGGTGTGTTGGGGAATGAACAGGCAGACAGACTGGCTTATTCTGCAAAACGTGGTGGAGTATTGATGCATGATAAGGCAGTCGTGGTTGCGGCCTTGTGTGAGTACGTGTACACCTCGGAGGAGCAAATGGATCACCATGGTCTGGCAAGAATGCGACAGCGTGGAGTGACGAGGGGATCTGGCCGATGCTCGACGCTTAGAGGAAAAGCGAGACGCGCATATAATCAGGGGTAATAAGTGAGGTTGGAACTCTTCGCTCTTCTGAGGATGGGGTCGGAGCGCTTATGGGAATGCCTCGAATGCTGTTATGTCGGTTCCTAAATCAATCAATCAATCAATCAACCAGTTATCTGTTGGTTTATCAATATTCTTTGGCTTCCTGCGTAGTATTCTTGTTTGGCCATACCTCTTTTAATTTGCTGTTCTCGCATGTCTGACCATTGTTGTTGATTCGCAGTCATCGCTTGGTTCTCGCAACAGTCTCGCTACTTCTCGTAGAGCATTCAGAATGTCAACCTCGACCATGGCTCGTCCGCCCTTTACAGTAGCCTTACCTGCGAGATTGTCATCCCGCTCATTTCCTTGTACTCCCGCATGTCCTGGCACGAAGATGAAACTAATCTTTGCCAGCCGAGACCACTTCCAGAGGACAGCAACCGACTCGTTTCGGATCCACCCCGTCTTTATCCCCTTAAGCATGCTCATTGAGTCGCTAAGGACACATGCCCTAGTGAATGTAAAGGACCATGAGCTTCTCACATGTTGGACGACCGACCCACCTGTATAAATGTTGGCTTCACCGTCTAGCGAATTCTCGAAAATCAACGCTTGTTCTTCCGCCACCACAGCAGCCGGATTTTCTTGTCTGCATTTTCTTTATAGTTGGATGCAAACATGAAAAGGACGAACAGAAATCTGTTAGCATTTGTACCCACTCCTCGCCAGGTTCTAAGTCCTCCAGTGAACACTCCTGTTAAAGAATGTCTTCCGCTTGACCCATCCACGACCGTCCTCTTTTTAACCTGCTGCCCTTCACCTTCCTAATTGCACTATGCAGTGGATGTTGTGTGTTTGCGTTGACTCCGAGGTAGGGACGTGCTCTGCAAATTTCAATGTCTTCAATGGTTGGAAAAACAATTTGGTCGCGCATCGCCCAGCATGCTGTTCTCTTGTACATCCAATAATAATGCGCATAGCTTCGGTTTGTATCATTTCCATCCTTTCTATCTGTTTACGGCTGAGAGTCAGGATTAGCATCAAAAAACAGACATGACCAGCCCCTCGTATAGGAGGCATAGACGGCGCTGGCGCTGCTCACAGTTTGCTGCCGCCATCATCCGCATCGCAGCCAAACCACGCTTGGCTTTTGTTATCGCCTGGTCCATATGCTCATTATAAGCAAGGCTTCGATCAAAACGTATCCCCATGTAATTCATTGCCTGCGTTCTTTCCACAGTCTCCAAACACTGATTAACAGTTGGTGTTGGCATGTTGACAATATGACTATTCAATGAGAACCATGTCGCTGTTGCCTTTGTTGGGTTGACCATTGCCCCAGTTTCAGCACACCAAGTACTTATGCGATTGTGTTCAGTTTGCAGTTCCATCACAACATGATCTCTATCCTTACCCTGACGATACACTAAAACATTTTCGGCATATAACAATGTCCTTCCCGGTCCAGTGTTCTGCACGCTGGTGCTTCTCACAGTGTAGGCGTTGAACAGCACCGGAGATAATGGTAATCCCACTTGTATGCCAGGATATATTGTTGTTGGTTCCGAAGTCCAACTGCCACATCTAAAATCAAAAACAAAAATTCTGCTAGATGACATGTTCCACACGGAGATGACATACCGATTCCAACTTTCAGACAGATTCCATATTCCCTGTTAGCTAATGAAATAACATGAACTGGAAACAATTAGGTATATTTTGCTCCTGCGAAAAGAAGAGACATGCTAAATACAGACACAATGCACATTCACATACCTTACAAGTTAAGAAAATCCATCGTACACAGGTGAAAAACAAAGTGTGACTGCCAAACATCAGAAGCGATCAATATATATATATATATATATATATATATATATATATATATATATATATATATATATATATATATATATATATATATATATATATATATATATATAATGAAATAAAAAAATAACAAACAAGTACAATAGGACAACAAAGGAGAGCCGACGTTTCGATTATAAGAATCTTTGTCAAGTACTGGACAATATAAATAGATAAAACAACGACCAAACAAGACACAAACATAACACAACTACTCGCAGAAATAGCGGTTTGTGTCGGTTGCGTAGGCACTCTTTGGCTACAGAGTTTAAGTATAGTTAGGTTGCCAGACGGCCAGATAGTATGATGTCTCCAAAAATGTAAACAGTCCGATATTAATATATAGAGTTGTGTAGACAGTTAGGTATGAATATATAGAGGGAGTGCAGCATAGTTATAAACAGTGTAAACAGTTGGATATGTATAGTCGGAGGCGTGTGAACAGTTGGATATGAATGCATAGAGGGAAGATGGCACTGTTATACAGTGGAGGCCACAACAGTATTGATACCTGCTGGATAGACGCATCCCAGATAGATTATTAATTGGCTGTCAATTTTTAGCCCATTGGAGCTGTTGGAGAAGCAAGGTGTTAATGCAGTGACACATACATCGTCGACTCATTTATGATTGGAAGAATTAAAATGGTTGGGGAAAGGTTTGTCAGCGCCCTGCTTAATATCCCTGAGGTGTTCTCTAGAACGGTCGGCAAGGCGTCTGCCAATTTGACCAATGTATTTCATGCCACATTGCTAGTTTATGATTACATATATAAGATTGCGGGATGTGCAAGTAAAAGAATCTTTCAAGGAGAAGGTGAAAAGTACGAATGCAATCGCCGGTGTCTGAAAAACGTATGGGCGTGTTAGAAAGTTCTTACGGTGGCATTTGAATGTGCCCAGAAATGAAGTATCTGTAGGGAGGCGACTATGCACAAGGTGGTCTCTGAGGCTTTGATTTCGGTGGAAAATTACCATACAGCCATTAGGGAATACCTCACGAGTGGTTGGATCGGATTCCAGGATAGACCAGTGTCGGAGAAAAATGTGCATGATGGCATAAGCATGTGGATGGAAGGTGAGGATAAGCTTAGGTTCATTGTTAGGAGGTCGCGTTTGTTGGACAAGGGACATTTCACGCGAGACTTGGGTTATACGACAGAAAGCTGTGGAGAAGATGTTATCTGGGTAGGCCCGTCTGCGGACAAAGTCAAGCATTTTATGGTTTATACATCACCTCGACACCGCAAGGTACAAGAGGAACATGAAGAGATGAGATGATGAATTGCTTGTTGTAAATTCAACGAAGATGGGACGGAGAATTTATGCTTATGCCTAGTAGTAAAAAAAAAGTTTGCTTAATCAGTTACAAAAACATTTACTCTGGAACGACACTTCACAATCACACAGTAAGACATAATTGCTCAATATCCGATTTATTCATTTCTCTGACCAGGCAGCAGTCATTTTTCACCAAGGCTAACGAACAGAGCAAGAGTGCTGTCGTTGCGTCGTATGTAGTCGCTCTTCTGTTGTCTCGAAAAAGAAGCCGTTCACCGATGCAGAAGAAATAATCAAGACTCCCCTTAAATTTGCTGCTAGAATGCTTGGCGATAAAAAGTGTGAAACAAAATTTCATCAGATTCATTTGTCTAATAATACTATGTTAAGGCGAGATGAAGAATTGGTCAACGATGTTCATCGTCAAGTAGCAGCACATATCAAATATTGTAAATTTGTTTCATTGGCACTGGATGAATCCACTGACATTTCTGACACAGTTCAGGTCGCAGTTTTTGTTCCAGCAATAAACGATAATTTTGACGTCGTTGAAGAACGTCTAGGACTTGAATTGATGCATGCAATTACCAAAGGTTTCCGATCTGTTTGAAACTCTGAAGTTGCGTGTAGAGAACAATATAGAATGGACCAAATATATAAACAATATAGAATGGACCAAAGTGGACAGTGTATGCACCGACGGTGCTCCGGCTTTGACGGGTAAAAAGTCTGGATGTCTAGCATTTTTGGAACAGTTTCTTGACCGAATTATATTTAAAAAATTATGTTATCATTCGCCAAGAAGCTCTGTGTGGAAAGACACTAAATTTGAAACATGTCATGGATGTTGTTCTGAGATGTGTGAACAAAATTCGAAGTAAGGCGCGGAACATACATGAACTCAGACAGTTTCTGTCAGACCTGAACGAGGAATACGATCAGCTACTGTCACACTGTAATGTCAGATGGCTATCTAAAAGGAAAGTTATGTCACGTTTCTGGGCACTGAAAAATAGTATTATCTGTTTCTGTCTGAAATAAATGTATTGCCTACAGAACGGGAACGTCTGCTAAGCGACGACTGGCTTAACGACCTGACACTTTTGGTGGATATAACGTCTCATTTAAACTTTAAATGCGTGGATCCAGGGAGAAATCAATCTATTCACAAATGTGTGCGATGACATTTCTTCATTTAAAATAAGACTACGACTGTTTATCGAAAAACTGACTGAAGGGACTTTAAAAAATCGCAATACGGTTTGCTGCCAAATCGTCATATGTCAATCAGATGGACACCTCAAATGGCGGGTTGTCTTTGCTACGATTAAACTTCAGCGACAGTCGAAAACCACTTGTATATCAAAGAAGAATAGATATATAAATGATTTATTCGTGCCATAAAAAAATAATTCTACTGCCATGTATGATATCTTTATTAGGCACATGCATATGTGCCAGTCAAAAATATAAGTGAGCTACACACTAATTAGATGCAAAGTAACGGGTATTGTATTAGATATATTATCCAATACTAAGACTGTACTTAATTTGAGATATTATCTACCACGTGAGTTCACATATTGTAAATCTGAGATATCGCAATTACTTAACTGGCTGTTAGTAGCTTTTATTACAAACGCCATATGTTTCATTAGAGATTATGCTATAAGGTCTTTCCAGCTAACTAATTGCACTACACGACCTTCATTTATGCCCCAATAAATTATGTTTCTTGTCTCCCTTGTTGCCTTTAAACAGTGTATCTAGTTATGCCCCTTGATACCATGATTTCATAATATATAGATGTCTACAATTTTATCTATGAAATATTAGAATGATTGAAACGAGGTGCAATATTTATATCTCAGTGAGGAAAACGGGTAGCACACGGAATACCAGAAGTGACTAGTAAAAATTACTGCACATTATTTCAAGTATGCACTTTGTACTTGTGTTTTCAGCATCTGCCTTTCTCGACCAATATGCTGCAGGGATGTTGGTCAGTACCACCGTGTTCATTCCCCTCACCTGTGTCTGCATTTCTCCGAACACTATATCTAATGTCTCTAAGACGCAGTTAAAATCTGTCTTTTGTGTATGTTTATATATATATGTGTGTGTGTGTGTGTGCATGTGTGTGTGTGTGTGAGTGTGTGTGTGTGTGTGTGAGTAGTAGTGTGTCTAGTTCTTACTAACATTATAGCTAGTAGTTGTAATATGGTGGTGCATCTATGTTGACAATGGTATATGTGTGCCAGCGACGAGATGAGGGTCTTCATTCGCTGGCACGCTCCTGGTCTTGATAGATATAATCTCGTAGTCATTACCGAGAAGAGTTACTGGTTAAGTCTTAACACAGCCCTTTGTCTCGTGTACTGCCAGTCGTTTCTGAATCTGATGTTCCTCCATGCCTGCCGTAATGTCAGACTTACCAGCGTCTCATGTCTTCGTCTCTCACGGCTTCTCATCCTATTCAACTTTCCTCCACTGATGACGTGCTCAAATCATTCGGATTGCCTGCTTCTGATGCGTGCAAATGGTTCCCTTCGTGAGTAAATCTCTTTCAAGATGTCTTCATCACTCGTTCTAACCGCCCTAAGTGCTATCATCACTTTTCTATCAAACGATATCTTCGCAGCTTTAACATAATTCCTCATGCGTTTGCTAGATTGCTCATGACTCGCTTCCGTATCTCATGTTTGGCACCATATGTGTCATAATAACTGTTGTCCTCACATCGACTGACACAGATAGATAGTAGAGAATACTGTTCATCTTGTGAGAGGCTGCTTTAGGTCTGGCTGTTTTACACCTAGCTTGCTTAATGCACCTTCCATCAATTGCATTTAAGTACCAGCATTTTTAAATGCATTGACTTGTTTCAGATTGGTGTAACTGACTTTGATTTTGCATTTGAGAAAATATATTGTTTTCCTTGTTTAATTAATATTGCTTTATTTACGTGTTTGTCTTAATAAGACTGATTCCAGATTAGTGTTCAAATTAGTGTAGCTGTAAATCATGTGAACAATTGTTAGAATTGGGGAGTCGCCGACAGACAGTTGTTGATAATTGTTTTAAGTGTCACACCCAACGGCAGAGCATCGCAATACAGAGACAATGGCTGTGGTCACTCGCCAGTATGGTCACTACCAAAAATGACTACAATCTCAATCTACTTTTATTCAGAAGCTTAGAACATCATGTCTGAAGAAAATGTATTCATCCTGAACGACGTCAAGGAGAGGTCAAGATATGCCATTAAGGGACACAAATATAATTGATCGTTCACCAGTAAGGGGGAGAACACAACGTAATGTAGGTTAATAAAATATGAGCGTGTTTTGATTGAGAGAAGTATTTTAAAATTAAGAATGAATGACACTTTGTAAGATACACATAACTTTTGGGGTGCTGAATCTAATTTAAATGTAGATTGTAATTTTTACATAGATCTGTAAATGGATAATTTCACTTTGTAGCCGAAGTCTAACAAGAAAATGTAGTCAATGAGTGGGCAGTGTCTTAAGTCGTCTAACGTGTTAGTAGCAAGAGGATCAGTTTGTGGCTGGCACAATTTAATTTGCTTTGTAATAACAACGTATTTATGCACGGCTGAACCAGTTTCACGAGAGCCGTGGTTACTTTGTACGCTCAAACCTTCCACGTCAAAGAGCAAAATTGAGTCACTATTTATATTGGGAAAATTAAAGAAAAACTCGAATCACCAATCCAGTAACACTGGCAGACGGCCCTTGGTAGACCACAATGGACAGAAAGGCACACTGTGCGACTAAGATACCCTTAGAAATGACATGATTAGCGTATATGGTCGCAGCCGCTTAAGTCTGTATTTTTCGCCTGTTATCTGCCATGAAGGTATAAGTCTTCAACTAACTAACCACAAGCCGTTCTACCCTAAGCTATCCCATGCAACTCCGGCCACACCCTCCCCATATTATTGGCTTCTGTTTGTACTTCTCATCTGTGTTTTAGGTCTTCCTCACCCTGTTTTGCCCTGTGTATGCCAGACAACTGATCAACTAGTAATAAATTCTGAGATTTGTTTTAACGCATGTGCTATCCAGTGTCGGCGTCTTTTCTCTTGGTTAACTTATTCTTGTTTAGTGTCCGCATACCCCGCAATTTTGTGATCTCGCTTACCCGCGTTCGAAACACAGCTGCGCGCAATTTGGCAGCAGACCGAGTTTTTTTTTAACCAAATGGTTTGGGTGCCGGTAGTTCAGAAAGCAATGACAAACTACAGAACGTAAACTTGTCAAGAAATCATAAAATCAAAAATTTGCTGTTGTTGACTGCAGAACCTTGTAAAGTATATATATATATATATATATTATATATATATATATATATATATATATATATATAGATATAAGTATATTATATATATATATATATATATATATAATATATTATATATATATTGTGTCTCAGGTATCACTATCTCTCATCTTCATTGTCTCAGGTATCACTATCTCTCATCTTTATTGTCTCAAGTATCAATATCTGCTCCATGTCGCATCTTCATTATCTCTGGCATCACTATATGCTCCATGTCTCATCATCATTGTCTCAGGTATCACTATCTGTCATCTTCATTGTCTCAAGTATCAATATCTGCTCCATGTCGCATCTTCATTATCTCTGGTATCACTATAGTCTCCATGTCGCATCTTCATTGTCTCTGGTAACACTATCTGCTCCATGTCTCATCTTCATTGCCTCTGGTAACACTATCTTCGCCATGTCTCATCTTCATTGTCTCTGGTATCACTATCTTCTCCATGTCTCATCTTCATTGTCTCTGGTATCACTATCTTCTCCATGTCTCATCTTCATTTTCTCTGGTATCACTATCTTCGCCATGTCTCATCTTCATTGTCTCTGGTAACACTATCTTCGCCATGTCTCATCTTCATTGTCTCTGGTAACACTATCATCTCCATGTCTCATCTTCATTGTTTCTGGTAACACTATCTGCTCCATGTCTCATCTTCATTGTTTCTGGTATCACTATCTTCTCCATGTCACATCTTTATTGTTTCTGGGAACACTATCTGCTCCATGTCGTATCTTCATTGTCTCTGGTATCACTATATTCTCCATGTCACATCTTCATTGTTTCTGGGAACACTATCTGCTCCATGTCTCATCTTCATTGTCTCTATGAACACTATCTGCTCCATGTCTCATCTTCATTGTCTCTATGAACACTATCTGCTCCATGTCTCATCTTCATTGTCTCTATGAACACTATCTGCTCCATGTCTCATCTTCATATTTTCTGGTAACACTATCTGCTCCATATCTCATCTTCATTGACTCAGCTATCACTAAATGCTCCATGTCTCATCTTCATTGTCTCTATGAACACTATCTGCTCCATGTCTCATCTTCATAATTTCTGGTAGCACTATCTGCTCCTTGTCTCATCTTCATATTTTCTGGTAGCACTATCTGCTACATGTCTTATCTTCATGTTTTCTGGTTTTACTATCTGCTCCATGTCTCATCTTCATATTTTCTGGTAACACTATCTGCTCCATATCTCATCTTCATTGACTCAGCTATCACTAAATGCTCCATGTCTCATCTTTATTGTCTCAGCTATCACTAAATCCTCCAGGTCTCATCTTCATTGTATCAGTTATCACTAAATGCTCCATGTCTCATCTTCATTGTCTCAGCTATCACTAAATGTTCCATGTCTCATCTTCATTGTCTCAGCTATCACTAAATGCTCCATATCTCATCTTCATTGTCTCAGTTATCACTAAATGCTCCATGTCTCATCTTCATTGTCTCAGTTATCAATAAATGTTCCATGTCTCATCTTCATTGTCTCAGGTATCACTATCTGCTCCATGTCTCATTTTCATATTCTCTGGTATCACTATCTGCTCCATGTCTCATCTTCGTTTTCTGTGGTATCACTATCTGCTCCATGTCTTATCTTCGTTTTCTCTGGTATAACTAGCTGGTTCATGCCTCATCTTTGTCGTCTGTGATATCAATAGCTGGTGCATGTCCCATCTTCCTTGTCTCTAGTATCACTAGATTGTTCATGTGTTATATTATAACCAGCAACGGGATTGTCCATGTTTGCTATTCTATATGTTTTTGGTTGTCTTTAATCAATGTTGAAACAAATAAATAAAACAAATGAGAGATGAAGCGAAATGAATCGATTTTATTTTGCTATTGACTGTATCTCTTTATAATTGTCACGCTATTTACCATTTAAATGCCGCATTTTGTTTCCCATATATTGAGTTTCCTTTTTTATCTTCTCTATGATTAATAATGTCTTCTAACATGTTTCTAACTACATCATGTGTCACTTTGTCAAATTCTTTGGTGTAATATGTAAAACACAAATGCACGTGTCTCTATGCATGCCTCTATTAGCGTTAGTCATATACGATAAACTATAACTAGACATTACAAATAGTAACTCCTCTACAGACGTCTATTAAGCAAGTAATACAAAACAAATAATATTGTTACTCTAAGGAAAGATAAGACATCTGTAATGAGTGTATATATTTTAAAGGTGCTGTTATTGAGTGCTGGAGGAGAATATCGACAATGGGGTTTTATTAGCGTTCGTCATATACGATAAACTATAACTAGACATTAACAAATAGTAACTCCTCTACAGACGTCTATTAAGCAAGTAATACAAACAAATAATATTGTTACTCTAAGGAAGATAAGACATCTGTAATGAGTGTATATATTTTAAAGGTGCTGTTATTTAGTGCTGGAGGAGAAGATCGACAATGGGGTTTTATTAGCGTTCGTCATATACGATAAACTATAACTAGACATTAACAAATAGTAACTCCTCTACAGGCGTCTATTAAGCAAGTGATACAAACACATACTATTGTTACTCTAAGGAAGATAAGACATCTGTAATGAGTGTATATATTTTAAAGGTGCTGTTATTGAGTGCTGGAGGAGAAGATTGACAATGGGGGGTGGCATTTATTTTGGACCGGAAAACATCAAAATATGTTCAAGGATACGGCCGTATCGTACAGAATTCTACTAGTTATATTGAGTGGTAGACCTTTTAGCATAAATGTTATTCAAGTATATGTCCCAACAGGAGAATCCAGTGAAGATAGTGTAGAGGAATTTTATAATGGCATACAGTCTGCCTTAAAGAAAAGTAAAAATTCAGAAAAAAAAAATCATAATAGGAGACTTCGATACAAAAGTAGGAAATCAAGGCGATAGATATACAGTAGGAAACTATGGTTTAGGAGAGAGAAATGAAAGAGGATACAGTCTCGGAGAGTGGGTAAAATAAAAAGAAATGATTGTAGGAAACACCTGGTTTAAACAACACCCTAGATGTTATGGACATGGAGGAGTCCCGATAGCAGGATAAGAAACGAGATTGACTACATTCTGATTAGCAGAAGATTTAGAAAAGCTCTAACAATATTAAAACCAGTCCCCAGTGCTGATTTTTATAGTGACCACATACTTCTTACAACATTGAGGATAAAGTTGAAGAAAGTCAAGTATATAACAGGAAACACTAAATATGAATTGTGTACATTGAGTAATGACAAAGAAATACAAAACAAATTCAACATAGAAGTACGGAACAGATTTGATATATTGTCTGATCTAGAGATATTATTCCAGGATGTGGGTGATCAATGGGAAATGTTGAAGAATTTAATCATTTTGGCCGCAGAAACAACTATTCCAAAAGTAAAGAATGTTTGTCGTAAGAAATGAATGACTGAAGACATTTTTACACCTATTGGAAACAAGAAGACTCAACAAAAATAATTCTGCCAAATATTAATGTACTCGGCTCGCGATGATGGTGGAATTCTGCAAGAGGGCGTCTGATTGGTCTGGAATTCTGGGAGTCGAAACGACCCCAGTATAAAAGGCCCCTACGCAGGTAGAACTGGCCTTTCCGTAGTCCACGACACTGAGTGACGAGGCGCCAATGCCTATTGCAAATGTGTGTTTAGTAGTTAGACCCTGAAGCTTAGCAGTGGAAAAGCCAGAATTCTAGTTTTAGATTTTAGATTTTCCTGGGTTTTTAATGGACTAGAAGTTTTTGGTAAATTAGGTTTAGTGGATTAGTTGTTGATGGATTAGTTTTTGATGGATTAGTGTTTGGTGGATTAGTGTTTGCTAGATTTGGAGTCTTTACTGGATTAGAAGTTTTTGCTACACTTAGGAATTTTGTTTGTTAGATTAGTGTCTTTGTTGTTTGATGTTTGCTGTATCCTAATTTCTTTGTTGATGCTACATGTCTGTATATTATTGTGAAGTTTAGAGGTTTAATAAACACATTAATTCATGGACAATTTAATTCAATTCGGCCCCTGCTCCCGTTCCCGTTCCCAAAAAATGACGACCCGCCCCGGCTTCGCCCAGCTCCTTGCGGGGTGCATCTCATTTAATACATATTCGGCCCCTGCTCACGTTCCCGTTCCCAAAAAAGACGACCCGTCCCGGCTTCGCCCAGACCCTGGCGTCTCATTTAATCCAAATTAATAGTCTAATAAGCTCCCGTTCCCGGAAATATGGCGATGAGATTGGAAGAGAACAATCTTCATCCCAATAACTAAATATGACAATCTGAAACTACTGAACGTAAACTTACCAAGATATCACGAAAACCCAATAAATGCTGGGATGACTGTATAGATGTCGAAGAAACATAAAAAGATGAGTTAGAAAATTTTCAGGTGTTTAAAATAGATGCATTATTTTTTATTAAAACTTTTAAAATGCCTTACAGTTTTCATCATTATTTATTATAACGCATATGCCTGTAAATAACTGTAGACAAAAATTTTATAAAACTTTCATAAGAATGCAACAATTACATTGGCACCTTGCCGTCTTGACAGACGATAGTTTGTGCTTTAAAAAAGGCATAATAACTTTTAACTATGGCGGTAGCGAGTGTGACTGATAAGGCCAATTTGCGCTGTAAATGTCCGTTCACAGTGGGTGCATGTGAACACGTGGTCATGTCCACCATCATGCACCATCTTACGTCTCCAACGCTTGGTGTGTGACTTTTCTGCAATAATTTTCTCCTTTGACTTTATTCCATTTCTGATATTTGCCCTCCATGCAACACGTTCAGTGGCGACTTGCTCCCAATGTGCATTATCAATGCCTGTATCAATCATGTCCCCTTACACACATCTTTGTATCGTAGTAGAGACCGACCCTGAGATCTCTTACCCATCTGTAATTCACCAAAAAAGATATCCTTTGGTATTCTACCATCATCCATCCTCCTAAGATGTCCTATCCATCTAAGTCTACGAAGACTGAGCATGGAATAAACTGTCACACAACCTGATCTTTCCAATACTTCAGTATTTGTGATTTTGTCTTGCCACTTAATACCAAGAATTCTTCGCAGACACCGCATATGAAAGCTGTTTAAATTGTTCTCTTGGTGTGAGTAAGTTGTCCAGGTTTCACTGCCATAGAGAAGAGTACTAAGGACACAGGCTTGATAGACAAGGACTTTTGTTTTGGCAGTAAGCTTCCTGTTCTCCCAGACTCTTTTTCTTAACCTGTTCATTGTTGTTGCTGCCTTACCAATCCGGATGTTGATTTCCTGATCTAGGTATAATTTGCTATTTACCACTGATCCTAGATATGTAAAATGGTCTACTATCTCTAGTTCGGCGTCGTCAATAAAGATTGATGGTACCCCATGTGCACCTTGTGACATAATCTGTGTCTTCTTTTTGCTAATTGTTAAACCAAATTCAGAACAAGCATTGGAGAATGCAGATAGTAGACATTGCAATTCTTCCTCAGAGTGGGTCGTAACTGCAGCATCATGTGCAAAAAGCAACTCTCTGATCAGTACCCTCCTAATTTTGGTCTTAGCCTTCAATCTCTGAGCATTGTAGAGGCCGCCATCTGAGCGTGAGTGAATGTATATACCACCATCCTGATCATGAAATGCATATTTCAGTAGAAGTGAAAAGTATATTCCAAAGAGGGTGGGAGCTAGTACACAACCTTGCTTAACTCCACTCTTGATTTCAAATTCTTCACAATTATATATAAAATATATAGCAATGCTACTAAACGTTTTGTCCCTTGATATAATGTTTCTTAAGTTAAGTCCCCTCGCTATATAAATTATAATGTAAATTACAAAATTAAATTTTGTTACGTAATAGCTGTTTGTAAACTAACAAACAATGACATGAGGCTGCACGGGAATGATAAGACCACGTGTAGAAAATTTCATCTCAATTGGATGGACCGTTCGCGAACGCATAAATAACATACATACAGACAGACAGACAGACAGACAGACAGACAGACAGACAGACAGACAGACAGACAGACAGACAGACAGACAGACAGACAGACAGACAGACAGACAGACAGACATTGCATTTTATATATATGCATGTCGTTGCAATCCTTGCATGTCGTTGATAAACAGTCCAGATTTCACATGCATATAGCAGTGTATTCCTACACATTTACGAATACAACACATACATTCATATACACATATAATAATATTACATTCGTTGCGAGGTACAATTATCTGTACATTACTTGATGGTAACGATGGTTTAGTAACCACATTCTCCCATACATATTTACATCTTTCTATTGTTGTGAGTATTGCCTTTTATTCGTGTGAGTATTGTGTTTAGAAAGATTGCTTTATGTGTATGTGTGTGTGTGAGTATATATATATATATATATATATATATATATATATATATATATGATATATATATATATATATATATTATATATATATATATATATCTGTTTTCTTGTGTGTGCGTGTTTCCAATAGTTGATGTAGTGCTGTCTGTATGGCTGCTATTATTGGACATTTATAATAAATATATTCATTTATTTCTTGAATGGTGTGTCTGCATTGTTGGCATGCTACTTTTTGTTATGATCTTGATTGCTGTGTATATGTCACTTTTCTTATTTATGTGAGTTAGGAACAAATGTTTGTGCCAGACAAAAATATTGTTCTAGAGTATTCCATGCCGGCCTTCCTGGCCGAGGGGTTAAACGACTTTCTCTGTAATCTCGTTTATCCACGTCGGATATTGTCGCCGCGTTGGTAACTTATGGGATAAGTGAGCCGGTCGTTTAGAAAGCAATGGCAAACTACTGCGCGTAATCTTGCCAAAAAATCAGCGAAAAACAAATATAAAAATAGTATTCCATATCTTATAAAAATTTGTCACTCGAGAAGCAAATACAGTTGATTATATTACCCATCAAGAGAAATCGCCTACTGTCAAATCCAAAAGAAATAGAATCCCACTTGTAACTTATTCGCCGCACCTTTACGACATATGTGCATTCTGAATCCATTCACGCTTAGTTTCAAAATAAATCATCAACCATTAGACTTTAAATAATTTATACACCAACAACAAATATTCGTGTCTTCCTTACTCCCCAAATATCGATTATATGTGTATCACTTTGATAAACGTCTCCCATTGTAGGTGTGTTTATTTTCTGAAATAATATATTCATAGTTTGCACAGAAGTTTAACAAACTAATTAGTGAATCATGCTACATGGATTGATGGACATAGAAGTTGAGCTGACTCATGAATGAATTATGTTATATGCATCCATGAGCACAAGGGTTCAACAGACTCATGAATGAATCATGCTACAAGCATCAATGAAAGCAGGGTTTGAACAGTCTCATGAATAGATCATGCTACAAGCATAAATTTCAGCAGGGTTTGAACAGTCTCATGAATGGATCATGCTACAAGCATCAATGAAAGCATGGTTTGAACAGTCTCATGAATGAGTCATGCTACATGCATCGATGTAAGCATGGTTTGAACAGTGTCATGAATGAATCATGCTACAAGCATCGATGAGACCATGGTTTGAACAGTGTCATGAATGAATCATGCTACATGCATCGATGAAAGCATGGTTTGAACAGTGTCATGAATGAATCACGCTACATGCATCGATGAAAGCATGGTTTGAACATTGTCATGAATGAATCATGATGCATACATCGATTTGCGCAGGAGTTGAACATACTCATGAATGAATTATGCAACACAAATGTTTCAGCGCAGGCGTTTAGAAGATTCATGAAAAGCTTTAATCGGGATAAGACCGTGAAAGGAACATGATGGATCGAAAGCCAAAATTGGCGATGGCATTTCATATTGCCGCCAGAGGGAATGTTCAGATATATATTATTTTAGGATCATTTTTAAAGAGTAATAACATGAATATTAATTGCACTCCTGGATCGATGAGTAATTATACGACGTGAAAGCTTTCAGTATTATGACAGTGCTTTCGTAATTCAGTGTATTGTTGGTGGTTTCAGAATGAGGAGGAAGAAGTCAAAGGACCGTGTCGTATGTGGGCAGTAACTGCAAGAGCGAGCAAGAAAACTTAGACACGATTACATAAACGAGCATGGATAGCTCGGTACGGACCGGAGAGTTAGACTCCATATTATTATTATTAATTCACCAGCAGTGAACTGAGGCGAAACCCCGAGTCCTGACATAAGATCCGACCCATACCAACCCCTTACAATCATAATCATCTCAGAAGTCGGATTGGGTGTACCTAATTGTGAGGGACATTGGTAACAGGGCAAGCCGCATGGAAGTCTGGGTGGCAATGAGGCTGTCACTATTTCTTGCCTGTCTGGTGAACATCTGTTCGAATCCCCATCGAGACGGGGACTGGATTGTAACTGACAGGACTTCCAGATCTTGCCGTCTACGGGAGGGGTGGTGTCCTTAGATATGCAAGACAATTAAACAACAATATTCCTCCCGACCAGTGAGTAACAGTATCTAGCTTAGCTTCAGTTGCACGGAGAAATTAACGATGAAGAGATGTGTGCTACTAATCTCATAAAGATGTTTGAAGCACATGTGGCATTTTAGCATGGCCTTTACATTCGGAACTTTGTCACTTACAGAAGACGGCTACAGCCAATGATAAACACAGCGGTAGTTCATAACTTTCCACGAGACAGCACATACATCTGGTATAACACACACACACACACACACACAACACATACACACACACATACATATATATATATCTATACAGGGGACGGGGGGGGGGGGTAACAACTGATAAAACCGCATACACAGCTGGTATAAAGCATCCACATTTATGTCTCAATGCAAGGAAAGAAACATAATTTCAACCGATAAAACAAATATTCAACATATAAAAATAGCTCATAACACAAATACGGCAACCATTAAAACAAATATGGCAACTGATAACACAAATATAAAAACCGATAAAACAAATATGGCAATCAATAAAACAACAACCCGTAAACACATATGACAAGCGATAATACACAAATGACAACGATACACACATATGGAAACCGATAAAAACAAATATGGTAACCAATGAAAATATACATGACAAGCGATAACAAACATATGGTAACGGATAAAACAAATATGACAACCGATAACGCAAACATGTCAACGGATAAAACAAATATGGCAAGGGATCAAACAAATATGTCAACGGATACAACAAATATGTCAACGGATAAAACAAATATGGCAACGGATAAAACAAATATGTCAACGGATAAAACAAATATGGCAAGGGATCAAACAAATATGTCAACGGATAAAACAAATATGTCAACGGATAAAACAAATATGGCAACGGATAAAACAAATATGTCAACGGATAAAACAAATATGGCAACGATTAAAACAAATATGACAACCGATAACACATATATGGCAACCGATAATGCAAATATGGCAACCGATAACACATATATGGCAACCGATAACACTAATAAGACAACGGATAATACAAATATGACAACCGATAACACTAATATGACAACGGATAATACAAATATGACAACCGAAAACACACATATGGCATACGATAACACAAACATGGTAACCGAGAACACATATTTTCGACGATAGAGGTATCGATGAAGACAAATTACAAAAGGTGAGTAGTTCTGGAAATTTAGGTTCATTGCTGATAGATGATGTACAATCGCATACAGAAATTGAAAGAATAATAAACACTGCTCTACAAAAGCTAAAGGACTTCATGTGTATGGGTTGTGACAGAACATCACAAGTTCGAGTGCAACTAGCACGCACATGTCATGTCGCGACATATGCATGTGAAACTGTGATATTCAACACATCAGTGGAGAAAGCTCATACACGCCCTTGAATAAGAATGCAAGTTTATTAGTGTCATGATGTTGCTTGATAAATATAATATTGATTCGACGTCTAGCAGATTTTGACGAGTAGGTGTCTTATATGTAGCTAACGAGCTCGCAACACCGACACTCAACATCCACACAACTGCGCATCACCGCAGAGAGACCAATTACTAATGGACATGTCCCTACTGCAGTGGCGGTGACGTTTCGCCAACAAGAGTCTTATTGTATATTTGTACGCACTTTTGTATACATTACGTTATACCAACTAAAACTCGTGCTGAACGCTGTGATGTGTGGTGAACTATTAATATATGTTTTCAAAGAATAAACACGCCCGCAATAGAAATATGTAATAAAGGGATACAAATGAGACGGCGCTTAGGCAGCAAGGGAGACAAAATCATATGTTCTTGGTGTATATCATTTTGAAAGCCTATTTGTTAAATGATTCTGTTTTCAATCTAAGCGTGAAGGACTTTAAATGAAAGATTCTTGACGAAGGCCAAAGGAATACGATAAGAGTTGGTTTATAATTTCTTTAGATTTGACAGCAAGTGATTTCACATGATGTGTAATATATGTATATATCACCCGCATTAGTTTACTTTGATAGAAACGTATTCTTGTCTATTATCTTTTTATCAAGGTCTAATTTCGTATTGAATATATTTGGCTGGCACATGCAGGTGTGCTTTAAATTAATATTACTAATGGTACGACAATCGGTATATATGTTTATATATATATATATATATATATATATATATATATATATATATATATATTGTCAGCGTCTCATCCAAAGGACAGTTCATTCGTCATTCTATACGCTACAGGGGTTACTCCACATGCATTCAAAGAGGTCAAACGTTGCATGTGGGAATAATCCTATTTATTTATGCATAACCGCATTATCAACAGAATGCGTGCATTGTAAAACATTTTCCCGCACACGTGGCAGTTATTTGTCACATCACTCTTATGTACATAGATGCTAATTAACACTCAGCTATATCAATCAATGTAATCACAAAACAACCCCGCACTCAGTACAGCTAGTCGTCGACTTACGACCTATGCAACTTACGACCATTCGACTTTACGACCACAATCACTAGCTATATTATTAACTCGAGTCTATTGCTTCCACAATGACGTGGATAGGCCTTAGGTTCATACCAGAGTGCGATCAGCGTTGCCAGTAGTGGGTTGTGCTCAGTATTTAAAGATTTATTTCTGCCTCAGTTATCAGTCGAACGGCGTTGTCTGCAGAGATCAGGTTGTGTGACGGTTTATTCCATGCTCAGTCTTCGTAGACTTAGATGGATAACCTGATTTTTGCAGATGATGCTGCATTTACGACCCACTCTGAGGAAGAATTAAAATGTTTACTATCCGCTTTCTCCAATGCTTGTTCAGAATTTGGTTTAACAATTAGCAAAAAGAAGACACAAATTATGTCACAAGGTGGACATGGGGTACCATAAATCTTTATTGACGACGACCGAACTAGAGATGGTAGACCATGTAATAATAATGTTTCCTATAGTATTTTTTCACATCCTGTATTCTTATAGCATTGCAAATATTAAACCAGTTAGTTAGTTAGTTAGTTAGTTAGTTAGTTAGTTAGTTAGTTAGTCATGGTTCCAACTTCACAGAAACGGGACATCCCCCATTATGCTCCGTTCCTGTGCCAGTGAATATCACATAAAACGCTCCCCACTGCCCAATGTGAAAAGTGGAAAAGACAGTCTCGACAAACAACAGCCCGCACAGTTTCACTGTGCATAATTCCGCCGCCGGAATGTCAACACAATAGTCCCCCACGAAAATGCCAGTTTATCTCTGATGGAATCAGCAGTCATTTTCCCATCTGGATGTTTCCTAGATGTTCACCCACACAGTCCACGAATATACAGTTCATCGTCGATGGCAGTGGCAGTCAACCAGAAGCCCAGCAGCCACGCATTTCTGCATAAGGCACAAACCGGTCACCTCTGGGACATAGCCAGCTGCCATCGCTCCGAACATGCAGTCAGGTTCCAAATAACCTCGGGCAGATTCAAAAGCATTTCACACGAAACTCACAGCTCATAGTGTCGCACCACGCACTCACTCAGTAGCAGGGCGACGGAACAATAGCCTCCTTAGTCGCCTCTTACGACATGCGTGGTAGGCTACAGTGTTGCTATTCTTTGCCTCCCTTATGGGCCCCGGCAACAAACGGGAGATTTAAACAGATAAACGGGAGATTTCAAATCTCCATTAAACCAGTTGTACATGTATAATTAAATTAATGCCGTGTTTTTCTTAAACCTGACGATGTAAAAATAACAAACAAAATGGTGTAGGGATGACACAAATGGCACAAAATGAACATAGAGTATGCCCTGGCTATCCTCACTGTCAGCCCTACACAGATTGGAAGACTTGAAAAGGTACAAAACGAAGCCATGCGCATCATTTTGGGCTGCACGAGAGACACCAGCTGTGTAGCAATGAGATACCTCCTTGACTTCCCGACAATGGAACACAGGATCAAGATCTGGAGAGCTCGTGCATACTTAAAAATAAGTGCAGATGAGCAGCACCCTCTGCATGACGCTATATTCAGAGAAAAGGGTGACAGGCTAAAGAGAGACAAGTCATGGATGGGTCGGGCGGAAGATGTCGTCAGGCAGGTCTGCAGTCTTACCAGTATCATCCCCGGCAAGGAATGGGTTCCGGTGCCTCCAGCTCTTAATTGCACTTTCTCCAGCATTATCACACTCGACAGACGGTGTAGAGAGCAGAACCCTGCCGCTGTCAATGCAGAGGTTAACGCGCTCATCTATGAACACTCAGATAGCCCCGAAGTGCTCATCTATACAGATGGATCTGTTGTAAAGCAGCAGAGAAGTGCGTGGGCATTTACAGCCCGCTCGGCGGGCCGAACCTTTCAGGAATCCAATGGTGCCTACTCTATGACCACGAGCAGCATGACGATGGGGGTGATGGCAGTTACACAGGCTTTCATATGGCTGGAATCACCGCTTTATACCAACGTGTGTGTACTAAGTGATTCAATGAGCATGATTCAGAAGGTCGAAGCTGGATCTGTACGTAGACAGTGGACTGAGTCGCTGCGGAAGTCTGTTTTCCGTAAAGTCACCTTCATCTTCGTCCCGGGACATGCGGGAGTCGAGGGAAATGAACGAGCTGATAAACTGACTGGCTCTGCACCCCCTGTAGATGGCCAGCCCATGAATCGTGCCGATATTATTAACGTCCTCAAAGATATGGCGAGAACAGAGGACTTTGACGTCAGTGATTACACATCGCTGTCCAGGATGAAAGACTTGGGAGTAAGAATCGGCACAGCCAGATGCGTGAGATACATCGGGAAAACAAAGCGCCTCGTCAACCAACACAGAACTGGCACTATTAGCCACCGGACGCTGATGCATATGCTGGGGGAGGATCTCAGCACCTATGGACATGTCCGGAGTGCAATGAAGATACCCCAACTGATAACTGATAACTGAACATCGAACATTATGATTTATAACAATAATAAAAGAAATTTATAATATAATTTAAATGGTGGTTAACTTGTGGTTAACTTCTTAAGTGGTTGCAGCATTTTCGTCAACTGTTACGTTTTCCTCTCTACAATAGTATGGCTTTAACATGCTGACATGAAATATTTTACACTTGTCATTTACTGATATCTCATAATCAACATTTGAGATTTTCCTAAGGATTTTTAATGGCCCTTGCCATGACGTTGACAAAGGATCACTTTTATCAGGCAGTAATAGTGACACATCTTGTCCAGGTTCTAATTCTAAAGTTTTAGCTCCCTTGTTTGCGTACTGTCAGTACATGATTGATTGATTGATTGATTTAGTAATCGACATCACAGCATTCGGGGCATTCCCATAAGCGCTCCGTCCCCATCTTCAGCAGCCAGCGAAGAGTTCCAACACTAATAGTACCAGTAGCAATCTTATTTTATGTCCGTCTCGCCTTTCCTCTGAGCGTTGAGCGTCGGCCAGATCCCCTCGTCACTCCTCGCTGTCTCATTCTTGCCAGACCATGGTAATCCATTTGCTCCTCCGAGGTGTGCACGTGCTCCCACAAGGCCGCAACCACGTCTGCCTTGTCATGTATCAATACTCCACCAAGTTCTGCAGAGCCAGCCAATCTCTCCGCCTGTTCATTTCCCAGCACATGTCGGTACATATACCCTTTTATGTTCCAAAGATGTTTTCGCAATAACACACGCTTTCATAATTTTGTTGCGTGTGTTTGTTACTACATCATAGGGAGATGAAGGTGGTTGGTTGTCCGAGGTATTTGTCAGAATCTCGTTGTAGATGTTAAGAGGTCCACGCGGGTTTGCGCCATAAATGAGTTCAAAGGGTGAGAAGCCCGTGCTTGCTTGCGGGACTTCTCTGTAGGCAAACAGCACTGTTGGTAAAAGTGTGTCCCAGTCGGATGGGTTCTCAGCTGTTACCTTTGGTAACATATGCTTCAAATCTCCATTAATCTTTTCTACGATCCAATTTGCAGCCGGTCGGTATGGGGTCGTGAAGCATTGCTTAATCCCTAATAATTAAGTTACAGCTTGCGTAGCAGCTGCAATAAATTGTGGCTCCCTATCGGACAGGATGGTTTGTGGAAATCCACACCGGGACAAAAGGTGTAAAAATACCTCGATTACATCTTTGGAACTGATGAATGTTATTGGGACCGCTTCGGGTTACCGTGAACAGAAATCCACAAGAGTCAGTATAAATATGCTGCCTTTGTTAGATGTCTGGTTCAAAGGTTTAGTTAAGTCGACAGCGACACATTCGAAAGGTCGAGATGCTAGTCTCGTAGACTGAACCTCTGCTGTGACATGTTTTCCGGTTTTCACTAAATGTTGGCAGATGGTACATGACTGACAATACTTGTTTATATCGCCACAGAATTTAGGCCAGTTAAATTGTGACAGGATTCTGGCTCTGGTTTCTCATACGCCATGCGGCCAGCAAAGGGCGAATCGTGTGCGATTCGTAAAACTGTATCGTGGTATTTATTTGGCAACACTGTCTGTTGAATTTCATGGTTAGCTCTCTTATAAAATCTTGTCAGTATGTTATTTTTTTAGAATAAAATACTATGAAGCATTATTCCCTTGCTTCGATTTTTGTCCTTTTAATTTAAAATAGGGTGATAAGGTTATATCTGCGCTTTGTGTTTGTATGAACTCTTCAGTGCTTTTACTGTTCACTGTACCACTTGGTGAGATAATTTGAAGTGTCTCATTTTGTAGGTCATCGTTTCCTTTTGCTGTCATAGACCTTGTGGTTGCATTAGCTTGGCTAAGGTGGATTTCTTCCCAAGCCTAATTTCATTTTGGATACAGTTATTGATATCTGGTAAGCAACCTACAATCAGATCCGTACATGGATTCTTTAGAACTGACAGGTAAATGTCCCGGATAGGAAATGTGTAAAAATATGTGCAGTTACCAGTGGATATTTTCCACATTGCTAGAAAATTTTCAGCAAAGTACAAACTCGCCTGTATAATATTCTATATTTGCAAAATCTTTCCTAAGGCCAATCAAAGTACTGCCAGAATCGACCAGTACTTGGAATGGTACTATACCATTGTGGAAGTTTAATTTTCCTCTGGAGGAAGTAACTGCATTGGCGATTTCACCTGCAAATGGGAATGTATGACCACATTCTAATACGCCATCATCATGAAATTTCTGACATGTCTGACATTTATCAAAGTTAAATATGTCAATTGCTGCAAGAGAATTGTCTTCTATTTCTGCATCTTCTTCACATTTACTTCCACTTTCAGACGAAGTGTCAATTAGTGCTGCATTTGCACTTCTTATCCTCCGGCGACATTGAGATTTAGCGGAATAATGTCCCAGACTTTTGCACATACAAAAAACCACTTAACTGCCCTTCTATAATTCATTTCTTTTGGTCTGTTGCTTCTTAGCCATCATATCTAAGTAAGCTGGATACCCTGGGTTTTGGTCGCAAATTTGAAATTGGTGGTGTGATAGTTTACAATATGGACATTGTGGTAAATTTGACTTCTATTTATCTCTCTACCTGAATGGTTTTGTTGGTTTGATGTTTGCTGCAGCTACTATGTTGTTTTCACTGGTGTTTAAAATGAAAATGTCCCTGTAAGGTGTGGAATAAGCTGACCCTTCCGTTCTAACTGCTCAATAGATTCAACATCAGATTGTTGCATAAACTTAGCAAATGGGGTTGGGTCATTAAATTCACTTTTGCAGCATTCGTCCAGTTATTAAAAATATCCTGCACTTGAGATACATAGTCAATGAACGTTTGGTTAGCTTTAGGTTTTAATTTTGAAAATTGGACCTGAAACCCTGGAGCATCCAACAAGGAATTTTGCATAATTCTTTGATGGATGTAATTGTAGTCTTTCCTAAACTCTTTTGGTATAGATTCAATGACTTTTAAAGGTTCTGACGAAAGGTTTCGCACGTAGATCATGGCCCAACTATTCCTTTGAAACTCTTGATATTTCATTTGAAACTCAAAATTTTTAGACATGGCTGAGATGGAATCTTCTGCACAGAATGGTTTCACAATACCCTTATATTTGTTAAATTTCTTTCTTTCTTTCTTACTTTTTAGTTTACTGGTTGCATTATGCACCTATAACTCAACCTCTAGTTCCTTCATCTTCAACTGTGTCTGAGACTCAATTTCTTATTGTTTTTCTTTCAAAAATCGTAACTTCAGCTAATTATAATTCTTTTAATTTGATAGCTTCAGCTAATTCCAATTATTTTAATTTGGTAGCTTCAGCTAATTCCAATCCCTTATTTTTAGCCTCGGTTTCTGCTAATTCTTTCTTATGTAAGCGTTCTTGTGCTCTTTCTCTTCTCTTTATGTGGCAGCAATTCTATCAGTATGTTCTTTATATTCTTTTCTTGCCCATTCTTCTAATGTATCCCCGCTATATCCTAAATCCTTTGAAGCTTCAATGTATTCTTTCAATGTTGACATTTTCACAGTGTTTCTATCTTATTACAATTTCACTGCACACCAATGTATTTCACTTAATTACACTAAATGAATAAGTGTCAATAGAACAAAATTTTATATACAGCAGTAAAAAATTGAGTGCTGAATTAATAAGCAATATCAACATTGAATTACTTAATTGGACTTGGATGATTTTTCTCCAGTGCCATGAGTCGATCACCTTCTATTAGGATGAATATACTTTTTGACAATCGCCCTCTATATAACGCTGTACATCATTTCTGTGGTTGGAATTGCAAAAATTAGTATCATGCAAAACCAAAAAAATATGTCTGTCCAATGTCAAAATTTTAGAGGAAAGACATGTATTATACTTTTCCTAAGAGGTATTTATCTATATGTTCTGTCCGTCGTATCGTTATCCGTCTAGTTTTCCTATCCGTCGTCGTTTGACTGTGTATTCGTACTCTTTAGCAACAGCGTAACAAACAGTAAAAATACTAGCATCAAAACATTATTAGCGTTAAACTAATTTGTGAGCTATTCTTAGCGCACCACCTACACTTTCACACTTTAACTTTCTGCTAGAGCTGTAGGTGTAAATCGTAAGATTGTCACTTCTGACACCACTTCAACTCTCCTGTCAGCGTCTCACACAAAGGACCCTTCATTCGTCATTCTATACGCTACAGAGGTTACTTCACATGCATTCAAAGAGCGCAAACGTTGCATGTGGGTATAATCCTATTTATTTATGCATAACTCGCATTATCAACAGAATGCGTGCATTGTACAACATTTTCCCGCACACATGGCAGTTATTATCACATCACTCTTATGTACATAGACGCTAATTAACACTCAGCTATATCAATCAATGTAAGTCACAACACACCCCCGCACTCAGTACTCACTATCTTCGCTCGCAACACTGGCTCTCACACCCGCGATCAATACACTCGCTCAGATACATGCGTCTTCCCCCTAACGTGTCCAGTCCTAGTATGAAGCCTTCTGGTCTTCAGCCTGTTAACCACGTGGTATTTGACCCCGTGCGTCCCGGGCTAGTCGGGACTGTATCAGTAGTCGCTTCCTTCCTGGCTGTCCGGTCTTGTTGTGCAAGCTTGAGTGTCTGTCAAGGACGTAGTTCTGTCAGACTTGTGTCCCCATTATAGCTGGGTCTTGTCCCGTCTATGTCCTGTGTATGGCATCTCTCTATGTCCCTGCCTATGTCCTGTCTCTGATATCTCTATTGTCCTGTATATGTCCTGTCTCTATTCCCCAACTCGCTGACATATATATATATATATATATATATATATATATATATATATATATATATATATATATATATATATATATATATATATATATATATATATATAGCGAGAGAGAGAGAGAAAGAGAGAGAGAGAGAGAGAGAGAGAGAGAGAGAGACAGAGAGAGAGAGAGAGAGAGAGAGAGAGAGAGAAAGAGAGAGAGAGAGAGAGAGAGAGAGAGAGAGAGAGAGAGAGAGAGAGAGAAAGAGAGAGAGATACTGGCTACCAAATTCGCCTCAATTGTCCTAAACGACATTTTATGTTATTGAGATACAAATGCCAGGAATACGTAAAATTCATGACTCACATTGCGTTCCATGTCCGCAAGTCACTTATGGAATTTTGTGTACTGACATGAAGTAAAAGCAAATATCAGAGACTGCAGTAATCCACATATGTATCAAAGACGAACAGTGATATCACCTGATTCTTCTCACCATTACAGATTTATACGACAATATTTGATATCATTATCAGGCACATGCATGTGTGCCAGCCAAAAATATTAGACTAAACATTTGCGAAAGCCCTAAAATCAAACGAATATTGCAATAGATATAATGTAACGGTACCATCACAACAGAAATGATTACAGCTTTAGAAGAATAGGGAATAGAGTCAAGAACCGACATAACTGCACTTAGGACATTCCCATACGTGCTCAGTCCCCTCGTTCAACAGTTAGCGAAGAGTCATACTACTAATCGTTCCCACCGCTATCTGATTAAATGTTCTCTGTTACGGAGTTTCTCACACGAGAGGTTGGGACGCTTGAGTTTGCACACCAATTGCCGCTGCTGGTGTTATCGGTGATCGTCTAATATAATATGTATTTGTCCAGTGGTTACCTTGATCACTCGTAGGGCAATACGTCTTTATCCACGGCATCGTAGGAAATACTCTGTGATTATTATTAGTAATCACAGGAGTGTAGATCCGTGTGCATACAGATGATACAGTCTTGATTGCAGTCAATGAACAGGATCTGCACCATTTAATAGATGCGGTTGTTGCACGCAGTGAACAACTAGGGTTAGAATTGAATAGTAATAATACGCAGATTGTGGTCGTCACTGGGAAGAAGGAAGTATCACAATGTGATATACGAGTACATGGACATATTCGTAAGCAAGTGAATCGGTACAGTTATCTCAGAACAGTCATAACATCTGACGGGAGATGGCTTGAAGAAATTAAAACAAGAATTGCAAACATTGGGGAACCCGTTGAGGCCTCTCAGATAGTTACATAAATAAACACGCATAGTATTGTTTGGCGCCCGCAGAACATGTCACTTCCAAATGACGACAGCGCCACGCTGCAGGAACAAGTGTACTTCGGCGCATGACCAACTAGGCACTCAAACAAGTGTCTTCATTAGTCATGTCTATCATACACATGAACTTCCAGATATGGAATACGGACAGAATTCGTATCAAACCATTGAGATAGCACCATATGTCTCATAATTGTATATGAAACCAGCATAGGTCAAATAACACACACACACACACACACACACACACACACACACACACACACACACACCACACACACACACACACACACACACACACACACTTTACTTCCTTCTTCTCCTTCTCTGGGCGCCAAACAATACTATGTATGTGTACTTATGTAACTGTCTGAGTGGCCTCAAAGGGTTCCCCAATTGATTTTCCTGTGTTATACGTGTACAGCATTAGAACCGACCAATCATTTCTCTTCTTTAAATGTTTGTTAATACTCGACACAGCATTACGGTCCGATGTGTCTGTGTTTTTGTTATTTGACATATGCTGGTTTAATATAAAATTATGAGACCTAAGTTGTTATCTCAAATGGTTTCAAACGAATTATGTCCATATTCCATAGTTGTAAGTTCATGTGTATGATAGACATGACTAATGAAGACACTTTTTGAGTGCCTAGTTGGTCATGCGTCGAAGTACACTTGTTCCTGCAGCGAGGCGAAGTCGCCATTTGGAAGTGGCAGATTCGAATCCCGGTCGGTAACTATAGCTTTCATACTTTATGTTGTCTAGTGCGTCCTCTAGTCTTTACTTCCTTCTTATCCTTCTGTGGGCAAACAATGCTATGTGCGATTATGATTGCAAAGGTATCCTTTTGCAAGACGAAAAACATACCGACCAGTAAGAAGATATCAATTGAAACTAGAAAAAGTGTGTTAAAGTGCTACATAGAACCTGTACTTTTCTATGGACGTTTGTCACTAGTAGGTGATCTGTCTACACGAATACACATTTGTCGATTGAACACATCGATCGTTGCAAGCATAGTATCTATAATCGTTAGCGCCTCACTTGTAAACTTGAACCTTTAGTTTCTGGTAGCGAGAGTTCACTGCTGACCTGTAGCACTGCATGCGTGACTAGATTCTTCTCATGTGTCACACATCCACCTATCCTGTCGATAATGCGTCTACCCTGAGAGTACATCGTAAGTCAAGACTGGGGAGAAATATAATGGGATGATTCAAAAATAGCTTAAAACTTTTGGGTTCTGCTACCCACTGCGATGTCCAAACAACCTTGTGGGATCTGCCCTTCTGTGTCCCGACAGACAACACTGATGTGATGGCTGACACAAATTTCTTTTTGACTGTATTATAGAACTGCGTGATGTGTAACATCCTATTCACATCTCTAATCATCTGAAACTAAAATTATCGCCACTTGTCAGGCAAAATTTCATTAGGAAAAACCAAACTAGAAAGTACCGTAATAGTGCTTCAGTCCCCGCTTCTATTGTACTGTGTTTGACAGGTAAGGGTTCTGACTATTTAGTTCACCCTTTCTAAATGACCTATGTTTCGCATCTGTAGCTTGCACCTGTGCACAATATCTGCTGTTTAGCTTGCTATCTTTATTAAATCATGGTCAATAAAACTGGGAAACGACGATCTGCTGTGAATGCATTATTCCTATGTGCCCTGCAAATGAAATATCATGAGCTGTTCTCTTATTCAGTTCTCTATTCGCTGAAGGTAATCCACCTTGCCTGCTTATCACCTTGTCATCTGACAAATGGCAAGAGAGACTATTATTCTTCCCTTCGAAGCCCCACCTCTCATTCGTTAAACGCGTATGTTCTGGAAAACTATACACATGAAAGCATTTGTCAAGAGTATGCCTTGTCTTTGACAGTCACTAAAGCTCTGTTTGAGATCTGTCTTCTCTTGATCAGTGGTGCTTTTATTAGTCATTGTCTGGCTGTCCACTTCAAGTGTCGCTTCTTCTTCAGCTGCAGTATCTAATCCAGTTTATCTTCTTGTAATACCGCTTACTTCTTGCAATATATTTGTGGTACCGATTATAAATTACATCCTCTGTGCATGTTTTGACTGTTGGTGTATTTCCAATGATCAAGTCTGCTAATGGGGAGTCTAGGACACACGCTGTCACTCTGCCTGTGATATATGAAGTTGTCACTGTGATCTCATCTAATGGTAATATTCAGTTATGCACCTGACCTTTTTCATTGGCTAGGCGGAGGGATGTACTAGACTTTTTCTGACTCCGATGGTCGTACAGCCTATATCTCTAAGGGTTAATGCTGGACTGTCATTAACAAACCCATGGTGATGTTTAAACATTCCTGCTGTATGCACTAATGGCCCTGCTGGAAATGTGTGACAGCACATTAAGACAGGCAGATTGTGTTTATCAAACAGACGTATGCATCCATCACAGCTCTCATTACTGAGTATCTCTATCACTTGTTAGGCTGCATTTGAGTGCTCAGTATCCTCCACCTTACATTGATACCGGAAGTGACAATTCTTTCCACATTTGAAGCAAATAGTGTTCTTCATCCTGTTATTTGTTTGCCCACTGGATGGTTGCACATCACATTCTGCTACTGTGTGCCTCCAACTGCCACATTGAAAACACTAAGATTTAAAATTGTGACGTCTCTTAAAATTCTCCCAGTGGTATAGGTAACGTCCTGATTTGCTAAAATGATTGCGACAGAAACCATTGTCTTGAGGTACCTGTTGCTCATACCTATGTGCTGAGTCCACACATTTTGATCTTGGTCTGATAACTAGATTCTGATCCTGTTTAGTATAGGCCGCACCGACTATTTCCTCATCATTTTGTCTGCAGATCGAACAATTAAGGTGTGCTGTCTAGTTTTGCTCTAACTGAATCATTGTTTCAATATACTTTTGTTTGCGTTCTTGAAAGGCAGCCACTAAGTTTGTATTACATGACGAAAATAATTGTCTCGTAACATCAGGTCCACTAGACGATTAAAGTCAACTCCTGCTTCTGCTAGCTCTAGTCATCTATTAAAGAGATTATTCAAAGTATTGACAGAGTCTGTAAAGTCCTGCCTTTTCTCTGGCATAAATTGTCTGAACTTAGTTATGTATCCATGTTCAGTTAGATAAGCAGACGTTGACGTAGAATAGCAGTTATTTCTTTCTGACACTGGTAAATTGAACATCGTTATTCTTGTTTAAAATGACTTGCCAGAAACGACTAAGATCTGCAATGGGCGGGTGAATCACTGAATGATTCTGTATAAATTCATGTAGGAAAAGTCTGAAAGAACAATGATCCAAGTGCTGTAGCTAGTAAGGGTGAACCAATATGTTGCAAGGGTGGTGGTCGCTGCCTTGGTACCCTAGGACATCCCATCTACATACTGTAGTGAGTGAAGGAGAAACAAGCGCCAGATCAATAACACTGTCCTCATCACCTGGACGATTGTCTGTCCTAGTGACACTAAAACTGTTAATACAAACCAGGTCATTGTTTTCAAGTGCAGTCTCGAGCTCCTCCCTCTGTGTATTGGAGGACATGTTTCCCCATAATCTGCCTTTATTTTTGAAATCGCCACAGAAAGTAACATTTCTCTCGTGTCCTAATATGTCACTTAAGCACTGCCACTTCTGGGAATTCACACTCGCGTTAAGGGCATAAACATTAACCAACGCAAATGGTAGACAGAATTGAACTCTAACCGCGTGTATTTTTATGTCGTTACTGTCCCAGCTGGACATGTCTAGCTCTGAATCCATCATACAGTCACTGATTAGAATCACCCTTGCATCATATTGGAGGAGAAAGGCAGACCTAGGCAGCACAAGTCAACAATCAAGACCTTCCAGTGTGACAGCACATGGCAAGATGTGGTGAGTAAAATTAGATGCGACAAGCGCAGAAAGCTTCATGGCAGGAAAAGAAGCTGGGAGCAGCCACCTTAGTGAAATGTTGAGGTGGAAAAGGCCTTATTGGACATGCGTAGTGCTGTAAGGAAATGACAAGCCGCCAAAAAGAACACAGTTGCCCAACCTAGTCCCTGCATGCACTGATAAAGAGAGATGAACACAAAAGTAAGCTACTTAAAAGAGAAAAGAAAAATGGTTATGGTGTTAAAAGTGAACAATGGCAGAGGTATGTCATAACGTAAGCACAGACAAGTCACTGAAGTTGTTCTGGCGATTACATAAATGCATGAGTGGGGTAGTCAAGAATAAGAGTACTTCCAAGGTGCTGACGTCATCTGCCAGAGGACTGACGAGAACATGGACAAAGCCCTCTTCGAACGCTATCTAGAGCTGATCAACCAGAGAGACATGAGATGCCGAAATCGCGCCAAGGAGGTCAACTCAGATAGGCAAGGCAAGCTGCAGAAGCTGTCGGATCAGCAAGGCAATGCTCTAACTGTCCGCATGTCAGAGCTTCGATTCTAGACCAGCTGCCAACCAAGACCCAACCAAGGCTTAGAGCCTGGTCTGCCCTGCCATCAATTGTGTCTTTGGGTTGAATTTCCTCGCACCAGGATCAGGCTTGTACCCTCCCAATTGCGTTATTCCGCCCCACGCCGTTGGCACAATGTGGAATGTCGGGTTTGGTAAACGCCTCCCGACATTCGGTGCTAACAGAAAGCAGGTATTACAGTCTGCTGTCATTACGGTAGCTCAGACATATCTGACTAAGAGTTTCTCTAATTATTGTACGGTTTTCATATATACAGATGTTTGTAAAGTCTCACTGTACAATGTATGCAGAAAGCATTTGAAAGATGAAGTATATAACGTCTCAAAAACGTGATCCACAGATCGGATAGCCGTCATCTGCTGAATTAATTCTTTGCACTCCGAAAAGAATGATGTTATCAACGGAAGAAGGTGTTTTGTGGTTACACAAGTGTTTCGAAATGACGGTTTATATATGGCTTGTTACTATTGATGGGGACACATTACATTTGCGTCATTTTCTACTATGTCAGGTTGTATTTTTTCTATTGACGGGAACACATTATATGTGTCTCTTCTCTACTATGTATAGTTCTATGTTACTGTTGATGGGGGTACATTACATCTGTGCCATTCTCTACTATGTCTGCTTCTATGTTACTATTGATAGGGACACATTACATCAGCGTCATTCTCTACTATGTCTTGTTCTATGTTACTATTGTTAGGGACACATTACATCTGTGCCATTCACTACTATGTATGGTAGTGTTAATATTAATGGGGACACATTACATCAGCGTTATTTTCTATTATGTCTGGTTCTATGTTTCTATTGATGGGGACACATTACAGTTGTCATCCTCAACTATGTCTGGTTCTTTGCTACTATTAAATTTGACATTGTATATCTGTGTCTTTCTCTACTATGTCTGGTTCTATGTTACTATTGATTGGGACACATTACATAGTGTCATTCTCTACTATGTCTTTTTCCATTTATTGATGGGGACACATTATATCTGTGCCATTCTCTACCATGTCTGCTTCTATGTTACTATTGATTGGGACACATCACATAGTCTCATTCTCTACTATGTCTTTTTCTATGCTACTATTGATGGGGACACATTACATCTGTGCCATTCTCTACCATGTCTGCTTCTATGTTACTATTGATTGGGACACATTACATAGTGTCATTCTCTACTATGTCTTTTTCTATTTATTGATGGGGACACATTACATCTGTGCCATTCTCTACCATGTCTGCTTCTATGTTACTATTGATTGGGACACATCACATAGTGTCATTCTCTGCTATGTCTTTTTCTATGCTACTATTGATGGAGACACATTACCTCTGTGACTTTCTCTACTATGTCTAGTTCTATGTTACTGTTGATGGGTTTCTATTTTACCGGTATTCATGGAGGTCAGCCTGGGCAAATGGATAACAGTCCTACTTATCAAATTCCTGACGAGGTAGTGTGTTCATCCCTACACCGTTCAGTTGGACTAACATGTTGAGTTCTTGTCGTTGACCTGGGGACGTACATTACAAGTACCTCAGTATTCAGAGTAGGTTCGCCTGGTTGCCAGGTGTAACAAAACGCCAGTGGCCCATGTCCTCATGCCTTCTTTGGGTTTGGGAAAACAGCGGGAAACAGCTTTCGGGAACCCTCAGTTCTCTTATCCGCTCAATTCCCCTGGAAGATAGTTCTCTTGGTTACTTTTACAACCCGATCTTCTTAATAGAACTATTAGAAGTCTGACTTTTCTTCGGGAAAACCCGATAGGGCGCCTTGCAACAAATACGCACTAGTGTAATTTCTTGGGCCATCAATGTCCGTTAAAACACCTACCGTTTGTTATCTGCACCATGTATTGAAAATTTAAAGATTTTTACAGATTAGGTGCATCATACTGGTGAGAAAAACAAAGGTAAGCGTGGGTTTTAATTTGTCCTGCCAGACCTGGTCCTATAAATCTCTGTTGTCTCGACTGGTGAGAGGAATTGGCGAAAAGCCAGACATGCCATATCGGAGTGGGTTGAAAGTTGGCCAGTCCAGCTAAGCATCTTATTCTTGGTATAGCCTTGGAACCAATCTGAGGAATACATTTCCCCAGATGATGTCGCTTGTTCTTGGCGGCAGATGGGCGGGGGATATCTTTCTTCCTACGGCCTGAACTCTGCATAGTGTCGTCTTTAATTTGAATATAAACATTACATATCTACGGTATGCCGGAAGGAGGGGAGGTCTCCGTGGGGACGGTTTCCAACCACCTATGTTCTGTCTTCTTTAGGCGGAGGAGGATATACACTGTGTTAACTCTTTCGTCTTTTAGCGGATAGGGTGGCCAGGTGGACTGAATAGTTACTGGTCGATACGATGATGCCAGAGACATAAATAGACCTCTGTTTCTCACTGGAGATAACAGGAACTCATCTAGATCTACGTGTTATGTGAGACAGCTCAGACGAGAGCAGCGGCCGGAAGGGGTAGTATCTTCTTTCCTATTCTTGGTAGGGATAGGGAACTCCACTTCGTTCCCTACAAACTCACTACTATAAGCGGGAAATACCGAACAGTATAAGCCAAAAGAGGCTATTCAGTAGGAGCACGGTAGATGGGTCCCGAGAACACGGGGTATGATTTACACGTTCCCCTTCACATTTTAAAGGAGGGAGGGAAACACACATAATTACCCACACAACACCACAAGAGCTTTGTCGTGAGAAAGGCAAGGTTTGCAAGTGAGAGGGAAGCCGGGAAACAAATGTGCCCAGTAATAATAAAGGCATGGCATGAGAGAAGAGAGTGAATCTTGTATGCAAAGAGTTCATGGGGTAACCAACAGGACCTATACAAGCTGGGGGTCTAGTCAGGCAGGGACGTAGCCAATCCAGGGGCTGCCTGACATGTCAGGCCCATTCACTCGGGCCTCCTATCTAATGGATTGGGTGAGGTAAATGTATGTAAAATTTATTGAACTGAGGCCCTATTGGTCCTCAGTATTGTGGTGCTTGAGTCAGCCCAGTCGCTCACTAATCTCTGTCATCTCCAGGGTCCTCCTGGAATTGAAAGGAGCAGAAGGGATCTGCAAGGCCAAGATATAGTCACCTTAAGCAAGTCTCAGGTGAACCATGGACGGTCGGGACGACCCCAAGCCAATTACCCCAATTTAGGAATCGATGTCGGATTGGTCCTGATCTAGTGGCATTCTTCAGTACCAGCTCAATGCAAATCACATCGTCAACATAGGAGTATCTGACCCTGTGTTCCTGGCTGGACCTATGCCTAATTCTCAGTCATACCCATCCTTGTCAGTGACAGTAAAAGGCACATACCCATTTCCCATTCACGAACGGTTCCCATTGTATTAATTCCTACCCAACATTGTGCCAAGTGATACTATGGGGCTTCGAAGAACACTATAGTCAATATATCCTCTCAAACCCGGAAACCTGGTTCTACAGCGGCCTGTTGTTCGCACAACCAATCTGGAAGGAGGGAACTGAAGACATACTCGGTGAGGTGGATGTCGACTGACGTGACTGTCATGTGGCAAATGACAGTGATGCAATAGTCAATTGATGAGTTAGCGCATCAAAGAAGAAGATAAAGAGTGGCACAAATGTTGCACCAACATTGAACGCAATTTAGACGTCATAGTACGACGTCACCTAACACCGTAACGGCTTAAGCTTTAGTTTGTGATCCAGCAAAGACAAGTTAGGACGTGCTTCAACACCAGTCACAGAATACCGGCTGTTATGATGCTGCCAGTCCTCGGTATCCACATGAAGTCGCTCTAGGTGTATCCGGCAATTGACTACAGGTACTTCTGGCTATCCTGATGCCACGGTCGCTGGCATATCTCATATTCGCTATATGACAGTGGAAGGTAGGCGTTTGTTAGACATTCATTATCATGGCAGGGGGCCCGCTTGGTGCCCAACTATCCACACAGTCTAGGGAGATGAATAGCGACGGAGAAGCAAGAGCGAAAGTGCGGTGCGAAAGACTCAAGACTGGATGCGCTCACTCGCTCACGTTTGCTGTTGAAGTTGCCTGCGATAAATTATATCTCAGTTCACTCGAATGACTTTGTTGTTGGATTTATGTTGGAGTCAGCATAGTGAGGCTGTCCTACATGTGATTGTACAATTTAGCTCTAGCAGTTAAACGTCAGGTCAATATCATTGTAGAGGAAGCAGGGATCAGCGTTTAACTCTTGACATGGGGGAATCGTCTGCAGAGATTTGGACCAAATGATCGTTCACAGTAAGGTTGTCAGTGAGCCAAGGATAACGGTTATAGACACAAGGTCAATATTGTACGGATACGGTACAGACACACAGACAGTTGATTTCAACTTTGTGTGACGCAGTAATTCTGTTTGAGACACGGGCTGCAAACCTATTAATAGTTGGAAGCCGAGTGAATATCAGACTATGGAGACAGGATTGAATGACATTATAACTGTCATATTCTCATCATAAGGAATGAATACAAAACACACAGTCACGCATGCACTAATACGCAACACATCTATGTGTGTGCGGATAATGCCGGTCTAGTGTGCTGGAGACCAGTTGGCGCATCCTCGTTGTTCGTATTGTGTCTTCAGTTTATTAATCATCATCGTTTATTTCTTGGAAATAACAGTCAGTGCGATCGAATCAGGATACATATCGTTTCATACAGAGAGCTTCCTGCTCGTATTGATTAATGCTGACTGTCAAATATAACTCTCGTCATCATATATTAGATGACCTTTGTAACAGATAGAATGACAATTGTCACTGTACCAATGAAATGACATGATTGTGATTTTCTCTATGAAATCAAGGATTGATTGAAAATGCACATAACCATTATGGCAGGATTATCTCCGTCGCTATTCATCTCCCTAGACTGTGTGGATAGTTGGGCACCAAGCGGGTCCCCTGCCATTGTCGTAATCTTAGGCCTATGATTATCATACTTATGAGGCTTTGTGCCTGGACTACAAACCTTACCCCTGTTTGTTTGTAGAGAACTATCTGTTTTAACTGCCTTGATGTTTTCCTGTGCTGTCGTTTATTAAGTTATTAAATTGAAATTATAGTTTACTGTGACGATCGCCATGTTATATGTTGTCAGACAGAAAGGCACCTCGGGGAGTAGACCCCCAAGTCAAATGAGAGAGTGACAGTGAGTCTGGGGAACGGAGGAGGGTTGGCAGGCAAAGACCTATCCCAGTCAGGGTTAAAGAATAATATTGAAGCATTGTGACAGGGGTATTTGGGACCCTCCACGTAACTTGTTACACCAGGGACACTGCTAATATTGAAAACTAACCCCACACAACCATCAGTCCAGTGTACTGCCCGGTACTCACACATGCAAGGACACCGCCTATGAGTGAACGACAAACAACATATTAATCTGCCCATTCTTATTGTTCACGGGGTGACACTATTTATGCTTTCCTTGCTTCTACTAATGGGTAAAGCGCTATCTGTATCGTGGTAATTATTGATAGGGCCATATAATAGCTATGTCATGTGTTTGTGTTGCTGGGGTAGTGAAGTTCAATCTTAAAAACAACTACCGTTAACATGTATATACGTCTAACAGGCATTGAAGCAGAAACAAAACTATATTCATGCATTTAAACATCACTCACGCAAAGGACCTTTTTCTTCATATAGTCCATGTGGGACGCAGAGGTGTTTCCAAGGCACCAGGGCCGTGTTATTTACTGGCCAAGACCTATTGACGCGTCCTTGTCGAGCGTCCTGGGCAACAGGTCCATTCGGGGTCCTGGCGTAAGTCAGTAGGATCGCCGATTCCTCCGAAGTCGGAGAGTGTCTGCCTGTACGGCGAGGAACCACCAGTCTGCACACCAATAAGTCAGACGTGGGACAACGGATACTCACGCAAACCTCAAGTCCTTATGACATCACACTGATGTTGGACAACAGGATGCCTTCATTCGACATACAGGACTTCACGCCGGAGCTTAAGCCAACGAACACAAGCAAGCAAGCATATAGTCCATGTCGTGTCTCGTTGGTCATCATGCCTGTCCACAGCTTTCTGTCTCGTGTGCTGTCAATCATTTATGTTACCGACTTTCTTTCACGCCATAATGCCAACGTGTCAAGCATTTTCTCTCTTGGTCTTTCCCTGTTTTTCTTTTCCTCCAACATTCTCTCTGGGAAGGCATAGTCCAGCTTTCCTCTTTTCAAGATGTGCCCCAAAAAGGTGGACTGTCTTCTTCCGATGCGAGTATCCAGTTCTCCTTGTTGACGATTCTGTTGTTTGTGTTCATATCCCTTGCTGATGTCAATGCACCCGCACACAATTGTAAGCCAGTCATATTTTCACAGGTGCCATGGTGGTGTAATTGTTAGTCGTTCGCCTGTTGGCGCGGTGGTCATAGGGTGGATCTCATTTGGGAGGATTCGAATTTGTAGAACTGGCCTTGGCTCCCAGGTCGACCCTGTAGAGACGTGTGTAGCCAACTGCCCACTGGATCTATAATTAGCCATACTCGTCTACATGTTCACAGGGTGAAGGGGCAACCATTGGCATGTTCTGAGTGCTGTGACGTCACTGGTGGATGACACATTCAGCTAATGTTTGTGAAAACATATGAAACAGTTATGTGGTAGGAGACGCTGTTATGCCATCTTGATAGGAACTCGCCTGCCACACTGATGATCCTGGGTTCAGATCCACCATGGGCGGAAATATTAATCACCTCATAACTTCAGGATCAACCTATCCTCATTTAATGGATGCCAGGACAAAAGGCGCCCTTTACCTTTTCATCTTTTTAATAAAGTACATTTACATATTTATCTTTCTAACAAAGCATATTTACATTTTGTCATTCTAAAAATGCATTTAAAAAAAAATCTTTCTAATAATATTCGTTTACTCTAAATATGAACGTTAACGTATGTACCTTTTTAATCAGTCACATTTATAATGTTACGTTCTTCTACGGCATCTTGATATGCTAATGAAGTATTTTACATGTTCAGTAATGCACATTGATAGGATTCTAATAACTTACAGTTAGTGATTTTGATATCTATAAGGTATTCATACCCCCTGTAATAAATTAGTCTTTTTGAACGGCGAAGTGAGATCCCCCAACTTGTTTGGTAGCAATCCTCATCGATTTGAAAATATACAGAGCTGTGCTGCCCAACTTTAAGACATATTCGATTGTGCTTATATGTTTGAGCAAGTTTTTTCGTTTATGACAACAACAGACACGACTGAAAGGTTCAGGCTGATGGACGACCATTTGTCAATGGCAATTAAAGTATTGTACAACCCATGCAAGCCGGATTGTGAAAAATGGTGTTTCCAAAAAAGAAATGCAAAACATAAGATCATTGTATTACAGATTAAGCTAACCACTACATATAAAAATGATGAAATCAATTTATGGTATACTATGTGCATATACTTACTGTATATGTCCTTCATAACACACATAGTGTATTGTACAAGGTATTGTGTGTAGCGTGGTGTTTTTATTTTTTTTTCCTGAGTAAATGTGACCTTATACTTAAATAGGGGTCACGTTGGATGGCGGTTTTTATCTGTATGGGGATGTGGACGGTGCAGCGTGAGCTAGATAAGGTTAGGGCTGCTTGTGGTTCGTTAGTAGAAGACATATACCCGCATGGAAGACATATGGCGAAACATAAACACCTAAACGTCTGTGACATTATGCGTTATTATTGCAAGGCACATTCATTTGTGCCAACCAAAAATTATGTAAGTGATGCGCTGTTAATTGTAATTAAAAGAACACCTCGCCTGAATCATTTATTGCCCGCTCCTTGAACAAATCTTATTGTTAGATAGAACCTACCAAATGATATCCCTTATTTCAAGTCTAAGTAACTAACTATAATTTACGTTTAATTAGTTGCACAACACCAACACATGTGCACACCATATAAAATGTCATTCAGTTTTAATTTAAGGAAAATATTTCTGTCAATGAAAATGCGTTAACATTTGATATACCTATAGTATGTTGACTTCTCTCCCTTGCTACTGTAAATTCAATTGTTTGTTTCCCTTTATTAATGTCTTGACCTCTTATTGACGTCATTTTTGTGTGAAACATTTTCTTCAGACATTTTCTTCATCTGAAAAGAAGATGGCTTGTCATTGATTTCCTTCTTGATAATGACCCGACTGTTGATGATCAAAGCCGTTGTCTCTATAATGAGATGCTTTCCCTATCGGTGTGACATTTGAGACCATCATCAACAACAAACTGTCGGGGACTCTCCACCTGTTCACGAGATTTCAGGCTTAAATAATTTAGAGACTAAACTGGGATTAGTGTGATACCACAAACAAGTTTTTAAAAAAAGTATAACTTTAGTTATCACATGCAACAAGGTACACATTGACACCCAAATTATTCTGTTCTGTTTATTCTTCTTTTGCCCACGTTGTTTAGGACTTCTTCTTTTCCCGTGTGGATTCCAGACAACTGATTTACTTGCAATACTATTCTAAGGCTTGTTAATACATGTCCTATTCAGTGAAAGAGTAATTTGTCTTTGTTCAACGGTGTTTGCTTAGTTCTCTCTATGAGCTCCACGTTGATGATTCTTTCATACATCTCTAGTCCCTTTTTTTGCACAGGGACACATTAACGAATGTGTATAATTTAATTTAATCGTTTTAGCTCTTCTCCCTGCTTCCGATGCACGAAATATTATCGATTTAACGTTATAATTGAACATTCTATATTTTGTGCTTCTTCTAGTATGCGTTCTATTATGCTTACACCAACATACGGGTTCTTGTGATGCAGTCAACATTGTTTGTTATGCTCCCTTTTATTCCATACAGTCTTGAATGCATTGCCGTCTCACTTGGCTAGTAGTCCCGTCTTAACTGACTGCAGTGTTATCATGCGGGCGGCATGAACATAGTGGTGAGCCACGCAAAGTCTGTACATGTGCATGTTCTGTCTGTTATGCCATCGTTGTTCTGGTTCTGTTCTTGTCTGGTAATCCAGATATCTGGCAGTGCAGATAATTCTGGTTCTGTTCTTTTGCTTTATGTGAATAATGCACGGCTACTCTAGTTCTGGCGAAATGATTCTCTGTGGTAAGAGGCAAAAGAAGTGTCTGGGGATTCATAGCCCCCCCCCCCCCCCCCCCCCACCTAAATAAATTGCCAATGTTTAGTAAAAGAGAGCTTAGCAACTGACAACACAAGATGAAATCTGTGAATTTAGGTGGGAGAGGTTACTGCAACGTTCTGCTGGTTGGGGAACAAATTATATACGCATGTTGTGATTGTAACATTCACAAACCATGCTGACAAAGGTGGACACTGGCATGCTTCATGCAGTATGAAGAGTTAGAGAATTCTGTACTAAAGGAACTTGATAATCTTACAAGATGGAGAAATGAATACTTCATGAAACTTAACACCCACAAAATCAAATCCATGCTAATAACGACCAGACAAAAACTACAGACACTAGCCATAACTGAAGCGCCGCTCGAACTCCGCATAGGTACGTTACCTATAGTTAATGTGAATGAACATAAAACACTAGGTCTTTTAATTGACAGCCATTTGAGCTGGAGCTCTCATGTTCACGTTCTTACCAGGAAAATAGCTCAAAACATTTACCAACTTGCTAAATTCCAGCACTTCCTGGACACGAAAAGCACACGAAAAATATTCTATACATGCTATATCCAATCACATCTCGATTACTGTTCCACAGTTTGGGATGATGTCCTAAGTCTAAATTGAAACGCCTATGTTCTCTACAAAACCGCTCTATACGTCTAGTTATGGCATAAAGCATGTTGAAAGTAATAATTTCTACAGTCATCTAAGACGTCTACCACTTCGAAAGCGCTTCCTTTTCAACAAAGTCAAATTAGTGAATAAAATTATATCTCAAAATACCTTAGAGTATCTTCTACCGCTGATTCAATCTAATGCAATGAACAGCAAGCGCCTACATGTCCCAAAGCCTAGATTGGACCTATACAAAACATGTCTCGCCTATTCTGGTGCTCACGTATGGAATGTTCTTCCTCCAGAACTTAAAACTTCAATGAGTCCCTACACATTTAACCGAAATCTCTTTAAATACTTAATCCATACCGACTATATGCCACCATAATTCATTTGCCGGTATAATTGTTCATTATAATTGTTTAACTATAACTGTTCACTATATATGTGTGTGCGTGTGGGAGAGAGAGAGAGAGAGAGAGAGAGAGAGAGAGAGAGAGAGAGAGAGAGAGAGAGAGAGAGAGAGAGAGAGAGAGAGAGAGACGATAGAATAAAGACAGGACATATGTCAGGACACAGAGTGGTCATAAAACAGGACATCTACAGAACAGTAGATAGAGTGGAGACAGGACTTAGGTAGGGATACTGACGGACTAGATGTCAGTACACTGAATAACCTAACCTAACACTGACGGACTGCAGTACTACGTGACTGCTTTGACAGCACGGGTGTCACGAACGACACGTGGTCCATTACCACGAGTCCAACCGACCAGCTTGAGAACGTTAGACGGGACTCAGACAGTTTGAGGGGAGGACGTTTGTGTTTTCTGAGCGAGTGTATAGCTTTTGCAAGAGTGCTAGTCTGAAGATAGCGAGTGTAGGACTTATGTAATTGACTGTGTGCTATAAGCGTATGTAAGGCGGCATTTGTATATAGATGTAATGAAGTTACCGCCTGTGTACACATTGTAAACATGGTCAGGTTCGCCTGAATAAAACGTGAGAAGAACCATATGCACGACTGATGTTTTCTTGAGTGCGTATGAAGGAGTTAGAATGTCTGTGTGCGTGTGAGACGCTGACAGGCACAACTTCAAGTGGTGTCAGAAGTGACCAATCTAATGATTGAATGAATCCAAAAACCTGAATGTACGTATAGTTAAAGCCAAGATGTGTGCATAGTAACAACTTAGAGTGGTTACGATTGAAAAACCTGAAAGTGAGAATTGAACGAAAGTGGTTACAACTTAATAGTTACGATTGAAAGTAACACCTGAGAGTGAGTAAATACTTTCTGAAATTGAAAACATTTGTATATTTAATAAATTACATGCATCATGTTTTCAGGTTGACGTTTCAGTTAATGTTCCACGAGTGTTGAATACTACTATACATAACTAAACACGACAGAAGACAAGACGACCGATAAAATTCACAAACATATATACCACGTTTAATTCCTCTCCTCTGAAGTATTGACTTGACCAGACAAAAAGTTTTTTTCTTGGTGTCTGTTATTAATTAGTTGCTCTTCTGAAAACAGAGTATGGCTAGACAATAGAGTAGATGTCAAACCCCCAGATGTATACGAAGCTCGAGCAGAAAGTCATCCGAGAAATACAGTGAAGGGGGGGGGGGGAGCAGGAAATTGGAGTGAATTCAGATAATGTACCCAATTTTTTGCTCCAATATTGCATTTAGAGAAGCACGCTATTTTTTTTTTTTTTGGGGGGGGGGGGGGGGGGGGTGAGATATTCTCTGTAAATTAATACCTATAAATTACTAGCATTTTATATGTACATTCCATTGTTATTGCGTTCATTGGAATTGTTGAGCATAAACTTATAAGAATGTCAACTTTGAAAGAGTGTCATTGAGTGCAGGAAGACCTAGGGTACAGTGGAGACAAACGAGAAGAGTTATGCATGGAAGAAGTATAGAGAGCATACTGGATAGAATTGCTGCCCATAGAAGATAGAATAGCTGCCGAAACGAGAACAGAAGAAAGAGATATGAGAGCTGGCGACTGAGAAAGAAAGAGGAAGCAGATAGAAATTTCCTGGCTGCAGAAGGGGAGAAAGAGCACAAGAACGCTTACTTAAGTAAGAACTAGCAGATGTAGAATTAGCTAAAGTTACGAAACTTAAAGAACTAGAGTTAACCGAAGCCACTAAAAGTAAAGAATTAGAATTGGCACAAAGATCTGAAGAAACTAAATTTAAAGAAAAGCAAATATAGATTGAGTCATAGACCCAGTTGAAAATGAAAGAACTTGAAGTCGAATCACAGGTGCATATTGCAACAACAAAGTTGAAAAATAAGGAAGAAGAAAACAAACACAATAAGTATAAAAGTGTGGTTAAACCATTCTGCTAAGGCGACTAAATTTCAGCATGGTCTGAGAACTTTGAGTACCAAATGAAGTACCAAGAGATTCCGAAAGAACACTGGGCCATGATCTATATGATAAATCTGTCATGGGAGCCTTTGAAAGTCATAGAATCTATTCCTCAAGAACTGAGGAAAAATTATGACTATGTACACCAACGTATCATGCAACATATTTTGTTAGATGCACCAGGGTATCAGGTACAGTTCTCTAAACTAAAACCTAAAACGAATCAGACTTTCATTGATTAAGTTGTTCACGTGCAAGACGTTTATAATAAGTGGCTGAAGGCTGCAAAAGTAAATAAAAGCTATGAAAAGCTAAAAGACTTTATGATAGTGGACAAAATTATTTCATCAATCCCAACGCCTTTTGCCACATTTTTACAACAGTCTGATGTTGAATCTTTAGAACAATTAGAAAAGAAAGGTTCAGCTTATTTTTCGTCGAATAGGGAGATCTTTAGTTCAAACGACAACGAAAATAATATAGTAGCTGCAGAAAACACCAGACCACAGAATCCATTTAGATACAGAGAGAAACAAAGATCCAATGCACCGCAATGTCCATACTGCAAATTCTCTCATTTGCAATTTGAAATGTGTGATGCAAATCCGGGGTATCCAGCTCACCTTAGATATGATGGTTAAAAAAAACAGCAAGGCAAAAGAGAAACTTACCGGCGTGCTGTAAATGTTTTTTGTGCAAATCTTACGGGCACTATAGCTCTAAATGTCAAGGTCGCCAAGATTGAGAAGTGTGAATGCAGTACTCATTGACTCATCTTCTGAGAGCGAATGTGAGGATGAAAAAACGAACGAATTGAAGAAAATGCTCTAGCAGCAATTGATATTCTAAATTATGATAATTGTCAAACATGTCATATATTTCATGAGGATGGGCTATTAAAATGCGGCCATACAGTTTCATGTTCAGTAGAAAACGCGAACGCAGTAAGTTCCTCCAAAGGAAACTTACAGTTTCACTATGGTATAGTTAATAACACACCATGTCAAATCCTGATCGATTCCGGTAGTACTGTACTTGGACTAAGAAAGGAGCTTGCCAAGGCAGCCGAATATACAGGAGAGTTTGTAAGTTGCAGAATATTTTCGGGCAAAGTAGAACAATATCCACTAGCTACAGCTCGTATTTGTACACCTTTCTTATCAGGCACCTTTACGTGTGCGATCTTGGACGATCCTTGTACAGACTTGATCATTGGTTGCTTACCAGATGTAAGATACTGTACACCCAAAGAAATTAAGGGCTTGGGAAAGACAACATCACATAAAAAGTCGAGTAAGAAAATTAACTACGACAAATAGGAATGTCAGTCATCAAGAACAGCAACCAAAAGGGAAATAGTCTAAGGGACGCAACTACTCAGAAATGACAGATCAGTGTCAAATGACTATATAACATAGTTCCCTCTTCAAGAAATGATTGTGACAATTTAAACAACATTGTTGAAGATCAGATAGTAAACTCACAAACAGTTTGCACTTCAGTAGTAACAACGGCACAAGACAACACTGACATAAACAGACAGGATACACAACAGGACAAACCAGACACCTTACTCAGAACGAAGAAGCAGATACCCAACAGTCTTGTTCTAGCAGACAACACAACATGCAACACACTAACAGTAACACATTGCACAATTACAGGTGTTTCAAGGACATAACAAAAGTATGGAAAATCAGAACAGAAACCTGCTATATGGCGACACATAGTTTCATGCAGTTATATTATATGTTGCTGAAGGTTATAGTGACAGCATGGTGGCTACCAATGCAGCCACACAACCACAATTCTTTGATTACCATATTAATGTTGCTTGTGAATTTTGAAATAGATATTATAATTTTCCACCATTTTTGCATGACATTCTTTATGAAAGAAAATTGTCATCTATTCCACTATAATTAACACCTATAAACTCATTTGTAGGGAAATGTGAAAGAAAATTTCGACAGGAGAAAATTTTTGAACTCACTGTGAAACCTAACAAAAAGTGGAGTTGGCATTTAGAAGAAATTGAATTTCTAGGCCATAAATATCTAAAGGCCACTTGATTACTGATGATAACATCGTGACCAAAATTCTAAACCTCTACGATGCCTACGACTAAGAAACAAGTAGAAGCTTGTTACGGCCTGGTGAATCTATTACAACAAGTTCATACCAAATTTGGCACAAATCACCAGCGTATTTTCGGATTTGGTAAAAACTAATTCCAACATTGATGTACAGTGTGCTTCTTTAAAGAACGCAATGTCACAACTGAAATATTATTTCAGTAACATTCCTATTTTGCGGCTCTCTAATAAAGACCTTTGATATACCCTCAGAACAGACGCGAGCACTACGACCATCTTGGAGGTGCTGCTCCAGGCCTACGATAACATCTACTATCCAATAGTCTACGTCAGTAGCAAGCTGACTCCAGCAGAATCACGTTACGGAGTGTCTCAACTGGAGGCCCTGGCAATTGTATATTGTATTACTAAATTATCTAAGTACCTTACCGGAACACATTTCGTCGTTAAAACTGACAATTCCCCTTTTACAGTAATCGATAAGGGACAACCGAAGAACAATCGCATCTATCCGTGGGCCCTCATTCTACAAAATTACTCATTTTCCATCAAATACATCACCGGTTCCAGGAACACTTTAGCCGACTTGCTAACCAGACCCTCGGACTTTGCAGTCGAGCAGATCAACGACGCGACATCATCAACGTCATCTGGAACGACTACATAGTTAGTTAATGTACATAGTTGAAATGTAATTATTATATAATTGTTGATATAACATGTAATTAGTTCAACTTACTTTTATCGAAGTTGCACAGTCATATAAATTTTTCGCTTCATGTAAAGTATAATACTTAATTGCACATTTAAATTACATAGACTTAGAATTGTGCAAGCTTATTTAGCTACAATGAAAATTAAAATAACAGTACGCAATTAACAGCAACAAAACAGTAGATTAATAATAGTTCTCTAACGAGACTACTTTGCTAAATACTAGTAAGATTATTTTCTTGTGCTGTAAAGTACTTATAATTTAAGTTAATTACAGTCATAAACCCCTTAATTTAAAGAATTAACACAGAAGAAAACATTAACAACATTTTGACGTATGGGAGATAATACAGTTCTACTGTATCTATGTAGGTTAATTAAATTACATTTCTTTAGTTATAATACCTGTTAAACCAAATTATAAAGATTTTTTCCCCCTAGTATTGCCCCATGGCAATCAAACAATTTTGTAAATAAATTGTACTATATAACTTAGTGCTATTAGAATAGTACAGTGATACATGTAACTCAGCTCGTGTATCAAGTTCAAAACGAGCTTATTTTATGTCAAAATGATAAACATTTTAAATAATACATTGTGTGACTGAGTGAACGAAAAGTGTATAACAGGACGAATGCATGGATCAAACCAATGAGTTTAAACGTTGGTGCCCTTTTTTGGCACACTTGGTTTGTCTTGTACTAATTTGTCTTCGTCTTCTATGTAACACATTTGAGCGTGCAATGATTTTATGTGTGTTATTACAATTATATTGCAACTATAGTGATATTTTCAAGAATCACAGTTCGGGGACTCATCTCAGAAATTGAGCATAAGCCTTCATTTGTGAGATGTAGGAACCTACCTGATGACACTTGAAGACCTAAAGTACACAGATTATAAACGTACACCTTTGTTTCAAATTTAAACATACATTAAGAATAATAGAACACACCAACAAGCATAATACGAACATGTAACATACAAACAGCAATTTTCAAGCAAGGGAGATCACACGTATACAAGGGACACAAAGAATTAATAGGGATTATGAGTACACAGATGAAAAATCTCTCAACAAGCGGAAGCTAGACAGGTATAGATCAGCGGACACTGATCTTTAATAAAGATGTTGAGGCAATATTTTACGGAAGCCATGGATAATATATCCATGATTAGAACCATTAAAAAGGGACAAATTGTTGAGGAGCATCAATTTTGGATGTCAGAGAGGCGTATTTTATGGGGTAACCATAATTATAAAACAAGATAACCTTGGTTCGTTAACAGCTTCCAGTAGTGAAATGTAGGAGAGTAGTGACTCTTGGCAACATATCAAGAATGTTAAACTGATAATAGACCAGTGGGTAGATACTTCAACGGTGTTTCATACCCGTATGAATCAGAGTGGTACCTAAGTAGAGTGTTTTGACGAATTTCCACAACACACTGACAAATTAGTTCTGACTAATTTTTTATATGAATATACGACATTGTGTCACACATTTTGGAATGAATTCTGTGACACAATACCGGGAGAGGGGCATGGGAGATTGTCAGGGTGTTGAAAGTGTAGGTACAGGACATAGAGACGACAAGGGACAGAATAGAGTCAGAACGACATAGATCAGGACATACAGAACACAGGTAAGGACATCGACAGTGTAGTCGATAGAATAGAGACAGGACATAAGTCAGGACACAGAGTGGTCATAAAACATGACATCTACAGAACAGTAGATAGAGTGGAGACATGACTTAGGTAGGGACACTGACGTGTCATAACCAGGACACCGGCAGGACAAGACCGAGTGATCGGAGGGGACATACGTTCACGGGATACTGCCCTGAACAGACTAGACGTCAGTACACTGAATAACCTAACCTAACAAGGACGAACTGTAGTACGACGTGACTGTTATGACAGCACGGGGGTCACGATCGACACGTGGTTCAGTACCACGAGTCCAGCCGACCAGCTTGAGAACGTCAGACGGGACTCAGACAGTTTGAGGGGAGGACGTTTGTGTTTTCTGAACGAGTGTATAGCTTTTGCAAGAGTGCTAGTTTGAAGATAGCGAGTGTAGGACGTATGTAATTGACTGTGTGCTATAAGCGTATATAAGGCTGCATTTGTGTGTGTGTGTGTGTGTGTGTGTGTGTGTGTGTGTGTGTGTGTGTGTGTGTGTGTGTATATATATATATATATATATATATATATATATATATATATATATATATATATATAATGAAGTTACCACCTGTGTACACATTGTAAAGCGGTCAGGTTCTCCTGAATAAAGTGTGAGAAGAACCATATGCACGACTGATGTTTCCTTGAGTGCGTATGAAATAGTTAGAATTCCTGTGTGCGTGTGAGACGCTGACACCATCCATCATGTGCCATGCCGGTAAGCGTTTGCGGTCATGTTCTGCCATCTCATTCGATCACCAGAGTCGTCAATCAGCTCTGTGTTCCTTTCTCGACAATGCCACGTGGCCAATCCATCCAGGTATTTGCTTCTAGGTCTTCCCCTTGGTCTCTTCCCATCGATCTTGCCAGTTGTCACCAAGTTCTTCATTCATTTCTTCTCATAACATGCCCCCCCCCCCCCCCACCCCCCCCCCAAAAAAAAAAAAAAAAAATATACAAGTATGTACACATTTTTCTCCATGTTTTACATTTTTATGAGACTGCTCACGACAATTGTCAGTGTATTTGTGTGAGTAAAGTGCGGGAGTTTGTTCATACTAGTTTCAATGCTCATTATGTATGTGTCTTGATGTGAGGATGTGTGAGTGTGTGTGTGTGTGGGGGTGGATGTGTGGGTGTGTGTTTGGTGGTATGCGTTTTGGGTGGCTTGGGGCGTGTGGGTGTTGGTGGGTAGTGTGATTTGTGATTTTTGGTGGGATGTGTGGATGAATGTGTGGGGGTGAAAGTAGAGGTGTGGTAATGGGTGTGAGGAATATGTGTATGGGTGGAGGATGTGTTTATGGGACTTGTGCGGGAGATGTGTGTATGGGTGGGGGATATGTTTGGGTGGGTGGGGATGTGCGGATGGTTTGGGGGAAGTATGTATGAGTGGCGGGGTTGTGTGGGTAGGGGATTGTGTGGATGTTTTTGGGATGTAAGGGCGGGTGGGGAGAAGTGTATGGTGTGTGGGTTGGGGTAATGTGTGTGGTGTGTAGGTGGGGGATGTGTGCATGGTGTATTGATGGGGGTATGTGTGTGGTGTTTGATGTGGGTTAGGGCATGTGTGGGTTAGGGCATGTGTGGGTGGGTGGAGAATGTATGTGTGGGTGGTGGGGTGTGTGTGAGTGGATTGTGGATGTATAGGTGGTTAGGGAGATGTGTTTGTGTGGGTAGGGAGATGTCAGTTGGTGGGGATGTGTGCGTATATGGTTTGGGGATGTGTGAGTGGATGCGTGATGTGTGGGTTGGTGGGGGATGTGTGTGAGTTGAGAATATGTGGTAGTTGGAGGTGTGGTTGGCGGATGGGTGGTTGAGGGTGTGGATAAGTAGAGGATGTGTGGGTGGGGGATGGGTGTGTGGGTTATGATGTGTATGTGTGTGGGCGCGGGATGTGTGGGTTGGTGGGGTGTTTGTGTTGGTGGTAAGTGTGTTTTGGGTGAAGGAACAAGTGAGGGCAGTGTGTGTGTGTGTGTGTGTGGGTGGGGGATTTGAGGGAGGGGGATGGGTCGGTTTGTGGGGTATGTATGTGTCCCTGGATGTGTGTGGGAGTGTGTGTGTGGGTGGGGTGATGTGTGGGTGGGGTGATGTGTGGGTAGGTGGGAGATTGGCCTCATAACATGGTAATTTGCCTTCTTTATGTTTACACAATGCCGGCTTCGTGGCTTAGAGGTTGTGACTTTTCTCCGTAATCTCGTATACTTTCATCAGGTAACACGATGACGGTTCAAATCAGCAGTGGTTCGAATCGCATCGGTAACTTACGGGGTATGTGAGCCGGCCGCTCAGAAAGCAATGGCAAACTACTGAGCGTAATCTTGCCAAGAGATCAACATACAGCTGAAAGATGCTGGTGTTGACAGCTAAGTCCTGTAAAAAGGATATGCTAAAATAAAAATAAAAAAATGTTTACACAACACTCATTTCACAATGTTATCGTTCTTCCTATGTGACTGTATAATGCTCTTGATGAACGAAAGATGAATGATTGGAAGGGCCGAATGTAAGACGGGCATGCGTGCCCAATTTGTGACCCTTTTAAAATAAAGTTGATTTGACTTGGCATGGATCAATTTAGAGGTTGTGGGTTGTGAGATTTTTCTTCAGCGCACTCACTTGTGGTTGGACATGAACAGGCAGACAGATTAGCTGGTGCCGCGTCATTAAGGTGTGATTTGATTCAAGCGGGATTAAGAGGACTTTAAGACAGAGATCAAAGTGTAGTATGTGTACTTGATCTCCGCAAGTACACCAGCATGTGTGTCTATCGGAATGACACAGGGGCGTGGCACTTCATTTGGCGGGTGAGGTCACCGGGGGAAAATGTGTATATTTATCTGCACTTGATCTGTACAGGTCGCAGGGGCGGTCATCCAAACTGACAAACTGGGATCACTGACCACTAACACTGGGAGCAGTCCTTTGTGGGCCGCTGGGCCGAGAGGCAAATAGTCCGACTAAGAGGCCTTGAAAATAAATGTGATTTTTAATAATAGCATGCATAGTAGCAGGCGCATTTACCTCCAAATATATTGTTAGTGAGCTTTATTTTGTGTGGTTTACACGATATACCCCTCAATTAAATTAACCCCACTGCTAATATTTCGTTTCATAATTTTGACAAGTCTTTTCCGATAATATAAAGACTGACATGTGATAGAGCTATCCCAATTACATCTGAGACAATGACCTTGGAATGGCTTCCACCAATCATGATCTGAATGTAAATTTAACAGTTAGATTGAGCACATACACTAAGAGTTAATGGAATAGGAACACAGATCACCATGAATGCCATTCTTTAATGAGAAGGTGGATTTACCAGTGTGTGTCCCTTGACATGTGGATGTTGTCAGATATGCTTGGTCAAAGCAATGTCCATGTTACAAGTTGGAATGCAATAAATCAGCTCCACAATCTGCAGCTAGTCCGGGGCGAGGAAGCAGCCGGGGTTGGAGATATCCAGCTGATCTGATAGTTCAGTGGCAATAGATATAGCATGTTATATATTAATTTGCAAACAAAAGCGTGAAGCATACGTCTATATTTGTGTTTATTATCCTTTTGGTTAATGTGAACATACTCAACATTATGTAACCATAATATTCAACCAGCCAGGAATGAGTGCACACAGACGTGAACATAGCCCGTGTTGGTGATGCTCGATTGTAATGACTCTATCAATCACAAACACTCTTAACATATTTTACCGTATTTTTATTTTATAAATGGAATCGTGTTTACGCAATCAGAAAATAGCTGCACTATTTCTGATAGAGTGGGAGGTGGTATGTGCATGAATGGTACATAACATATGCATGTAGGCAGCGTGATATATGTCCTTGGCCTGTGCTAGTGCGGATCTAGATTTCACCGAAACAATCCCCAGCATATGTCTCATCGTTATGATATATGTGCACTTGAAGACAAGTCCTCATGCCTGCATTCTATATTCCTTTAACTGTTTCACATTGCGAAGCAGATAGTGTTGCAATATTGAGCCTATATTAAGTATCTCGGAGAGTTCGATGGTTAAACAATAAGAACAGTTGTGTCCAAATAAAGTCGTTCTACTCGTAAATTGCAGCTACAGTTTTCTGAGTGATGATATATCAAGTCACATGCCAACCGCCTTTAGTTCTCTCGTAACACAGTGTTACTATTCATTGTTTCATTCATGGGCGTCGGTAGAAGACGGGTGTCTTTTATTCTATGGGGTATTTCTGTTTAATTACAGTACACCTGTCAGCTCAGTAAACGTACCATCGGTAGGTAAACAGCTTGAGTCAGGTACTATGGGATCTACTCAACGACAATCAACAGGCAATATAACAATGTACGTTTATGTTGGCCAATGGCAGCTAAACACGTCACGAATATGGGATCAGTATTGCTTGTCTCACAGTTGTAAGGGTACAGCGCAATCCCCGTGCATATTACAATACAACGGGTCTTTCCGATTGGACACATCAATGCTGCACAAAACTGTTCTATTTACAAAGTGGTTGTACACACAATCATTGAGATATTTGTAACAATCAGCTTCCATCAACTACCCGATTACTTTCACTACCTGCGTTTTTCGGTGCTCAAAATGTCGGAGAAAACCTTACAATACATGGCGACAACACAATCTCAACCGATGCGCTGTCAAGTATAATGCCCTTTGGTTTTAACTCCTAATCTAACGAATCACACACACACACACACACTGAAGCAGACACACGGATAAAGAGAAAGAGAGAGAGAGAGAGAGTGAGAGAGAAAGAGAAAAAGGAGAGAGAGAGAGAGAGAGAGAGAGAGAGAGAGAGAGAGAGAGAGAGAGAGAGAGAGAGAGAGACATTGCAACAGAATTACACATGAACAAAGAGAGTCATCGTGGAAGATAGACATAGGAAGAATGAGGCAATGTGACGAAGAGATGTTCACACACACCCACACATACAGAGAGAGAGATATATAGACAGATAAAAAGTCAGAGACAGACAGACAGACAGACAGACAGACAGACAGACAGACAGACAGACAGTCAGACAGACAGACAGATAGACAGATAGATAGATAGATAGATAGATAGATAGATAGATAGATAGATAGATAGATAGATAGATAGATAGATAGAAAGATAGATAGATAGATAGATAGATAGATAGATAGATAGATAGATAGATAGATAGATAGATAGAAAGAAAGAAAGAAAGAAAGATAGATAGATAGATAGATAGATAGATAGATATATAGATAGATAGATAGATAGATAGATAGATAGATAGATAGATAGATAGATAGATAGATAGATAGATAGATAGATAGATAGATAGATAGATAGATAGATAGATAGATAGATAGATAGATAGATAGATAGATAGATAGATAGAGAATCATTGCCTGAATCCTATTGCTGGTGCAAAATGTGTCAATGTTGACAGGCTGAACTATATTGGTGGCTCCAGCAAAAGTCAAGGGCTGTGTATGTGTTAGAAAGTGTATACCAGCTCCGACAGATTACATCTCTGGTATTATCAGGAATTAGAATTCTCGCCCAACCATTCTAGAATATGGTGTACTAGCTCATGTTACTCACTCTTCATATGTGCAGAGGAAAAGGGGAGTAGCAGCAGGGAAAAGAAGAATGAGGAGAAGCAGACATAGAGTGTGTGCAATAGTAGAGAGACGGAGAGAAAACGAGTTAGTTAGTTAGTTAGTTAATTAGTTAGTTAGCTCGTTAGTTAGTTAGTTAGTTATATAGTAAGTTAGTTAGGTAGTTAGTTAGTTAGATAGTTAGTTAGTTAGTTAGTTAGTTAGTTAGTTAGTTAGTTAGTTAGTTAGTTAGTTAGTTATTTAGTTATACTACTATGCTAGGCTATACTACATGCAATAGTTGTGAGCGTTTCAATGTGTGTGACTTGCGCTATAACTGAGCCGGCCGCTCATAAAGCAATGGCAAACTACTGAGCGTAATCTTGCCAAGAAATCAACAGACAGCTGAAAGATGCTGCTGTTGACAGCGATGTCCTGTAAAGGATATGCGAATTTAAAAAAAAAAAAATATTACCTTGCGGTGTATGGCAGAGGGGTCTTTGAGCCTGAGGAATTAAGGCTGCATGGCTTGTGCAGTCGCCGCGAACTGTGCAGATTAGGACTTTCTTTTTGCCCCCGACAGAAAGCAAAATCCCACACTTTAACGAGGGATCGAACCCGGGTCTCCTGAAGGAGAGTCCGGCGTTCTTGTCACTCAGCGAGCCGCTCCTCTTCTCTTCTTTTATGTAGGGAGAATATCCGGTAGGAACACAGCTTCGCCATTTTCATCCAGACATAAATGGCAAACTACTAAACGATGATCTGAAATAACCTGGATAAAATGATTGTTCTACTGGCTGAGGCTGCTATTATGAAGCATCCATGAACGCATTTGCCTGCAATTATGAGTGGAATCATCGAATCGTAGTGTGTGTGCTTCATTTGTCTTCCAGAGGTTGTGTCTAAGGCAGTGTTTATGTCAACCTTTACCTCCTAATTATGGTCATATCACAGAGGGTTTGTTATTGAGTTATCTGCTCTAAAACTAATTGTCGCCCTCTCAATGACCATCAACTGTGCTGGTTCACGGCTGCTTATTTTATATGCATTGCTAACGTCTATATCCATAGGTCACTAAACCATCTACCAACCTTTCGACGCATCTAGTAGTAGGACTAGTTCCTGAAAGAATTATATATTTCTGTTTCAAGAGTGTAACTCGTGGTGGTCGCCCCTAATACCCATAACTAGAAATGTAGAAACATGTAGAACATGACGTCATTGTATCAAGGGATACAACTATAATCTATGATATAACCAATAAGGAAGTCAGAGAAGATCATGTATTAATATGTATATATGAAGCCTCTGCAATGAATGCATTACTTTAAATTCCACCCCCCACCCCCACCAAAAATTAAAAAAAAGGAATACAATAATAATTTATTAGACATTATACACAATTGTATAATATAAGATACTAACATACCTTTACTTTGTCATGGTCTTTGGATTTGTCAATAAGTGGTTTCAAAAGACAAATAATATGTTAACATTAGTTTAATGTGTCTAACTAAATAGAGAAATTAGACGTCGACAGTTACGATTTAGGGCCACGATAGAGAAGAAATAAACTGGAAAAGTTGGTTACAACTGGTAAGTTTGATGGGAAAAAGAACAATTGAAAAGTAGAGAGGAAAATATATAATAGCCTTGGCCACATGACATGGTCCAGCCAAAATCAAATAGCTGATCCATGACTCTGGTGATCGTATGAGATGGTGAAACATGACCGCCTACGTTTTTCGTCATGGCATTCAGATCATAATAATGATCTTCAGCTGCAGCCCCTGTATTGATTGATTGATTGATTGATTGATTGATTGATTGATTTTAGAACTGACATCACAGCATTCGGGACATTCCCATAAGCGCTCCGTCCCCATCCTCAGAAGCCAGCGAAGAGTTCCAACCCCTGTATATGGATGGAGACTGGCAAGGCTGGTTAAACTCGCCCAAAGTGCAGATCTGAAATCATGTGCAGTGAGTTTCATTATTCATCTCTGGTATTGTGTGCTCTACCCGCGTTCATCATTGCTTTATGAATATTTCCATCATTGTAATGTAACATGGGTAACAATGTAGAAATCTTTATGATAAGCAATTATATGATGGTGAGATCAATAAGTAAGTCGCAAATGGCTGTAGAAAAATAACTAACTATGATAAACACTTGAAACCAGTTTATTATTATACATACTTTGTCCCTTTATTTCTCAACATAACTTCCACCAACATTGATGTACTTATCCCATCGTTTTATAAGTCCCCCGAAACCGAGTGCATAAAACTGCGTGCTCTGTTTTCTACACCAAGTTTCCATTTCACATTCAACTTCGGCGTCATTCGCGAAATGTCTCCCACCAAGGTGAGTATATAGTGGACAAAAAGGTGGATATCGCTAGGGGTTTAGTCGGGGCTGTAAGGTAGATGTTCCAGAACTTCCCACCTTAGTTGGTTAATATTCTCCTGAGTTAATCGAGCCGTACGTGGTCTGGCATTGTCATGAAGAAGCAACAATTTTCTAGTCAGCAGTCCTGGAAGTTTTCATCGAATTGCAGCATGAAGCATAGATAGAACTTCACAGTACGATTCATAATTCACATTGTCACCTTTCTTCTTGAAATTTGATAAAAAAAAGTCCACATAAGTTTTGACAATCCAACAACACTGACAGTATCACCTACCCTGCTGATGGTGTAGCCTTGAATCTTTGGACACAAGGCGAAGAGGGATGTTTCCATTGCATTGTAAGCACGCTTTGATACGGGCTCGTAGTTATACACCCATAATTCGTCCCCAGTAACAATCCGTTCAGCATGTCTTCTCTTTCATCTTCGTATCGACAGAGATGATGCAAGGAACTGGCACAATAGGTTAATTTTGTGTTCCTCCTTCAATTGTCTGCGTACCCACCTTGCGCACACTTTCTTAAATTGCAATCGATCATGCATTATACTGTATGCTGAACGATGTGAGCACCCTATTGCAGATGCTACAGAGTCTATTGTTACTCGCCTGTCACCTCTAATCATCTCCTCCACCCGCTGTACGGATGCTTCTGTTGCAATCTCAACATGACGACCAGATCGGATTTCATTAACAATTTTAGAGCGTCCTTAAGAAAATATTTCTACCCAGCTATGCACCGCTTTACGGGACAAACATGTTTCAGTATAAACATGAAGCATTTCCTTATGAATGTCCTTTGCAGGCAGTCATTTTTCCCACAAAAACGCACAACAGCACGTTGCGTTTTTGTTGTACAAACCGAAATTATAGTCGTCATTTTGTTTATGCGCTGCGCATGCGCATGAGACACCTAGCGCCACCTGACGAACGGGAATATAAAGTTCGATGTTGCTGTCACTTAATGACACCCGTATAAATCACCAACTACATTTACCTGCCATCCCACAGAACTGTGTGACTTACTTATTGACTCGCCCGCGTGGTATCAAGGGACATAAATAAAAATGCGGGAATGAAATAACAAGGGAGACCAATATACATGTACCTTACTGGAGTTTACCTGAAGGCTGTATATGCAAACTGTTTATCTGAAGAAAGAATATCACGATGTTTTAATAAAATAGATTATCTTTATGATCAAAAGCTACTAAAATAAATGTAGGTAATTGCCATATCTTTGATTTCCAGTACATGACCTCACGGTATAGATAATATCTCAAACAAAGTGCTGTCTTCAGAAGGGATAATGTATGATGTGCAATATCCGTTAGCGTGTAGCTTATTCAGTTTATCTGTACGTAAATTTTTTTGGCTGGCACGTGGTCATGTGCCAGGTAATGATATAATGTATAGCTGTTTAATGGCACGAAGAAACATGGTATCGATGTTGGCATTTGTCTCACCAGTGGATTACGAAAGTCGCTGATGTGTTTAGTTAAGTCGATGGATCAACATCACGGCACACGGGTGTGACCCATAAGTGCTCCGTTCTCCAACTCAAACTTGAGTCTGGAGAAACTCAACTCAGTGCAAGAACTCCGTAGCACCGGCGGTACTTCAATTTTAATTCACCGCAACAAAGAAGAATCCCTTCGAGCCTCATTTGCATCGGTCCGGCAATCATTTTCCGGTTTAGTGTTCGGTGGACTGATAGACCGATCGATGGATGTTTTTAAGTTTTTGGGCCTGTAGGGCCCTCACTGTCGACGACAGTGCCAACTTCCATATAGTTCTATTTCAAAATCTCATAGAGACTCATTTTCCGAAAATATGAAAAATTATGTTTCCAAAAAGAGCTGGAAGGCATTAGGACATTCTATTACAGATTAAGCTATCACTAAAAATCAAAATGATGAAACAAATGTATGGTATAATATGTGTGTATAATTACTGTATATGTGTTTCATAACACACATAGTACATTGTACACGGTATTTTGTGGAGATTGTTTTGTGCACGGTATTTTGTTAAGTTTATTGTATTCTACGGAGTATATGCGAGTTTGAAGTTAAATAGGAGTCACGGTGGCTGGTTGTTTTATCTCTGCATGGGAATGTGGACGGGTCTGAATGAAGTAGCTAAGGTTGGGACGACTTGTGGTTAGTTAGCTGAAGACAAATACCCCCATGGCAGATAAAAGGCGACACAACTTTAGACATCTGTAACCGTGTACGTTATTATTGCAAGGCACATTCATTTGTGCCAGCCAAAACATTTTCACAAAAAAGTACATACTTGTTTTTCTATGAATTAAACGTACAATAGATTTGACATATTGCTGCTCTTTGAATCAATCTTATTGTTAGATTACATCTTTGATGTGAAATCACCTATTCACAGATCTACGTAACTAATCGCACTCGACATTTAAATTAATTGCTTAATCCTAAAAATATGTAGGCATTTCAAAACATTTTTTCATTCTTAATTCCCAAACATATATCTCTCCATCTTGACACCTTCACGTTTTCTACAGATACATTACGTTGTCTTCTCTCCCTTACTGATGAAACATCAAATTTGTTTGTGTCCCTTGATTAATCTCTTAACCTCTCCTTGTCGTTCTGGTTGAAAACATATTCTTCAGACATGATGTTCTAAGCATCTGAAAAGAAGGTATTTTGACATTGCTTTAATTCTTGATAGCGACCATACTGTTAATGACCAAAGCGATTGTCTTTATAATGAGATGCTCTGCCTATCGATGTGAAACTTGAGGCCATCAACAACAACTATTTGTCGGCGACTCCCCAACCTCATCCACAACCCGTTCACATGATTTCTGGTTACACTAATTCGGAGACTACACTGGAATTAGTCTGACTAACACAGACAAATATACAAGTATACAAAAAATATACAAGTAAATGGAAATATTCTTCAACAAGTGAATCGGTACAATTATCTTGGAACAGTCATAACATCTGATGGGAGATGCCTTGAAGAGATTAGAACAAGAATCGCCATGGCGAAAGTAGCCTTTAGCAAGATGAAAAACATTCTGACCAATAAAATGATGTCAATTGATACGAGAAAAAGAGTGTTGAGGGGATACATAGAGCCTGTTCTTTTGTATGGATGTGAAACTTGGACAATGAGCAGTCAAGCTGAAAAGCATCTGATGGCTGCAGAAATGTGGTTTCAGAGGAAAATGCAAAGTATACCATGGACAGACAGAAAAACCAATGACCAAGTACTACAGGAGACAAATGAACATTGTAAACTGATTACAGAAATTAGACGTAGACAGTCAAAATTTTTTGGTCATGTTATGAGAAGAAATGGATTGGAGAACTTAGTGACAACTGGCAAGATCGAAGGGAACAGACCAAGAGGAAGACCGAGAGGAAAATACCTGGATGGCTTGGCCACATGGCATGGACGAGACAGGAACACTGAGCTGATCCACGACACTGGTGATCGAGTGAAATGGCGAGTCATGACCGCCCACGCTTTCCGGCATGGCACATGATTGATTGATTGAACACAAACAAGTACACACAGCTCTAACTTTAGTTATCCCGTGCAGCTCCGTCCACGCCCATGCCATATTATGATATTTGCTTGTACTTCTCTTCTCCTTGTGTTTTAGGTCTTCTTCTATGGCTATTGCCGTGTGGATTCCTAACAACTAGTTTACTGGTTACCATATTCTCAGCTACTTTAAACGCACCATCAAGAGCGTCTTAACTCTGGTATCACTTGTTTTCGTCTAGTTCTCTCCACGCGCTCCACATTTCTGATTCTGACATACAACTCCAGTCTTTCTATTCTGCACAAACACACATTAATGAATGTTTGTTATTTATTTGTCATCATCATTATAACCCTTCTCCGTATTTATGATACATACAGTAATATTTGTTTAACATGAGCATCGACTGGTGTATGTTTAGTGCTTCTTCTTCTAGTATTCGTTCTATTATGTTTACACCGACAGACGAGTTCTTGTGATACAGTCAACAGTGTTTGTGGGGCTCATCTTTTATTCAATACCGGTGTGCATGCAGTGTCGTCTCACTAGGCATGTAGTCCCTTAGCTGACTGAATCACCAACAGAAGGAGAAGTAGATTTTGGGCTTTACTATAACACGATTACAACAAACAAAATGGACGTTGCGGCTAAAGCCTTCGTCAGCACAGAACAAACAACACCAAACAGACACACAACTACCCGGAAAACACTACACGAGAATACAAAGGTTACTTATCTGAAACCGTGTTTGGCTGAATACTTCTTAAGAGATTAACGAGTTTGATGTGGATGGATTGAAATGGGTGTGTGGTTCAAGAGGGTCGATGGACTACAAGTCAAAAAATTCAGAAGCTCAGGGATTGGCTTAATCACCAGATGGGATGGATAATGAGACGCCCATGTGAGCGAACGGTAAAATGGGTATTAGCAGTGCACTATAGCCGGATCTGTGGCGAAGGTGTCATGGATGTAGTTCGCTATTCCGCATACTGCGTTCAAGACACAGCTTTGAATTCAGTCCGCCCTGCATTGGTGTGCATAGAATGGTATGATTACCGGTCGCTCAGAAAGCATTGACAAACCACTGAATGAAATCTTGCCAAGAAATAACCAGCAGCAAAATTAATGTTGGGGTTTGTTTGCGACGTCCTGTAAACAATATGCTATTTACATTTCTTAGTGGACAATGCAACTGTGGTATTGGGAAAGGGTGGAGAGTGGGGTCGGAAGTTAAATGTTAAATACTGCTTGCTTGCTTGCGTGCGTTCACTGGCTGTGAACTCCAGCGCAAAGTCCTGTATGTCGGATGAAGACATTCCTGTGGTCCAACATCAATGTGATGTCATGCAGGACCATCAGATGTTATGGCTGTTCCGAGATAAGTGTACCAATTCATATCTTTAGGAATGTTCCCATTTACTTGTATATTACATTGTAGTATTTCCTTCTCCTTAGTGATGACCAGAGTAATTTTAACCCTATTTGTTCACTGTGTGCAACAACTGCATCTACTAAATGTTTCAGATCTTGCTCATTGTCTGCAATCAATGCTGTCTCATCCGCATATCTATGTTATTGTTGTTATGTCTATAAATGATAATTCCATTCATAGCTTCTACATTTCTGAAAAATATTTTTACTGTACATAGAAACAACTACATATCCCATTTGAGGGCTGAAGGTCTGCTGGTGCCTGATGGTGTGGGTGTACAATACAAGTCCAACTATGGCCAACTGGAAACATGGAAGCAGCGCGCTTCTGCAGCATGACATTGAATAAATGTTGAGTAATCAACAACAAAAAACATTATAGTTCTAATCTAAACAAATGTTCGAAACATTTAATATTTTCAGTGTTCTATAAAGTCAGTAAATACGTCTTATTCTTGCACTTGTTCTTCGTTTATCATGTTTCGCCCGCCATCCCTCCCTCTCTCGCTCTCTCTCTCTCTCTCTCTCTCTCTCTCTCTCTCTCTCTCTCTCTCTCTCTCTCTCTCTCTCTCTCTCTCTCTCTCTCTCTCTCCTCCCTCACTCTCTCTCTCTCTCTCTCTCTCTCTCTCTCTCTCTCTGGTCGTTTTTTTTTTCCAGGTGCGTTCATCAGCATCTCATCTCATGTACTGGGATGTTACGCTTGTGTCTTTCTAGGTCTGTTCATTTTTGGCATTGGTAACACCTCAATGGGGAAAACAAAGCGTCTCTCAGCTGTGTATGTGTGTGTATGTAGCTATCTGGATGTTTTATAATAGGTGGTATTTTATAGTTGATATTGCTTGCTTACTATATCATCGTTTCTAATTCTCTATCTAGTTGGTCGCCCATACTTTGTGAACACACGGCTCAGATACTTGCACTCTCTAACTTAAAAAAAAAAAAAATATTTTACTTTCATATTTGCGTTATTATTACAGCTGTCATAAACTGTCATGAAGTATGTATTTTGGATGTAATCTTCATATTAAAATTGAAACATCAAGTTGTCATGACAATTTAAATGGTACTGATCATTCACCACCCCAAAACAGTTATAGACATATTGCAAACACAACGGTGGGTTACAGCACTCAATGAAAAGACATATCCTCAAACTCTTTAAACTTATTTTGCACAATATATCTAGACATACTATGTCACTATGTCCGCTTTCTTACATGTCCGTACTATTACACTATGGCCGTTGTCTTACATGTCCGTACTATTTCACTATGGCCGTTGTCTTACATGTCCGTACTATTTCACTATGGCCGTTGTCTTACATGTCCGTACTATTTATCTACGTTAGTTGTCTTACATGTCCGTACTATTTATCTACGTTAGTTGTCTTACATGTCCGTACTATTTATCTACGTTAGTTGTCTTACATGATGGCACCTGTATCTATGCTCGCTGTCTTATATGATGGCCCCTGTATCTATGCTCGCTGTCGTACATGATGGCACCTGTATCTATGCTCGCTTACAGTTTCCTTCAATTCTTTATGTTTGCTGTCGTTATATTTTTCAATGAGTGTTATTTATTGTGGTTGTGATTTCCGTTACTTTTTCAACTAATATCTATCAGTTGTGCAATTGTGTCTGCCACCCAATTCGTCTACGATTTTTATTTTTACCATTTTTAAAAAAAATTTTATGTTTGGTATTATTTTTGTTGATATGTGTTGCATTGATTCATTTTGGACATTATAGTATCATAAGACTTATGTTTAAATTACTTATCTTTCCTATAGTCTTACACCTATTGCTACAATAATGGTAAATTTATCACACATTCCTTGATTAAATTCAATTATTGCCACATATTAAATGTTTCTTCAAGCTATCCTGCATTTCTTTAGTATTATTCTTAATCTTCTAAATATCTGGAGCAAGGAATGTCACATGTCATCACACATAATACCTCAAATTGATTGTAAACAAACTTTGGAATTAAATAATAACAATGTGTTTACTTACGGTGCGCGTTTCCTAATCAATTATGTGTTCATATGAGGTCAGACTGGTTGTGAACATTCTGGTGTCACCAGATGCTAAAATATATACATGATATATATACATGAGATACATACATGAGATAGTTACATGAGATATATACATGGGATATATACATGAGATATTTACATGAGATATATACATGAGATATAAGATATTTATATGAGATATATGCATGAGCTATTTACATGAGATATATACATGAGATATATACATGAGATATATACATGAGATATATACATGAGATATTTACATGAGATATATACATGAGATATATACATGAGATATTTACATGAGATATTTACATGAGATATATACATGAGATATATACATGAGCTATTTACATGAGGAATTTACATGAAATAGTTGCATGCATTCATATTATGTAACAGCCGCAGTGGGGAATGTGCTACATACGCAGTTCGAAATCATATATACAGCGTTCCCAAAACAAATGCGGACGATGTGAACGCATTGATATGAATTTTATACAATGGTATGATTGCCGGTCGTTCAAATAGCAATAGCAAACTACTGGACGTAAACATGCCAATAATTACCACACATGGACAACAATCACTTTAGGATTAATAAGTCTATGAGTGTAAACACGGGACTATCATTGTGAGCCGGTGATGGACCCCAACTATATCTTCTCCTTGAAGTTAAATATTCTTGGTATATAATGCCTGCTAAGGAAGCGAATAGTGTTTTGATATACTATATTTCATGTTATATCACTCTGTTGTCGAGTCATATGCCTGTATATCACATTGTGGTATTTCTTTCTTCCAAGCGACAACCGTAATCTCTGTCTTCTTATAAATTAATTCCAACACTATTTGTTAACAGTTTGCACTAACCTCATCTACTAAATATTGCGGATCGTATTAATTGTCTGCAATCAATACTGTTTCAGCAGTATACACGAGTATATCTAATGTGATTGAAGTTATGTCCCTCAATGGTGATTCCTCTCATATCTTCTAATTTACCGAAAGAATTAAAAAAAAAAACACATCACCGATTAGCTTTCAAAATAAACCCCCCAAAAAATGACAATACAAAAACAAAACTGGAGACATTACACTACCTCTGTTGCACCTCTCTCTTAAAAACTTATATTGATCTACTTCATTATCAATCTGTAGGACAGTTTGGTCTTCTTCTTCTTTCGTTCGCTTGAAATATGTCTATAACTGCAATGTTGTCTCTTGTATGAATCTAACAGTCTTTTTTAGTTCACTCATCGGTCCAAAGAGTTTATCTTCCACTGTTGTCTCTCTAGGTCAGAAGGTTCGCCTGAATATGTTGTAGTTTGGGCAGTCCTGGAGTATGTGCTCTGGTGTCTGCGACGCCAAACCACGTGTGCACATGGCTGAGTCACCAATCTTGAATTGTGTGCACAGTTTGTTGTTTCTAATACATGCGTTTCTCACAAGTCTAGGTTATTCCCCATCAATTTGTAAATCTGCAAGCATCTTCATCATGTTGACAGATTTACTTTATGAAAAGTCTTTGTGTAGTCATAAAGCAAAGATGTAGGTCTTTGTTTACTTCTATGGACAGCTCAATTAATGTCCATATCAAAAACACATTTATGGAACCATTGCCTCGGGTTCTGGTTTCTTCCTAACTGCCTGCATGATAATTATGAGCAGATTCTTCGTGATGTGGATATTTATGCTAATTGTTTGGTGTGTATCACATTCCAAGGATCCTAATTTCTTTGGGAGTACAATAACCATGGATTTGAATAATTCAGAAAACATCTCATAGATCATATAGCAGGTGGGCACCTCATATAGCGGATTGTCTTTGCCAGGACCAATCTTCTGCCGTAAACCACGTGTATATAAAAGACCAACAGAGATATCTTTTGTTTCTTCGTGCCATTGAAACTCCCAAAGGCCATGTTTAATATCATTATTAGACACATGCATATGTGCCAGCCAAAAATATAAGGCAAGTTGAACGCTGACATATTCAAATAATCGGAATTTACTTTAGGTATATTATCCTCTATGTAAACTGCATTTGGGATATTATCTACCACGTGTGGTCACATACTGGAAATCTAAGATATCACACATACTTACATTTATTTCAGTAGCTGTTGATGAAATGGACAATATCTTTCAATATAAATTATGTTATGGGGTCTTGACAGCTAACTAACTGCATTACAGTGCCTTCATTTATACTCTAAAAATAGTGTCCTTGTCTCCCTTTTTCCTTAAACCTTCCATACCCCGTTATACCCCATGATACTATTTTTGTTTCAGAAACGAACCCATGACCGTCGGAGCCCCGGCTGAATCACTTCACCACGGAGAGGATGACAGATCTTTACAGACATAAATATGTTGACAGAGAGCGACATAAAACTTTACATATAGAGAAATACTGCTAGAGAGCGACACACGATTACACACCCGCACACTCACACACACACACACACACACACACACACTCACTCACAGAGAGAGAGAGAGAGAGAGAGAGAGAGAGAGATAGCGAGGGAGAGAGAGAGAGAGAGAGAGAGAGAGAGAGAGAGAGAGAGAGAGAGAGAGAGAGAGAGAGTAAGTAGAGTTCGTGTGTTAAAATGAATGCTAATCTTATTTCTTACTTTATCTATTCAGTAATATTCATCTTATTTCACATTGTAAGTGTAGCTACTTGGTTCCAGTAAACATATTTTATTATTTCCAACTAGGATGACGTCATCATGATACTCTTCTTCATATGCATTGATGTACTCTTCAAAGCGCAAAGAATATTCCTTTAGTGTCTTGATTGAATTATGTATTTATAATCGTAATAAACCCTCAACTACGAACAATAGACATACATATACGTAAGGGAGGAGGGTGTATGTATCGCATCGCGTAGGTTTATTACGGAAAGGAATGCGAGCCGGGTTTTTCTTTCAGAAAGTAATGGCAAGCTACTGAACGTATAACTTTCAAAGACATCTACAGCAGCTGACAAATTATGGTGTTGACTGCAATGACCTGTACATAGGATATGAAGAAGAAGAAAAAAATACGTGAGGAAATGCAATGAAGGGAAACAACCACAATAGGTATGTATTTGTAAGGGCGATGAGATTATTTTGGTCGGTTGATAATGTTTGTGGGATATATGGCAGTGAAATATCATGCATCTCAGTGTAACTAACTTTTTTTCTACAAGAAATAGACATTTCTAGAAGAAAACATAAAATTTAATGCATACAGTGAAAGTTTTAAATAGTTGACGACAAAATGATCTAATCATGGTATCGCGGTATGTTCCACAATTTTAATGCTCAGTGAACAGACATTTAGTTAGTTAGTTAGTCGTGGTTCCAACTTCACGGCAATGGGTCATCCCCATATTGCTCCGTTCCTGTGCCAGTGAATATCACACAAATCTAATATAATCTAATAATCTAATATAAACATAATATATTAACATCACATTCGTTTACTAAAGGGGCATTATATCAAGTATATTAACCTTCCAGTTACATTCAAAATTTTCGCGATTTTCCCATATTTTTGGCTGGTGCAATCACATGCACCGTGTAATAATAATGATATGATCCTTGATGTGCCTAATGTTGTTACAATTTGAGCACGGTAAATGGCTACACAATCACCCCACATTTAATAAGTCATGTTTGTATTGTTGTGCCGTTAAATGCCACAGATAATGAGAAATACATTGTTTATATTTCATTCCATAATTGTTAGCACATATAACCTGTGGCAATGGCATTCCTGTCAAGCTGAAAAGCATCTGATGGCTGCAGAAATGTGGTTTCTGCGGAAAATGCAAAGGATACCATGGACAGACAGAAAAACCAATGACCAAGTCCTACAGGAGACAAATGAACATCGTAAACTGATTAGAGAAATTAGACATAGACAATGAAAATTTTTTCGACATGTTATGAGAAGAAATGGATTGGAGAACTTATTGACAACTGGCAAGATCAAAGGAAACAGACCAAGAGGAAGACCGAGAGGAAAATACTTGGATGGCTTGGCCACATGGCATGGACGAGACAGGAACACTGAGCTGATCCACGACACTGGTGATCGAGTGAAATGGCGAGTCATGACCGCCCACGCTTTCCGGCATGGCACATGATTGATTGATTATGTGTGCTGACAGGTCTTACAATTGCAATTAATAGCATGTACCCATGCAGATATCTTCAACTGGCTTCTACCTGCCATGGTCTAAAAATGTCTCTAAACAATGAGCGTCAACACATACTATATGAGCTATTGTCATGGAACCATATTCCATCAGTGTCATTTTGTAGGATAAGTTGAATGTACAAAAGTCGCTGTCTCTTGACATGCTGTTGTAGTCAGATATGTTTGGTCTGAGCAATGTTCATGTCCACATTTGAAATGGAATAAGTCATCTCATCACACCCAATAACTAGTTCGAAGTGTAGTCAATACACCTCGGGGAATCAAATGTGATCACGTGGAAGGTATCAAGCAGAACATGCAATGCTAAAGCTTGCATATCCATTACAGGACATCGCAGTTAACCTCTGCATTATTGTCTGTTATTAATTTCTTGGCAAGTTTACGTCCAGTAGTTTGCTTGTGATTTTTGAAAGACCGGCAATCATACCATTGAATAAAAATCATCCCAAGGCTTCCAGATCTCTCTCTCTCTCTCTCTCTCTCTCCCCCCCCTCCCCCCCCCCCCCCCCCCCCCGTTATGCGGGATTACGAACTGTGTTCGTAACTCCTACACAACAGTGACGGCTAGATTGGATGCATGCATGTAAATATCGCATGTACATATCTTAGGATCTTTGGAAACTATAATTTTTCACAATCAGGCTGATTGATTGATTGATTGAATGATTTAGGAACCGACATCACAGCATTCGGGACATTCCCATAAGCGCTCCGTCCCCATCCTCAGCAGCCAGCGAAGAGTTCCAACACTAATAGTTCCAGTAGCAATCTGATTATATGTCCGTCTCGCTTTTCCTCTGAGCGTTGAGCGTCGGCCAGATCCCCTCGTCACTCCACGCTGTCGCATTCTTGCCAGACTATGGTGATCCATTTGCTCCTCCGAGGTGTACACTGTGTCACTGTGTTTCTCTCTATTACTTTGTTTTTTGTTATTCTGTTGATCTCTGTCACTATGTAGTTGTTCTTAATATCATATAATAGCTCGCTTGGCTTTAAAAACACGTATTATAGACACACAAGAAGGACAGCGAGGATATAATATAGGCAATAGCTGAATTGTTGTACATGTTGACACATCTCTTGAAGCATGTTCTCGATCAGTCTTGATTGAATGAGGTATCACTATTTTGACTGGCTACGATGATCAGAGACGAGAAAGATGCCCATGTGTAACTAATCATCTTGCAACACAAATACTCAGCATTATAATAAATAGGCCATATAACATTGGAAGTATTTAACCAAGGGATACAAATCATGGATTAAGTTGCAGGGGAGACAAGAACCGTTATTATGGATGTGCACAACTTTACAGCATCATACATGAGTTATGCATTTTTAAACACATCATAATACCTTTTTGCAAGCCACATGAATTGATTTTGAAGGTGCGTTAAGTGTTTTAAATATAAGTTCCTTTAGATTCGACATTAAGATATGTCAATTCAAGTTTGATATATAACAAACAGATTGGTAAATATATAAATCAATATATATAGTATTTATTATCTTACATATTTATGATTGTGAATACTATTTGCGTATTTTTGGCTGGCACATACGTATGTGCCATGAAATAATATCAATTATGGAAATAGAAACATTATTCATGCTGCGTACTAGAAGTGGATCCTAAATTCACCCGAAATGTGTGAAACTCCACATGGAGAGACTGAGATACAACACTCTTAGAATCAGTAAAGACCATGGCACATATTATAATTAACTTCCGGTAATCCGTCAGCTGACATGTGGTAGCATTTTAAGAGATATAATTCTGATATAAATGCCGTCTAATGATTACTAACAATCATGATACAACTTTTACTCCCAATATATTATTTTGAATGTCTACATTAAGTTAAACATATGAGGAACCCGACCTATAATTGATCCAAGTTTATGAGAAGGTAGTTAGGTTTACAACAATGGGTATTTCTTGTCATGACCTTGCCGTCAGATATGGCTGGTTCACTGCATGTTCAGGGAGTCAGTTGGAATGGGGAACACGTGCAGTTATTATAGTTGTTATACACTAATCTGCCGGTCTCTCTGGCCGAGGGGTTACACCACTTTCTCCGTAATCCTGTTTATCATGCAGAGTCTCGTAGCGGGCGAGAACTGGAAGCGGTTCTACCCCCGCTGGTGACTTGCGGGATAACTGAGCCGGCCGCTCAGAAAGCAATGGCAAACTACTGAGCGTAATCTTGCCAAGAAATCAACAGACAGCTGAAAGATGCTGCTGTTGACAGCGATGTCTTGTAAAGGATATGCGAAAAAACAATACACTAATCTACACTTAACACAGATGGGAGAACACATGGTGTTGGAGATGTCCATTTGTCCTGATTTATCGATAACTACATTTTGTATATTAGGTGTATTGTATTTATAGGGTTACCATTGGATTGTTTAATGCTTCAGCTTCTTGAACTCAAATTAAGTACATTCCTCCTTATTTGGATCGCTGCAGCCCTCTTCCAACGGAAAGTAGTTTTTAGATGTGGCAGTTGGACTTCGGAACCAACAACAATATATCCTGGCCTACCACAGGGATCACCATTATCTCCGGTACTGTTCAACGCCTACACAGTGAGAATCACCAGTGAGCAGATCACTGGACCTGGCAGGACATTGTCATATGCCGATGATGTTTTAGTGTATCGGCATGGTAAGGATAGAGAGCTGGTTGCTGTGGAACTACAAACCGAACTCAATCGCATAAGTACTTGGTGTGATGAAGCTGGTTCAATGGTCAACCCAACAAAGGCAACAGTGACTTGGTTCTCATTGAATAATCATATTGTCAACACTCCAACACCAACTGTAAAGTTGTGTTCAGAGACGGTGGAAAGAACGCAGGCAATGAATTACCTGGGGATACGGTTTGATCGAAGCTTTGCTTATAATGAGCACATAGACCAGGTGATAACAAAGGCCAATCAGGGTTAGGCTGCGATGCGGGTGATGGCGGCAGCAAACTGTGAGCAGCGCCATCTATGTCTTCTGTACGAGGGGCTGGTCATGTCTGTTTTTGAGTATGCAATGGCAATCCTGTCTCTCAGCCGTAAGCAAATAGAAAGAAGCTATGCACATTATTCTTGGATGTACAAGAGATACAGCATGCAGGGCGATGCGCTACCTTCTTGATTTCCCAATCATTGAAGAGAGAATACAAGTTTGCAGAGCACGCGCCTACCTCAGAGTTAACGCAAACACACAATATCCACTTCATAGTGAAATTATGAAGGTGAAGGGCAGCAGGTTAAAAAAAGGACGGTCGTGGATGGGTGAAGCCGAAGACATTCTTCAACAGGTGTGTTCACTTGAGGACTTAGAACCTGCCGAGGAGTGGGTACAAGTGCCAACAGATTTCTGCACATCCTTTTCAGTTTGCATCCAACTAGATAGAAAATGCAGACAAGAAAATCTGGCTGCTGTGGAGGCTGAAGTACAAGCGTTGATTTTCGAGAATTCGCTAGACGGTGATGCTGTCATCTACACAGATGGGTCGGTAGTCCGACATGTGAGAAGTTCATGGGCCTTTACGGCTCGGGCCGGAGGGAGAATTGTGAAGGAGGACTCTGGTGCTTTCACTGAAACCACACGTAGCCTGACTATGGAAGTCATGGCAGTAAGTAAAGCAATAACATGGCTCGAGACACATTCACTAGGGCATGTTTCCTTAGCGACTCAATGAACATGATCAAGAGGATAGAGGAGAGGTCGATCCGAAGAGAATGTTTGCTGCCTCTGGAGCGGTCTCGGCTGGCAAAGATTAGTTTCATTTTCGTGCCAAGGCATGCGGGAGTACAAGGAAATGAGCGGGCTGACAAGCTCTCAGGTGAGGCTACGGTGAAGGGCGGATGCGCCATGGACCAGGCTGACATTCTGAATGCTCTACGAGAAGTAAGACTTTTGCGTGAACCAAGTGATGACTGAATCCACAACCATGGCTAGACTGCGAGAACAGCAAATTAAAAGAGGGGTGGCCAAACAAGAACACCACGCAGGAAGCCAAAGAAGATTGATAAATCAACACAGAACTGGTGTCGTTAGCCGCTACACGCTGCGGGATTTGCTGAGGAGGGGATCCGAACACTTATGGACTGAATGGTTCGATGTGCAATGAGGATGATCTTTCGACTAACTAACTATTTATAGGGTTATGTTGCGAATATGTATATAATTGTCGCATTTCAATTCCAATATTCACACATTTCAATGTAAGCGATAAGTGGTAAGACGTTAAAACAACAACAACATATTAATCAGGTTTCATGAAATAACCCACATTTTGAGACACCTCTGAACAGACTGAGTTTGAAACAACGCGGGGAGTTGGCATAAGGCCAATCCCGTGAAAATATTCAACATTGATCGCTGATTGTCTGGCTACGCTGTAATACGTTTAAAATTATGAAATTCATCTCAGTCTGGTAAATTATATACCGCATATAAACAAACTTTGAAATCTGCTGTAAAATCTCCAGAACAAAAATTTTTGTTGAGTGGACATAATGATAAGGTTATATACTAAATCTCATAATTTTCACTCAGTTGGTTATTGAGATATGGATGTTTATATTGAGGCAAACAAATGTGGACATACTATAGGGAACTGAAATTGACAGTTTGCCATCGTTTTCCTTCTTTGTGGTAATCGTACTGGTCGGTGACCATTGTCTCTATGATGACATCTTCTGCCTACTGGAGTGACACTTGACATCATAAACAACAGCTGTCGGCTGCTCCCCAGCTAAATAAACCACCTGCTCTCATGGTTTTAAAGTGAAGACAAACAACCTGAAACAAGTCAATGCAATTAACTAGATTATAATAACTGTACACGTTTTAAAGCATTGTTAACATTATTTGCATGTAGCATACATGACACGCAATCAACCCCATCATTGTTTTCGATTTACTAGACAAGTTTAGTAGACTGCCATGGCTTTCTGAAACACCGACGGATATAATGAGAAATAAAGATATCTTCAAATAATTTAACTAAATGTGGCATATTGTAATCTTTTTAAAATTATTTTTTAACAGTGTCCGATTGTAATTGCAATATATATATATATATATATATATATATATATATATATATATATATATATATATATATATATATATATATATATATATATATATATATATATATATATATTCACCCATACAACCTTCACTTCACTCTACACCCATCAATGTATATGATTGCATCGCCAGGCTGTGAGGTGATTCTGTCAGCCGATACACTGACACTAATGTCATACTCGCTGTCTATTATCGACATCCTTCATCCGATGTAACTGTATTTCTATGTAATGATTCTTTTAAAATATCATTAGTTAATGTTCTTCACGAGGTCTCCTGCCATTCCCCACACATGACGGTTAGTGTTTTCAGCTTCTGCCATTCCAGACCTACTTCTCTTAAACCAATGTCCCTTGGTATCATTTAAGTGAACTGTGACAGTGGTGGCATGGGGGAATATTATCAGCAGAGTTGATCCAGACCATCACGGAACGATATATGTGGAGAGACATGAAAGGCTACGACAGTTGGAGGACACATGCTGATACTCATGATGGTCACTTATTCCTTCGTGCACTCAGACCTACATCAGGTTCCTCAACCAGGACTATTGTCTTCAAAGAAAATAGTGTTGGTGTCATTGCTTCTACCTCACATGAGTAGGCGTTGAAAGGCACCGGCACAATTGTACATTAGCATGGTGGTCACTGGTGCAATAATGTGTTGCTCAGTTCCAAGAACCCCAGCGAATAAGAACATGTCGTCTGTATAGGGCAGGGTAATCTAGTTCACGATCTAGCTGCAGACCTACATCATATCCAAGACCATATGCATCACAACATATCGTAGTTACCTCTGTTTTATGCTTTACATACACAGCTGCCATTATAGGAGGCTTTTTCTCTGAACCTCCATACATTCCATACAATGGACAGTGATGTACAGACCAAATAAGGTGTACGACACAAATGCGGCTTGTTACCGTATTAGAAAGAAAACTAAGGTAACACATGTTAAATGTTTGGCGACTGAGATTCTTTCCAGTTGAACACCTCAAACGGCGACTTGTCTTTGCGAGGATCAAACGTAACTGAAGGGCTAAATCAGCGCCTGCCGTAACCACTTGTGTATACAAGACGAACATCGATACCATCTGTTTCTTCGCGCCATTAAGCTTCTCTACGACCATAGTTTCATCAGTAGGCACATGAATATGTGCCAGCCAAAATATTTGACTTAGAACTATTGTATCATATCCCAAGTGAACGGATATTGCACTAAACATATTAACCCATACGTAGACTGCACGTTGTTTGATTTATTATCTACCACGTGAGGTCACATACAGGAAATGTAAGATCACCATTTCTTAAATTTACTGAAGTGGCTTCGGTTCATGAAGGCAGACTACTTCCTTAGATATGATGCTTTCTTGTCTTCAAACTAATTATTTTCATTACACAGCCTTCTGGTATACTCCAATAAAATATTTTCTATTGTGTCTCCCTTGTTGCTTAATATCATAATTGTTATTTATGTCCCTTGATACGATGATTTCCTATTTTATATATGTTTACATGTTTATCCATAAAACATTACAATGATTGCTTGCTTGCTTGCTTGCTTGTGTTCGTTGGCTTGAGCTCCAACGTGAAGTCCTGTATGTCGGATGAAGGCATCCTGTTGTCCAACATCAGTGTGATGTCGTACAGGACCTGAGGTTTGCGTGAGTATCCGTTGTCCCATGTCTGGCTTATTGGTGTGCAGACTGGTGGTTCCTCGCCGTACAGGCAGACACTCTCCGACTTCGGAGGAATCAGCGATCCTACTGACTTTAGCCAGGACCCCAAAGGGACCTGTTGCCCAGGACGCTCGACAAGGACGCGTCAGTAGGTCTTGGCCAGTATATAACCTGGTCCTGGTGCCTTGGAAACACCTCTGCGTCCCATTACAATGATTGAAATGAGTTGCAATATTTATATCTCAGTGAGAAAAGCTGGCAGCACAGAATAACAAGGGTGAGTATTGAAAATTACAGCACATTATCTTAAGTCTGTACTTTTGGGTTGTATTTCCTGTGTCTGCCTTCCTCCACTATTATACTGGACGAATGTTGGTCAATGCCAAGGTGTTTTAGGATCACCATCAATGATCATTGCTCTTCAACGACTAAACAGCTGAATAAATTCTGGAGTGGGACAGACATAACTACAAAAATTAGATTTTTAAGAGCATGCATCTTTCCCATTGCAACATACGCCTGTGAGACATGGACACTTACTAAACAAGCTGAACAGCGCATAAACGCCTTTGAATATAAATGTTATAGACGAGTTCTAAGAATATCTTGGGTAAAGAAAAGAACAAATGCATCCATACTTCAAGAGTTGAATATTGAAGAAGGTTGGCTATTAAAGACGATAAAACAAAGAAAATTGAAATATTTTGGTCACTTGAAACGTCACGAAAGCTTGGAGAGAACAATAATGTAAGGATATATGCCTGGGAAGAGAGGAAGAGGAAAGGCAAAGAGAAGATGGGTGCAGCATGTGACAGATGATCTCCAGATGGGTGTATCAGACGCGGGACATCTTGCTTATGATCGAGAGGTTTTCCGGAAGGTTGATATGGGAGCTAGGTTCTGCAAACGACATGCTACTGAATGAATGAATCATGATCATATGCCATGCCGATAAAGGTGGGCTTCATGTTTCGTCATCTATTACGATCACCAGAGTCACGGCAATAACGTGTGCCCAACTATCTATATAGACATTTTCCACTCTGCTTTCCCATTGTTCTTTGTCCTTCAAACTAGCCACTTATCCAGCTCTTAACAAGGGATACCTCTAAGCCCCGCCCACTACAACCCACAATAACAGTAATCATTAAATTTAAAAAAATATTTTGGTAAAATAATATTTTCAAAAAGGGGAGGTATCAGCACATATAAAGAATCGATTATTTATTCATGAGTTATATCCCGCACCTCCCTCTTTGCGCTTACGACAACCTGTCTCTCCTCCCGGCTCCTCCCGCTCCTCCACGCGGCACCACATTTTGGGGGGTGGGGGATAGAGCCCCTATATAACTACTCATGTACGAGAAAAAGAGTGTTGAAGTGCTACATAGAACATATACTTTTGTATGGATGTGAAGCTTGGATAATAAGCAGTCAAGGTGAAAACAGCTGATGGTTGTGGAGATGTGGTTTCTGAGGAGAATGCAAAGAATACCATGGACAGATAGAAAAACGAATAAACAAGTCCTTCAAGAAACAAATGAAGATCGTAAACTGATTAGAGTCATAAGACGTAGATAGTAAAAAAAAATTTGGGCACGTTATGAGAAGAAATGACTTGGAGAACTTGGTGACGACTGGCAAGATCGAAGGGAAGAGACTAAGGGGAAGACCGAGAAGTAAATACCTGGATGGTTTGGCCGCATGGCCTGGTCGAGACAAGAAGACTGAGCTGATCCACGACTCTGATGATCGAGTGAGATGGCAGGACATGATCGCCCACGCTTTCCGGCATGGCACATGACTGATTGATTGACTTGGCTCCAATAAATTTATTTTATTATTTCCAGATAGCTTCAATCAACTGGGATGAGTTCATCATGATACACTTCAACATATACGTTAATATACTCTTCAAAGCACAAATAATATTCCTTTAGTGTCTTGATTGATATCTCCATTTATAAAACTTGCCAAGACATTAACATCAGCTGAAAAATGTTGGCGTTGGTTGCAATGTAATATCAGTCCTATTAAACCGGCTGCATAGAACTGCGTGCTCTGTGTTCTAAACCATGGTTTCACTTCACATTCAACTTCGACGTTATTCGCGAAATGGCTCCCGCAAAGATAGGTTTTCAGTGGACCAAAAAGGTGGAAATCGCTAGGGGCTAAGCCGGGGCTGTAAGGTCGATGTTCCAGAGCTTTCCACATTAGTTGGTTAATTTTCTCCTGAGTTAATTGAACCGTATGTAGTCTGGTATTGTCACGAAGAAGCAACACTCCTCTTGTCAGCAGTCCTGGAAGTTATCTTCGAATTGCACCATGAAGCATCGAGTGAACTTCAAGGCACGATTCAGAATTCACATTGTCACCTTTCATCTTGAAATTGGTTAAACACACTCCTTGAAAATCCCAATGAATGAATCACTGAAAAACGAGAAGTAGGTTGAGAGCTTTACCAAAGCACAACTACAAAAAACAATGGACGTTGCGGCCAAAGCCTTCGTCAGCACAGAACAAACAAACAAAAATAGATTAACACATACTTATCTAATGTCCTAGCTTAAAACGGCTATCCATGGGTATAATGAAACGGATGTTGTGTTAACGGGGTCAACTGACTAAAGGTCAGTACAGCCAGAAACTCGGTGATTGGTTGAGTCAACCGGTGAGGGAACCCGCGCTAGGGGGATCGGAGTGCGCCCAGGAGAGCGAATGGAAAAATATGGATGTGTAACTCTGGGGCGATGTAACGGATGCAGTTCGCAATTCCGCCAAGTTCGAAACGCTGCTGTGGGCAATATGGATGCAGGCCAACAAGCGTAAGCTATCAAAAAGTAGCACAAGTGACGGTAGTTCGGAACGCAATGAGAAGCGACCCCACGCAAACCAACCAAGAAGTCACAGAAAGCAGAGATAATGCTGGTGGTGACTACCACATCCTGCGAAGGACATGCAACTGACTATGAAGTGGACTATAAGATAGCGGAGATGGGGGGGGGGGGTGGTTGATAAGGGGCATAGGGGTCTTAAATAAAACTGTGTTGGACATTGAGACTGTGAGAGGAAAGTGAACCCAACGGGAAGATAAGACGGTTTTCCAATGTCGTGCGATCGCATTCGTGAGATGTGCACGATTTTATCGCCGTAACACGTATGTCGGCAACCCCACAGTGGTCGGAACTGTTGAAGTGTAGGGGTACCGGTTTCTTGGCACCACTGTCGATATCGGATAAATGTTGTCTAAATCTGTCCGCCAGACGAAGGCCCATCTCTCCAAGATACCTCATGTCGCAACGTGTGCAGATGATCGCATAGATAACGTTGCGACTCGTACATTAGAAACCCTCCCGGATGTGGAAAGTAGTCTTAGGGAAAGTCAGACTGGTGGTTTGAAGAACATATGGACAAGTCTTACAACGAGATCGAAGACATGCAGTCGTGCCAGGAAAAGACTGGTGGTATTGTGATAGAGTGCTATGGACCAGCACATCCCTCAGGTTACGATCACGCCTGCATGCCACAAGTGGGGCTTCTGAGAAGACATCGCGAGTGACCGAGTCTACCTGGAGGATGGATAGATGCCTCATGAGAATATTCTTGGCAGCAATATTATGAGGATGGTAGGTAAGAGAGAATAGGTCTATTATTGCGTGGTTTCGGCCTGGAAGAGAGAGCCTCGGCACGGCTAATAGACTGGTAGCGGTGAAGAGCTGTAGACAAAACATTCTCAGGGTAGCCACGAAGGCGGAAGAAATCCAACATTTCGTGGGCTTTTTGACGGAAGCCGTTATTATCATGACAAAACCGTCGGAGACGTAGCAGTTGTGCGAAAGAAAATCACAGAACACTGTCTGCTTAACCTTCCCAGATCGGATTTTATCAATAATTTTAAAGCGTCCTTGAGAAAAGTTTTCTACCCAGTTATGCACCGTTTTACAGGAAACATTTGTCAGCATAAGCAGGAAGCATTTCCTTATGAATGTCCTTTGCAGGCAGTCCTCCCCCCCCCCCCCCCCAAAAAAAAAACCTACAACAGCACGTTGCGCTTCGTTGTACACTCAGTAACTACAGTCGCCATTTTGTTTATGCACTGCACATGAGACATATCGCCACCTGACGAACGGGGATATAGATTTCGATGTTTATGTCACCTAATGACACCTGTAGAAAACACCAACTACATTTACCTGCCATCCCACAGAAATGTGTGACTTACTTATTGACTCGCCCTTGTAGCATATTTCCCTGTTTTCCATTCTGCTCCAGTAAGAACACACGGAGGACACTCAGAATTTCTTCACTATAATATATGGGATTCGGCACGATTGTTCCATTCGCCCCCCCCCCCCCCCCCCCCCCCCCCCCGTTTATAATGTACAGAAACCAGCCAAACATTGACACAACACCACACAAAGAACAAAATACAGGCGAAGAATAAATGACAAATTATAACATTAGAGAACTCTTATTTGCGAAAGCTTAAGGACTAATAGCAAAATCAGAAGCATAATTACACGGTCACATGCATACCCTCAACGAAGTGTCTAAGGAACATAACAATAACATTGTCATAAGTAAAACAAAGATAATGATTATTACCAAAGATTAAAAACAACAGCAAGATTCATTTGAAAGAACCCCCTCTAAAACAAGTGAAGAACTTCAAATACTAAGGAAGTATAATATCATCAAATGGCAAATTATAATACGAAATCGAAAATAGATACAATAAGGCAAATCAAGTTATTGGACAAATGACACCAATACTAAAGAACAAACTCGTACAGTATATACTTAAAACAGTCTACAACACTGTCTCCCTGCTGACTTTGCGCTACCATAAATCAAGACTAAAGTGGGGAAAGGGTTATAGGCTAGCAGTGCGTTATATGTAAATGTTTCGGACATATACCAGCTAACAGTATACCACAACAGACAATAATGTACAGACAAATAAAACAAGACATAGTGGCCAAACATATAACGGATTGACAGGGAATAACAGCTTGATTTTGATCGTACCTTGTAAGTCGGTTTGTAAGTCGGCTTAATGCCGAGACAGTGATGAGCGGACCGAGTAAAGGGTGATACACGATTATGTTTTTTTTTAACCAACTTCCCTTTTTAGAAAGAACATTGACATAAAAACGTGTCAAATGTTTGGTGACTGAGAGTCATTGCTAGTATCAAACACAACTGCTTCTTCAAGGCAGACATCTTCGACTGCCGTGATCCACTTGTGAAGCAAAGACGTTAATCGACGTCATCTGTCTCTTCGTGTCAGTACAAATCTCTACGACCATATGTTATATCATTATGAGGCACATGGGTATGTGCCAGCCAAAAATATCAATTCATCACACGATTAAAAACTTAAACGGAAACCGATAGTGCATGTGATATATTATCCCGTAGGTAGACTGCACGACGTTTGAGATATTATCCCCACGTGAGGTTACATACTGAAATTCTAATAGATCGCTAATACTTACATTTATTTTAGTAGCTATTGATCAGAACGGCAGATAGATGACTTTATAAATCATGTCATAAGTTCTTCAAAATAACAATTTACACAGCATCCACGTATACTCATTTTTTAAAAAAAATGTTTCTTTTCTCCCTTGTTGATTAAAAGCATTTCTTTCTTATTTCCCTTGGAACTATGATTTCCTATTATACGGATATCTGCATTTTTACATATGAAACATTACAATAAAGGAAACGTTTTGCAATATTTTTAACACCACGAGGAAAGCGGGCAGAACACATAATACCAGAGGTGTATAGTGGAAATTTTTTTGTTTTCTTTGGCATATCTTTTACAGGACATCGCTGTCAACACCAGCATCTTTCAGCTGTATGTTGATTTCTTGGCAAGATTACGCTCAGTAGTTTGCCATTGCTTTCTGAGCGGCCGGCTCATATACCCCGTAAGTTACCGATGCGATTCAAACCACTGCTGATTCTCACCGTCATCACGTTACCGACGAGAGTATACGAGATTACGGAGAAAAGTCATAACCTCTAAGCCACGAAGCCGGCTAGTAGAAATTAATTCACATTATTTCAAGTCTATACTTTGTACTTGTTGTTACCTGCATCTGCCTTTCTCCACCATTATGCTGCAGGGCTGTTGGTCGGTGCCATGGTGTCTCGGCATCATCATCATGGCCAGGTGCCATGCGGATAAATGTGGGCACTTATGTCTCGCCATCTCATACGATCAGTAGACTCGTAGATCAGATATGCGTTTTTGGCTCCACCATGCCATGTGGCCATATATATGTTTGCCTCACTTTCTTCCTCTTGTTCTTTTCCTTCCACTTGCCAGTTGTAACCACGTTCTCTAGTTTAGTTCTGCTCGTAGAGTCCCCAAATTATTTCTTGACAGTCGACATCTAATTGTTCTAATTAATTTACTGTTTTCAATTAATATTTATAGTGCCTGATCATTGATTGCCCATGGTATACATTGTCATTCCCCTAGAAACCAGATTTCGAATACCATAAGATGGTATTCAGCTTGTCTGTTCATTGTCCACGTTCCACATACATTCAAAAGTAGACATTTTTTGTATCACTTCATCAATCTTATTCTCGTTGCACTTGGCATCTTTATATTGTCAATATGTTTTCGATCTTGCAAACGGGTAACATTGTCATAGCGATTCTTGTCCTAATTTCTTTTAGACATCTCCCAGTAGATGTTATAACTGTTCCGAGTTAGTTATACCGATTCAGTTGTATAAGAATAGTACTATTCGCCCGTATATTATATGGTGACATATTGATTGATTGATTGATTGACTGATTGTTTGATTGATTTAGGAACCGACATCGCAGCATTCGGGGCATTCCCATAAGCGCTCCGTCCCCATCCTCAGAAGCCAGCGAAGAGTTCCGACCCCAATAGTACCAGTAGCAATCTGTTTATATGTGCGAATCGCCTTTCCTCTAAGCGTCGAGCATCGGTCAGATCCCCTAGTCAACTCATCGCTGTCGCATTCTTGACAGACCATGGTGATCCATGTGCTCCTCTGAGGTGTACACGTGCTCCCACAAGGCCGCAACTACGTCTGCCTTATCATGCATCAATACTCCACCAAGTTTTGCAGAGCTAGCCAATCTTTCTGCCTGTTCATTCCCCAGCACACCAGCATGCCCCGGAGAAAAGATCCAGACGATGCTTGCCACACGTGACTTCCGAAGCGAAGCAAGCCACTCTGCACGAAGCTTGCCTGTCCTCACCCTACTCAGCATGCTTTCTGAGTCAGTTACAATCACGATGTGTGTGTGTGTGTGTGTGTGTGTGTGTGTGTGTGTGTATCGTATTCTCCATCCAGTGGAAAAGCTGCACTGACTGTCTCCACCTCCATTTTTAAGCTAGATGTTGTAGTATCATATGTCAGGCTCTCCTGCACCAAAAGTCGACCATTAGCCTTTGCCAAGAACCACCCACAGGCACCTCTACTACCTCGTAACACCGAACCATCTGTGTAGATAATCACATCACCGGGCGAGCATTATCCTGAATTAGTTGCTGGATTTCCACTTCCGTGGCCCCTGATGGCCACTCCCTGCACTCCCGGCTCAATGTGATTATAACTCTGAACAAGTCTAACAGCTCCGCTGGCACTCTGGCCCGCTCCTATTGTTGCCTAATGTTCTCCAAGATACATGAGGAAGTAATATTTGTGCCACACAATAATAATACTTAGTCAACCGGCATGTTAGAATGGTTAAGATCCATAATATTCCTGAATATGGATTGAGTATATCACATAAATTGTATGTATTTGATGAGAGCATGAGGTGACTCCTGGATGTCATGTTGCTAAATCCTAGGGTGAATTTCATAAGTGTGCCTAATGATCACATGTCTATGTCATTGAAGAGCATGCTTGTGTCATCTAAGATTCACTTGTAATGTCATTCTTGTTGAATCTGTGAATGTATTCTGTGTAAAGCACCTACATAGGCATGATTGTCATTCCTACAGATATGATGTGTATGATGAGTGATTGTGAAAGGAGATATTTCATTGGGATATCAATGATGGTAAACATTTTAAGTTATCATTGGGAAATCACATAAGTATAATTACCCACCTTACATGCCAGTATGAAGGATGTGTGATGAATGATTCCTATATGATCACCCATACCGATATGAATGTGTCTATAGACTGAGTGAAATGATCATCCATGCATATGAATGATGTCTGAGATGAGTGAATTGACCCCACATGCACAGATGGATATGTTGACTGATGCATGAGGAGTTTGAGTGAGTGAGTGAAGTTACAGGCTGAGAGAGAGGGAGTATAGGCCAACAGTCAATCTCAGGATAGCCGGCAACTTGATGTGAAATGCCATGACTATCACCAGAGAACTGGTTCGGCGTAACCCATAAACTAAATAATAATTTAGTACACTCCGGCGCATAACAACACTTTGTATAAAATATCATTCATGTTATAATCATCTGGTTTTGCTAAGCACGACACAACCAGTATCATACATTACGCATACTACCCGCATCTGTGATTGTAATTTAAGCATAATACCACTTCATGTCACTACTGTTAACACATATGGTCTAGTGTAATGATAATAATGTACTACAAAGATGATGATGATGACTGTAATGTAATGATAATGATGTAATAATGATTATGATGATAATGTTTGAATGATGTAATGATTTCTAAGGTAAAAAGCATGATAATAATGATAATGATTGTAATTACAATGATATAAGGTGACAATGATGATGTTGATGATGATGATAATAAATAGTACATCCATGAGAGTGGAAGAAAACTTCTCACTTGAAACATTTAATGAAGACGAATACACCTGAATGCTATACAAGAATGATACCATGATGTGCTTATATTGTTTATAAGCACATACTCATTGAAACAGCAACTTATTTTTAAAAGCCCTTAATGTTTGAGACCCTTTTTCTTGAATAGAAAAAGATGAAGAAGAGAATTAACAAGGTACAGAATGGGATGGGAAACATAGTTGTTAATTCCAAATCAATCAAGGTATTACTTAACCGTTAGACCTGAGGACAGACATAGGTGAAGATGAAACTGCACATCTGCTAGTCTAAAATCTTGAACACCATATAATGGAAGATGGAATGGAGAGCAACCAATTATGTTGTGGATATCTATTTGAGAGCACCAAGACTATTTACCTTCCACTGTTTATTTTCCTAGGATCACAATTCTTTTAGGTATCTTCTTTGTGATGTTCTTGAGAAAAATATAGAACATTTCAGTTCTGATGTTCATACTGCTGATACTTTTAGATTCATGATGGATGCTTTCAGGTAGTGGTCATTATCCAGACCTGACTTTGTGAATGCAACACTTTGTGAAAGTAGTTGTAGGAGCTTGACTGAATGCAGTAGCCACATAACTGAGTGAGGCAGCTGCGATAGTGAGGCCAAATACTATTCCACAGCAACTTCCTGCCAATTTTCACCACCTTTACAGGGCAGGTATTAACTATCCTTTTTCCTAGGTATAGGTGGAAGAAACACAGTGTGCCATAAGATTTAATAAAACAGGGGGGAAAAAATAAAAGAACTCTCCAGAATATTCTAAACTGGCTGTATGCTACCGAGATCCAAGAACTAGATGGGAAACCAACCAGGGTGTACCCAGTTTCTTTCCACAGATTAGGCCAGCAGAAGAGGCCCAATATTTATAATTAAGAACGGATGCAACTCTGAGGACCATGTATGATACAGTGGCACAGCCAGGAGATAGATAATTAGTTAGAGATGAATATGTAAATAATCTGGTAATTGTACTGCATTGATTGTTGTATGTTATTACATGTATATGCAGCAACTTCATTTATATAGATATAATAAATGATGAAAATTACGGGTTATTTTCTCTATTGAGTGTTCTCTTGTCATAGTAAAATTGTTGTAAGCAATTACCCTAGATTAATTATTTAGGTGGTAGAGGAGAGGCAAGGAACCATCCATAAGGACATTTGGGATTCTCAGTAAAAATGTCATCTTTTCCTTGAGGTATTCCTTGGTTCTCCAAAACTCTATTTAATGGTCTCAAATCATTGAGCCAGTGACAGCTAAATTAATTTTAACGGGCAGGATCACATTGAGAAAGATGAACTCTGGATCCTTGATCTCTTTGGGGCTGAGCCATCAACTATTTATCCGTTATTCAAATATTATTAAAGTAGACAAATGCTTAAATATATCGACGTTTCTAGAATGATTTCATTCACTTTGAAATTGCACTTGGGTTTGCAATTGTTCATTGCAACTACCTTTTCTGCTGTTTTTCTAACATTGAGACTATTGAGAGTTTATGTTGCAACAGGTACATTATGTACCGTACTTATAAAAATACGATGGACATAAAGTTGAACGCGCACGTGCCTCAAGTAGTGACAGCTTAAAGGAAATGTAATGATTGCTGTGACACAATAGAATTCTGAAGAGATATGGGAGCTGGTCAACTAAATGGGAATACCAAATTTTGAGATATTTGAGACATCGAAGTAAACCCTCTGACTGATATATCGACGTTGTTGTAAAGCTCTCGGATCACACAATATTTATTTATGAGGCCTACACTTCACTAAATAATGTATACTGACTGGCCGTATGATTTACATATTTTAATGAACTTAACACTGTGTACATATTAAATCATATATGCAGCATTGTTTTCCGTGTTGACGTGTCTGTATGTTATGTTTATATCCCTTTTTTATTGGAATTGAACTGACACAATTATAAGCCAGTGATATGTTCACGGGGTCATGGTGGGGTAGTTGCCAGAGGACATTTGTCACGGGTAATTAAAGTAGTGTACAACACACGGTAGCCGGATTGTGAAACATCGTGCTTTTAAAAAATTGTACAAGGCATCAGGTCATTCTGTTACATAATAAGCTAACCACCAAACATCAAAATGATGAAACACATGAATGGTATAACATGTGCGTATAATTACTGTATATATTTTTTATAACATACATAATATTATGTACAATTTATTGTGTGTAGTTTGTTGCATTCTTCAGAGGAAATGTTACCTTATATATAATTAAATAGAAGTCGAAGTGGCTGGTAGTTTTATAGCGGGATGGGATAACAAAATCTAGCATATTTGTATTGTAGTCTTAAGATTACATGTTACCTTATAATTAATTCGAAGTCGGTGTGGCAGGTGATTTTATAGGGTTTATTTATAGGGTTATTTATAGATGGGATAGCTAAATCTAGCACTTTTGGATTGTAGTTAGGTGAAGACCTAAGCCCTCATGGCAGACGAAAAATAAAAACTTAAACATTTGTGACACTCCTTTTACATTCTTTTTGTATGGCACATTCAAGCGTGCAAGACAAAAATTGTTTGATTACAAATGCAAAGACATTATTGTAATTAAACGGTCTATAGACCTAAAATACTGCCCGCCCATTGAACACATATAGTATTGTTAGATATCACCTATCATGTTAACGTCACATATTTACAGATCTAAGTAATTTATAACAATCCGCATTTATATTAGTTTTAAAAAAAAAAATTAAAGTTGCGTCTCCCTTACGGGACGTTGCAGTCAACACCAGCATTTTTCAACTGCTGTTGATGTACTAGGTAAGTGTTATGTTCAGTAGTTTTCCATTGCTTTCTGAATGACCGGCTCCCATACCAGCACGTTATAACACAACGCGACACGGTCTGAAAAATTAAGTTGCATGTCCTTCACGGGACGTAGCAGTCAACCCCAGCATTTTCTCTGTTCGTGATTCCTGGGCAAATTTTACGTTCAGTAGTTTGCCATTGCTTTCTGAATGACCGGCTCCTAGACCTTTTTTTGAAAAAAACCAACACCGCTGTGTTTTGAACCAGGTTATACGGGCTCACAAACCGCGTTCGCAAGCCCTTAGCCACAGAGATTAGTTACACAACCCTAAAGACTATGGAATCCTTACAATACGTTGTTCTTTCTTATTTTTAAAATATTTCTCCTATTCAAAAAGCCTTTACATTTTCTACACATATATTACCCTGGCTACTCTCTATTACTGCTGAAGCGTCGATGTTGATTGTTTCCCCTGATTAATGTCTTGTCCTCTCCTTAACGTCGTTCTTCTTGAAGACACTTTCTTCAGATATGGTGTTCTAAGCATCTGAAAGTAGGGTAACTTGTCATTGTTTTCCTTCTAGACAATGATCATACTGGTGAGTGATCAAAGACATTGTCTCTGTAATGCGATGATTTGCCAATTGGTGTGACCCATCAGAAACATCTAGCTGTCGGCGACTCCCCAACTCCATCCTCCACCTGTTTACGTGATTTTAGGTTTCCCTATACTGGTCTAGAGATGGATCATGCTGTATGGGCAACACATGGTCTCTAAATTCAGCCCAGGCTTTGTGTTATAGAGAGGTATAACTCCATTTTACAAACTATCGTCTATCAAGACGGCATGGTGAGAATCAATTCGGAGACTGAACTGGAATTAGTCTGAATATCCCAAACAAGTAAACACAGTCCCAACCTTAGTTGTCCAATGCAGCTTCCTCCACGCCCTAACCCTATATTATTATTTTCTCTTTATACTTCTCTCTTCATTGTGTTTTAGGTCTTCTACTATTTCCTTTGCAGTGTGGATTCCAGACAACTGATTTACTAATAATACCTATTCTGGAGTTTTGTCATGCATGTCATATTCAGGGCCAGTTACTTTTTGTTTACTCTTTGTTCACTGGTATTTGTTTCATTCTGCCCATGAGCTCCACGTTGTTGATTCTTTCACACAACTCTAGTCGTTCTATTTTGTTATTTATATGTCATCGTGTTAGCCCTTCTTCGTGTGTCTGTTACACATAAAGATATAGACATAACGTTATATTTGAATATTCTATAATTGGTTCTTCTACTAGCATTCTCTCTATTATGTTTAAACCGACAGGTTAGTTCTTGTGATGCAATCAACAGTGTTTGTGCATCCCCTCTTTTATTCCATACATATTCGAATGCAGTGCCGTCTCACTAGGTCAGTAATCATGTTTCTGCTGACTGTACGTGGAGAAATCCGGGAGAACGTGATCGCTCTTTCCATCATGCCATCATGAGCATGTTTGTGATTCACTCGAAATATGTACATGTGCGTGCTCAGTCTGTTTGCCTTTCTGAAGACTTCAAAAGGTGACCTGCCATTCTCGGCCAATAGACTGGTAGTCATCATTGTTCTGATTGTGTTCTTTTCTGGTAATCCAGATAACACTAGTATGTTTTATAATTTATAAGTTCGTTTTCTTCCTGTTTACATATTTCACATTTCTTGGCACATCTCTCTGCCTTCTCATTGCCGGATTCGACAGTGCAAGATTAGCCAACACCGGATACAATTTTCAGTGTATAGCCGTTAAGGCTAACACCAGTGACAACCTTACTGTTATTATTAGATACATTAGAATGGCATTTGTTATAACAACGTTAGAAAGAGTGTTTGTAGGTTAAGTATTGTGTAAGGATGTCTTGGTATCAGATTGCTAAATGCTTTTAAATATAGCAGCTAATGAATAAGAAACTGTAGTATTGTTTTCGTATTCACAGTATTGTAGAGTGGTATAAATAAAACCGACAGACAGACAGCCAACCAACCAGGCAGACAGATAAATAGGCAAACAGTCAGGCAGGGAAGCAGGTAGGCAGACAGACATACAGACAGAAAGACAGACAGATAGACAGACAAGCAGGCAAGCAGGCAGACAGGCATGCAGTTAAATGGATAGATATAACTATCTATGGAATAAAACGCTATAGATATAGCAGTAAGTATGTCTGTCTGCCTCTCTATCTAGCTATCTATCTATGGAAACAACAATCAAGATATCTTGAACTAAGTGAACTCACAATGAGAACTGGATACTCGCGCACACACACTCGCGCGCGCGCACACACACACACACACACACATACGCACACACGAAACAATCCACACTCTATGGGCATGACGAAACTTGAGTGTGTCGCCACAGCGGGAAAGTTGGAGGGGAAGAGAGAAAGGAGGAGAACAAGAAAGAAGATGCTGGACAGTTTGGCAACATTACATGGAGGAACATAGGTATCAGACATGATTCGCAGCATGAAGAGGCGGACGATTGTGGACAGCTATGGGCACCTACAAATCATGCTATGCGCTATAAGAAGACAATAGATTAATCAAGGGGAATAACATCATACAATATGCTACACAAGTTATTTCCTTATTGCCTACACTTACGCTTTATGTGTAACAATACAGTTTCTGTCCATGGTGTCGTCATTAATTAATTATGATGTTAAGTTAGATAAATGTGTTCTACACACGACTTTCCTTATTGCTACACTTACGCTTTATGTGTAACAATACAGTTTCTGTCCATGGTGTGGTCATTAATTAATTATGATGTTAAGTTAGATAAATGTGTTCTACACACGACTTTCCTTATTGCTACACTTACGCTTTATGTGTAACAATACAGTTTCTGTCCATGGTGTGGTCATTAATTAATTATGATGTTAAGTTAGATAAATGTGTTCTACACACGACTTTCCTTATTGCTACACTTACGCTTTATGTGTAACAATACAGTTTCTGTCCATGGTGTGGTCATTAATTAATTATGAAGTTAAGTTAGATAAATGTGTTCTACACACGACTTTCCTTATTGCCTACACTTACGCTTTATGTGTAACAATACAGTTTCTGTCCACGGTGTGGTCATTAATTAATTATGAAGTTAGGTTAGATAAATGTGTTCTACACACGACTTTCCTTATTGCCTACACTTACGCTTTATGTGTAACAATACAGTTTCTGTCCATGGTGTGGTCATTAATTAATTATGAAGTTAAGTTAGATAAATGTGTTCTACACACGACTTTCCTTATTGCCTACACTTACGCTTTATGTGTAACAATACAGTTTCTGTCCATGGTGTGGTCATTAATTAATTATGAAGTTAAGTTAGATAAATGTGTTCTACACACGACTTTCCTTATTGCTACACTTACGCTTTATGTGTAACAATACAGTTTCTGTCCATGGTGTGGTCATTAATTAATTATGATGTTAAGTTAGATAAATGTGTTCTACACACGACTTTCCTTATTGCCTACACTTACGCTTTATGTGTAACAATACAGTTTCTGTCCATGGTGTGGTCATTAATTAATTATGATGTTAAGTTAGATAAATGTGTTCTACACACGACTTTCCTTATTGCCTACACTTACGCTTTATGTGTAACAATACAGTTTCTGTCCATGGTGTGGTCATTAATTAATTATGATGTTAAGTTAGATAAATGTGTTCTACACACGACTTTCCTTATTGCCTACACTTACGCTTTATGTGTAACAATACAGTTTCTGTCCATGGTGTGGTCATTAATTAATTATGATGTTAAGTTAGATAAATGTGTTCTACACACGACTTTCCTTATTGCCTACACTTACGCTTTATGTGTAACAATACAGTTTCTGTCCATGGTGTGGTCATTAATTAATTATGATGTTAAGTTAGATAAATGTGTTCTACACACGACTTTCCTTATTGCCTACACTTACGCTTTATGTGTAACAATACAGTTTCTGTCCATGGTGTGGTCATTAATTAATTATGATGTTAAGTTAGATAAATGTGTTCTACACACGACTTTCCTTATTGCCTACACTTACGCTTTATGTGTAACAATACAGTTTCTGTCCATGGTGTGGTCATTAATTAATTATGATGTTAAGTTAGATAAATGTGTTCTACACACGACTTTCCTTATTGCCTACACTTACGCTTTATGTGTAACAATACAGTTTCTGTCCATGGTGTGGTCATTAATTAATTATGATGTTAAGTTAGATAAATGTGTTCTACACACGACTTTCCTTATTGCCTACACTTACGCTTTATGTGTAACAATACAGTTTCTGTCCATGGTGTGGTCATTAATTAATTATGATGTTAAGTTAGATAAATGTGTTCTACACACGACTTTCCTTATTGCCTACACTTACGCTTTATGTGTAACAATACAGTTTCTGTCCACGGTGTCGTCATTAATTAATTATGATGTTAAGTTAGATCTGAAACCTGGAGTACAACGAAAGGAGACGAAGCCTTGTTACAAACCTTTGAGAACAAAATTTTAAGACGCATCTTTGGACCCATTAGGGATACACAAAGTGGAGAGTGGAAAAGAAGAAGTAACAAAGACATTTATGATCTGTTTAAGTCCCCGCTAATCACTGGTATCATGAAGGCTAATAGACTACAATGGCTGGGGCATATAGATATGTGTTCTACACACGACCTTTCCTTATTGCTACACTTACGCTTTATGTGTAACAATACAGTTTCTGTCCATGGTGTGGTCATTAATTAATTATGAAGTTAGGTTAGATAAATGTGTTCTACACACGACTATTATTTATTGATACCACTCTACAATACTGTGAATACGAAAACAATACTACGGTTTCTTATTCATTAGCTGCTATAGTTAAACGCTTGTAACATTTAATACCAAGCAACCTTACGCATTACTTAACCTACTAACACTCTTTCCAACGTTGTCATGACAAATAACATTCTTAAGATTCTAATATTAACAGTATGGTTGTCACTGGTGTTTGCCTTAATGACTATACACTGAAAATTGTATCCGGTGTTGGCTAATCTTGAAAAGGCTAGCCTTTGTTTGAAAAAAAAAATCGAGTCAAATGTTACTGACTGGGAGGTTCTATGTATTCGACTATAAGTATATAAATGCAATTTCTTTATGTTGAATCCACTCGACAGACAGAGTGTGCATTGATAATGTTAGATAATACGTTGGTTGTTAGTTTATTTCTTTTGTAATTAAGGATCGTGGTTCCCCGGTGACCAGATTGGTAACATCGAGTTTATATGTTGTGCACCTTTTTTCAGTCTACAGGGACGATTACGGAAATTGTAAATTTCGGTGTGAAATCGAAGTACACTGGCAAAGTCAAAGATCATAATCAAAACATCAAACATCATCGTAATGGCATCCGTGGAAACTGGATCACATATATGCTCATAGTGTTAGTCTGTCTCATTTCTGTAGGGAAGTAATTTGTGTGCTTCCCCTTTCCCAAAACATCTGTAATGTATATGCAATTAACTAACGGTATCATTTATTGATTAATTTGGTTGTTTCGGGGCTTGAGGTTTGAAGATTGAGCACATACCTCTTCTGGCAAGGCTGATCGTATTCCGGAATGAACCTTGAACCTTGTACACGTCAGATTGGAAGCACTAGACTCGAGTTTCGCTGTCGTTTGAGATCGTCAGTAGTGTAATATGCGAAATCACAGTAACAAGGGCCATAATTAGAAGTTATGCTACATCAGCAAGGGAGACAAAAACACTAATATTTTGGAGTGTAAATGGAGGTTGTTTAATGCAATTAATTAGATGAAAAGACCGTATAGCATAATTTTTAATTAAATATATTGCACATATGATTAGCAGCTACGATCATAAAGTTAAGTAATTGTGATGTCTTAGATTTCCATGTGACCTTACGTGGTACATACTATTTCAAATGTAGTGCAGCCTACCTGCGGGATAATATATATATTACAATATCCGTTTAATCCCATATGCCTTGGTGCGAAGTTAAGAATATTTCTGGCTGGCACATATGCATGTGCCTGATAAGGATATAATATACAGTCGTTGTAATGTTTAACGAAGAAACAAATGATATCGATTCTTGTCTGTGATACACACATGAATTACGGCAGTCGCTGATGTTTGCTTTAAGGCAGCATTTATGTTTCATCCTAGCAAAGACATCTATGTTCGATGTTATAGAGATAGGTTTTCTGATAATAATCCTAGACAAGTAACCATTGGCATTTCATAGTAATCATACATTGAGTCGTGAGAGTGACAGTGATACTATCTTACTATCTACTCTGTTTCCTTGGGTTACTTTGGTATCTGTTGTGCTTATTTGAGTAGAAACTACTATGATGACTGGTTCTGAGAGGAAGATCAATTAGTATCACTATCTCTAGTCAGAGGGTATGCGTTCTGGTTGTGGCAAATCATCTGTTGATCTGATCATTTTGATCATTCAGTAGCATGACCTTTGCGTCAGATACACCCATCTGGAGATCATCTGCCACATAGAGAAATAGTACGAAAACGTATGACATCGAACATATAACATATATAATTCTTTGGTTGTTGCAAGCGTTAGACAGTGACCAAAGAGACTCTACACAGATAAACATACATCTAGCACCAAGATTAATATTATTAACATTCACGATCGTGAAAAGTGCTTTGCGTTTCAACAGCAACTTAAAGACGCTGTCACTGATACATCAGAAAATTGTACAGTAAGTGAAAAGTGGGGTAAACTTACGGAAACTCTTTATAAAACTGCGGTTGGGGGGGGGGGGGGGGGGGGGGGGGTTACGGCACTGTGGATTATAAGAGGCAGGACTGGTGTGCGGCAAACAGCCAGACATTGCAACCCTTGACTGATAAAAAGAAGATAGCTCTCTTAAGAAACAAAGAAAGGACAACGCACAATACTCTCTGTGAGCTGAAGCAAGCTAGGGATGATGTGCAAAAGGCTTCCAGGCAGTGTGCAAATGACTATTGGATCAAGTTATGTGAGTTCATTCAAATCGCAAGTGATAAGGGAAATATCAGAAGCATGTATGAAGGAATAAAGAAAACTTGTGGTCCAATGATCAAAAGAAGTGCACCACTGAATACCTTGACTGGCGAAATCATCACTGATAAGAAACAGCAGATGGATAGATGGGTAGAGCACTATTTAGGGCTTTACTCAAGTGAGACCAAACCATTACATCACACATCGAGAGAAAGTCGCCTTATCGGAAGCGTGGTAGAAAATGGCACGATGTAACAAAACCTCCACTAGACACCCGACGTTCAAAATGAGCAGCGTGGAAGCCGCCAAGACTATCAAAATGATGCAAGAAGACAACGTGTCTGCTAATCGCAGCACAACGCCAGAACCTGAAGAAACACTAGATGAAGCTACCACTTCAACACATGATGAAGCCGCACACGCAGCTCAACAGACGTCAGAGACTACAACTTGAACTGAAGCCAGCAGCAGCCGTGAAGTTGTCAACAACACCAAGACGAAGCAGTCCAGTTTACTAAGGATCTCAACATCGGAGGAAACTACAACAACCGAGGACTTCACTGGCAAAATGCTGCTAAAACAGACAAGGGTGGGAGAAGCCAAACTATCGGCGCTACCAACAGACAAGATAATCAAGCTGCTGGAAAATGAGCTGGGAAGAAACAGCATCTACAAGCTACGCAAGACACATGATGAAGTAGTGGTCTCCATCAACAAAATCCAAAAGACCACAGCACTTATGCAGAAAATCACACAAGGACAGAAGGCCGACATTAAGCCTCACCACGGCATCTTATTGGAAGCCACCCGACACAGCAAGATGACACGATGGGTCATTAAATGAGTCAAGAACCATCTCACCAACGACCAGATCTGGGAGATGCTGACAAGGGAGAACAAGAAACTCAAGATCACCAGTGCCGAGAGGATCATCGGAAAGAACAACATCCTCTCCACAGTCGTCATAGTAACATCGGAGGAGCCAGTGATCCCCCATTACATCAGATGAGTAAAGAGAGACCAAGTTCCAGAGCACTACATACCAAGAGTGCTGCAGTGCTCTAAGTGCCAGAAACGTTGGCAACCCGTGACACATGCAAGAGTGAGGTTACGGATCACGGAGAAAGACGTTAAATTCCTATGCCAGGGAGACCGGTATATATATATATATATATATATATATATATATATATATATATATATATATATATATATATATATATATATATATATATAGTGAGAGAGAGACAGAGAGATAGATAGATAGAGAGAGAGAGAGAGAGAGAGAGAGAGAGAGAGAGAGAGAGAGAGAGAGAGAGAGAGAGAGAGAGAGAGAGAGATGTATCATGAGAAAAGCAGACATTGAAAGAGACAGAGAGATACACTAGGTTTCCCAGACATTTTGCTCCTGTCTGAATCAACAATGTAGAGCTCATGGGGAGAGCAAAGGAAAACCAATGAACCAAATGAAAAGATGCCGGCGCTGGATATGGTTTTCGTTAACATATACCTCAGAATAGGTTGGCACCTTGCAGTCTTGACAGACCAAAGTATGTGAGTTGGAATGTGGCCAAAATTCCATCACAATGTCTGGGCAGAGCTTCAGAGAAACGCGTGATGCCCAAACGACACGTCCCCTCTCTCGACCTAAGGTCTTGTGTATTCCAGAGGAATGGGTAACCAATACGTCTGGCACAAGATAGGTTGCAGACGCTGGCGGCACAGCGTCAAATCCACCAGGACCTCGCCACCACGAGCAGATGGCGAGATGGCCAGACCCTGACACCCAAGGGACCCGGCTTAGAGGCGTTCAGCCAAGTCCCACAGGTGAGGGCCTCGTACGTGCCCGAACCGTAAGGGCGCGCACATCTGTCAAACACAAGTGTCCGGACCTGCGTAAAGCGTGCACTATCGTCAGACTCTCCACCTGACTTAGCGGACCCCGCGACCAGCGGGAATAGGCCCACCAGAGCTACCGCAGGAGACATTACTTGTCTATTGCGAGCAATGTCTCCCATTCTTCCACGATGACTGAATAAGTAAAGAAACGATAAAAGTAGTGGTATTTCAATTGCGCTTGCGCTCCCACCTATGCTACACCCTTCATGTGTCTTCACAAAGTCGGACTAGAGTCAAGCTCAACAGGGTCTTCTTTCCCCGCTGATTCTACCAAGCCCGTTCCCTAAGCGTACCTTCCCGTACCTCAGAATAGTATTACTAGTAAATCAGTTGTCTGGAATCCACATGACAAAAGTAATATATAAATATCTAAAACACAAAGAGAAGAGCATTATGAACATAAATGAATAATATGGAAAGGGCGTGGATGGAACTGCATGGGGTAGCTAAGGGTATGGCGGCTTGTGGTTGGTTAGTTGAAGACCTAAACCCCCATTGTAGATAACAGGCGTACAATAAAAACTGAAACGTCAGTGAACATATACGTTATTGTGGAAAGCACATTAAAAAAAAAAAAATCTTGTATTGAGTGTTAAACCTTCTGCATTTGTATTGTTAGTATTTTAACAGGTGTACTGCGAGTATGGTATTTGTGTAGGTCTTTTTAACAGGGCGTTTGTGTGTCGAATCGGTGTGCAATGCGTTTCAACATCACATTACAAAGAATATTTACATAGTATGCATAAGGTATGAACAAAAAATTTCACTTAAGAATGTGCTTCCAAACACCATGTGTTCTCTTTCACAGCCACAACATTGAATGAAATGTTGGTGTGATTGTGGAAAACACATTCATGTGTGCCAGTCAATAACTGCTAAATGGTTACAGAAGCATAACTGAAATTAAACGCACAATAGAATTGAAATATATCCGCCTCATTTGAATAAATCTTATATTTAGATATCAAGTGAAGCTACATATTTAAAGATCAAACTAAGTAGTGGCAGCTAACATTTACGTTAGTCGCAGCACCCAAAGAATATAAGTGCACCTTGCAAAATGACATACAGTCTTAATTTTACAATATCTTTAACAATCAAATCTTCTTCAAATTGTCTACACCTATATAACGTTGTCTTATCTCCCTTACTGCTTAACAATCACTTTTATTTGTATCCCTTGATCACACGACTCTCTCTCTTTCTGTCCTTGGTGTCGTTGATGCTAAAACATGTTCCTCAGATACAGTGGAACCTCGCTTAACGAGCACTTCTCATAACGAGTAATTCGCATAACGAGCAAAATAAATTGTAAAAAAAAAAAAAAAAAAAAAAAATTATTCGCTGAACGAGTGACGTTTCGCATAACGAGTGACGAGGTGAGGGGCAGTCCCGAAATGGTGCGCTTGCAATAGCGAAGAGAAGGTAACAGCAAACCAACAATCTTCTGGCGCAATTAGAGAAATGCTGAAAGCATGGGAAACTGTTGCGTCGTACATTGAGAACCTTCACCCTAATATGGCAGTGGCTATGAGAGCTACTAATTTATTTAATGTTAATGCTGTGTCGCATTTCCACCAAATTCTGAAGCGTCGGCAAAAACAAATTTTTCTAGACAGCTTTCTAATAAAAAATAATTAGGTATGTATTATAAATTTAAAATTAATTAGTTGAATTTTTTTATCTTTCTACAAATCGCATTCTCATTCCAGGAAGGTTTGTTCATTCCGCGATAGAAGAGGAAGATGAACCACGCTCCTTAACAATGTATATATATATATATATATATATATATATATATATATATATATATATATATATATATATATATATATATATATATATATATATATATCTTCTTCTTCTTCAGCGTTCCGAGCCATTGAGGTTCTTTGCTGCAGATACAATCCGTCTCCATTCGTCTCTCTGGTGGACCTTCTCTTGTCAGTCGTTGATTCCATGTGCTTGTAGGTCTGTACATGTATTATCTCTCCACCATCTTCTTGGTCTACCTCGGGGTCTACGGTCATTTATTTCCTGAGTGTAAGCGAGTTTTGTTTCCCTATTATCTTCCATTCTTTCTATATGCCCCAGCCATTATAGTCTATTAGCCTTCATGATACCAGTGATTAGCGGGGACTTAAACAGATCATAAATGTCTTTGTTACTTCTTCTTTTCCACTCTCCACTTTGTGTATCCCTAATGGGTCCAAAGATGCGTCTTAAAATTTTGTTCTCAAAGGTTTGTAACAAGACTTCGTCTCCTTTCGTTGTACTCCAGGTTTCAGAGCCATACAGCACAACTTGTTTGATCAGTGTTTTGTATATTGTGATTTTGGTGTTACGAGATAGCGCATTTGATTTTAGAAGATGTTGTAGTGCATAGTATATCTTATTTCCAGAGTTGATTCTAGTTTGCATTTCTTCCCTTATGATGTTGGAGCAGTTGAAGATTGTACCCAGGTATTTGTATCTTTCCGTTCTTTTAATGGTCATATTATCTATTTGTATGTTGCCAGAGTTTTTAGCCACTCCGTCTCTTGAAATTACCATATATTATGTCTTATCTTGGTTGATAACCAGCCCCATCTGTTGGGCTTTTTCCTTTAAGTGAGCCAATATTTCCGATGTCTTTTGTTCATTTTCCCCTATAATATCTATATCATCTGCATAATCAAGCAGCTTGGATGTTCCTCCAATATCACATTCCTCCTTTACCTTCCTTACAACTTTCTCTAGAGCCAGATTGAAGAGTAGCGGCGATAGTGCATCACCCTGTTTCAAGCCAGATGTTATGTGGAAAGGGTCTGATTTCCTGCCTTTATATGTTACTATATTATAAGTATCTTCCATGCACAGTCTGGTCATGTTGATTAACTTCCTTGGTATTCCAAATTCCTGCATAGCATTCCATAGACTATTCCTATGGACACTATCATAAGCCTTTTTAAAATCCACAAAAATGTTATGGAGATCCCTTTCATATTCCCAATTTTTCTCGGCTATTTGTCGTAAGATAAATATCTGATCTATTGTTGATCTGTTTTGTCTAAAACCCGCCTGGTAGTCACCTAATATGTCTTCTGAATATGGTTTTAGTCTATTTAGTAATACTGCGGATAGTATCTTATAGCTTGTGGACAGTAGTGATATTCCTCTATAATTTCCACATTGGAACTTGTCTCCTTTCTTAAAGATAGGTATCAATAATGACTCTTTCCAGTAATGGGGTAATTCTTCTGTCCTCCAGATTTTTATTATTAGTTCGTATAGCTTTAGATGTAATGCATGGCCATCTGCCTTTATAAATTCAGCAGCAATTCCATCAGTCCCAGTTGCCTTATTGTTTTTAAGTCGTGTGATTACATATAGGATTTCTTCAAATGTAGGTTCTTCAATTTGTGGTTCACATGTTAGAACCTCTTCCTGTGGGAAAGTGTTACTTGGAGCTTCACAATTTAGTAATTCAACAAAATATTCTTCCCATGTGTTGCATATTTCCTCGTTGGTGTCGCTTGTTTTCCCGGGAGGAACGTGGAATGAACAAGCACACCTTTTTACTTCTTCTTCTTTGGGATTCTTGACTGACTTCTGTCTACACTCCTCCCTTCTGTCTTCCCTTTCATATATCTATTCCTTTCTCTCTCTCTATTATTCCTCCATCACATACTCCGACAACATTCTTCCTTCAACAATAATAAAATATTTATTAATAAAACTATGTCTGGTGTATGTATGGACTGTGTAAGTGTAGTAGGTAGTGTATTCTATTGTTGGTGCAAGAATGAACTCGGAATGTCTAGTCTTTGTATCACCTCTCGCCCATTCAATAGGCCAAACCACAGGACATCACATAAAACAGGACAGGTCTCACCCTGGATGTTCCGTAGGCTTGAGTCTGAACGTAAATCCGTTATTGAACGAAACAAAACTGTTCACCACTGGATCCCCGTAACGTAATAATATTCCAGTAAGTCTATGACTTCGCCAGAATCGGTTTCACGAAATTAATAATCCAACACCGGAAAAACCACATTACCACAGTCCTGCATATTGTCTCTAATGACTAGCAATGTTCTGACTTGTCTATTGGTTCTTCACTATGAGTCTACAGTATAAACGTATGTAGTTTTATTTGGCTTTGTTTTCTGCAAACTTATCTTCCTTTTTCATTGTTACTTTGGTTATTTGGATATCCTTTGCTTCTTTTTCAAAGTTCATTTAATGCTATATTTTATTTCGTCTCCATATTTGACCTTGTCTATGTTCTTCCTTGGTTTATTGAGGTATTTGCTCTTCCGCCAGATGAAATGCCTTGAGTTTATCAACCAAGCTTTTTCTGTACACAAGACGTATGTGTCTATCTTCTCTGATATGTCAGTATGAGAATTGGAACCTGTGAGATGTAAAGTAAATCACGTGAGATGCGTCTGCCACTTAATACTACTTATGTAAGTGTCCTTCTCCAGCCACAATGAAAAGGCTTTCGAAGGATACACCGACATAAGACATATGAATTCACCAAAGTCTAAACTATTCACTAATAGAAAGCAATGTTAAACGCTATGCACACACATCTATTTCCCTATGCTTAAACTATTACGCCACGGATATACTA